>NW_019774692.1:1984-236819 GCF_001039355.2 Lingula anatina | reverse complement strand
ATTTAAAAAATTTATTAAATATTTAAAAAAGTATAATTTATAAATTTAATGTTTGTTCATATATAATTTTTTTAAAAAAATATATGTAGAAAATATAATTAATAAAGTTAAAAAATATTTATTAAGATATATTGTTATATATAAATAAGATTATTTAAAAAAATATAAAAGAAAAAAATCTATTTATAAATAATAATAATAATAATAATAATAATAATAATAATAATAATAATAATAATAATAATAAATATTTAAAATTATTACTATTTAATTAAAAAATATTAAAAAATTAAAATTTAGAAATAATAAATTATAGCAAATATAATATTATTTATTTTATATATTGAATATATATACATTTTATTATTCATTTTATAAAAAAATCTATAAAATGAAAAAAATATAAAAATGTAATTTAAAAATAATTTTTTATTATAATTACAATTTCAATGATTTTATATTTATCATTATTAATTAATAATTATAAAAAATCAGAAAAATTAGAAAAAATTTCTAAAATTTATAATTTTAAAACTAAACATAAAATAAAAAATAAACAAAAATTTAAAAAAGCATTAGATTAAAAACAAACTATAATAATAAAACCAGATATGTCAAGTTTAACAACAAAAATTCCAAACCAGTTTTAGATATTTCACAAAAAATAAAAGAATAAGAATAAAAAAAGATAATTTGATATTTTATTTAAATCATATGGATAATAAAAAAAAGATCTATAAAATTCAAAACAAGTATAAATTGATAATTTAATTTTAAAAACCAAAAGATCAATACCTAATTTTGATAGTTTAAGTCAAACAAAAGAACAAAATCCATCAAAAAGAAAATAAAAATCATAACAAAAAACCAGAACAGAAAAAAACAGGACAAGTTCTAATATAATAGAAAATTAAAAAAAAAAAAAAAAAAGAACAAGAATTATTATTAATTATTGAAACAATTTCATTAATATATTCATTTGATGTATATTTACTATCTGTTTTAAAAAATAAATATTTAACAGAAGAATTTATAGAGTAATTTCAAAATAATGTAAATATTGAATTATTTTTTAGATTAGCAATAATTATAAGAAATGATGAAGACTATAAATTATATTAATATAAAAAGTTAAGATTAATAAAAGTTAAAAATTTATATGTTTGAGAATTTATAATGTCAGTTATTAATTTTGATAATGATTAATAATTTTAAAATTTAAAAAATTAGATTTTTTTATTTTTTGATATTTTAATTATAAATAAATGAATAAAAAATAAAAAAAAATGAATAATAAAAAAATAAATATAAAATTATAAAAAAGGGGAATGAAATGAATAATTATTTTAAAGAATTAAAAGATGAAATTAAAACAGCATCTTTATTACAAAAAGGATTATTAGTTTTAGGTGTTGTAGCTATTGGTACAACAACTGCTATGATTGGTGTTGTATCAGAAAATAGTTCTGAAAAATCAAAAACAGAAAAAGAAGAATCAATATCATCTTTAGAAGAATCAAAAACTTCAACAAAACAAACAGTAAAAAATATAGAAGAAGCTGCTTCTAAAGTTGGACCACAAGGACCTAAAGGTGAAAAAGGTGAAAAAGGTGATACTGGAGATACTGGACCAGAAGGACCACCTGGACCACCTGGACCAAGAGGTGCAACAGGACCTAAAGGTGACACAGGTGAAAGAGGACCACAAGGTGAACCAGGACCAAGAGGACCTAAAGGTGAAGATGGTACACCAGGTACACCAGGTACACAAGGAGAAAGAGGTGCAACAGGACCAGCAGGACCAACAGGTGCTCCAGGTGCTAAAGGTGACACAGGTGAAAGAGGACCACAAGGTGAACCAGGACCAAGAGGTGAAAGAGGTGAACCAGGACAAAGAGGTGAAAGAGGTGAACCAGGACAAAGAGGTGAAAGAGGTTTACCAGGACCACAAGGACCAGCAGGACAAAATGGTGCTCCAGGTGCTAAAGGTGACACAGGTGATAGAGGACCAGTAGGACCACAAGGACCTAAAGGTGAAACAGGTGAAAGAGGACAACAAGGACCAAGAGGGTTAACAGGAATAGCAGGTGCTCCAGGTGCTAAAGGTGACACAGGTGAAAGAGGACCAGCTGGACCATCTCCAACTGCTGAACAAATAGCATCAGCAGTTCAAGCATACTTTATACAACACCCAATAACTAATGGTGCTAATGTTACACCTGAACAAATAGCAGCAGCAGTTCAAGCATACTTTACAGCTAATCCATTAACAAGAGGACCAGCAGGTGAAAAAGGTGAAAAAGGTGATCCAGGTGAACAAGGACCACAAGGTGAAAGAGGACCAGCAGGACCAGCCGGAACATTAACAGCTGCACAAACAACAGCTTTAGATGATACTGTTCCAAGATTATGAACAGGTTTTACTCAAGTAAGAACAACATTAAATGGACATCAATCAGAAATTGTCGGATTAACATCTCGACTAGAAGCTGCTAGAACAGAAATTACTGCATTAAGACAAGCTTATACTCAATTAAGAACAATTGTGGAAGACATAAAAGCTGGACTTATTTAATTAATGATTGATTATAAAAATAATAAAGTAAAATTTAAAAATAATATTGTTTTTTTATATATTTAAAGTATATTTAATTATTTAATTTATAATTTAAAAAAGTTTATTTATATATAATAGGATAAATTAATAAGATATTTTTTTATTTATTTTAAGATATTTTAAGAATTTAATTAAAATATTTTTTACAATAAATAATTTATTTTTAGGTATTTTTTATCATTTAAATAAATATAAATTTAAAAAATTTATTAAATATTTAAAAAAGTATAATTTATAAATTTAATTTTTTTTTAGATATAAGTGTTTTACAAAAATATATGTAGAAAATATAATTAATAAAGTTAAAAAATATTTATTAGATATATTGGTATATATAAATAAGATTATTTTTATTTTATTATTCATTTTATAAAACAATCTATAAAATGAAAAAAATATAAAAATGTAATTTAAAAATAATTTTTTATAAAAATATTAAAAAAGTACTTGAAAAAAAGTTTTTTATTATAATTATAATTTTAATAATTGTATATTTATAATTATTATTTAATAATGATAAAAAAAATCAAACAATCAAAATAAATTAAAAAAATTTTATAAATGTATAATTTACAAACTAAAAATAAAATAAAAAATAAATAAAAATTTAAAAAAGAATTAGATTAAAAACAAAATATAATAATAAAACCAGATATTTCAATTTTAAAAATTACAAATACAAAACCAGTTTTAGATAGTTTGCAAAAAATAGAAGAATAAGAATACAAATAAGGATAATCTGATATTTTATTTAAACCATATAGATAATAACAATAAGATCAAAAAAATTTAAAAAAAGGATAAATTGATATTTTAATTTCAAAAGCCAAAAATTCAATATCTAATTTAGATAGTTCAATCCAAAAAAAATAACAAGATCCAATTACAAAGATAATAAAAATCAGAATAAACACCAGGAATAGAAAAAAGGATAAGTTCCAATATAATTGATAATTACAAAAAAAAAAAAAAAAAGATCAAAAATTAGTATTAATTATTGAAAAAATTTATTACTATATTTATGTGATTTACATGTAATATCTGGTGTAAAAACTAAATATTTAAAATAAGAAGTTATAGAATAATTTCAAAATAATGTAAATATTTAATTATTTTTTAGATTAACAATAATTATAAGAAATGATGAAGATTATAATTATATTAATATAAAAAGTTAAGATTAATAAAAGTTAAAAATTTATATGTTGGAGAATTTATAATGTCAGGTATTAATTTTGATATTATGATTAATAATTTTAAAATTTAAAAAATTACATTTTTTTATTTTTTGATATTTTAATTATAAATAAATGAATAAAAAATAAAAAAAAATTAATAATAAAAAAATAAAATAAAAATAGTTTATTTTATTGAAAAAAAGAAAGGAAAAAGAGAAATGAATAATTATTTTAAAGAATTAAAAGATGAAATTAAAACAGCTTCTTTACTACAAAAAGGATTGTTAGTTTTAGGTGTTGTTGCTATTGGTACAACAGCTGCTATGATTGGTGTTGTATCAGTAAATAATTCTGAAAAATCAAAAACAGAAAAAGAAGAATCAATATCATCTTTAGAAGAGTCAAAAACTTCAACAAAAGAAACAGTAAAAAATATAGAAGAAGCTGCTTTTAAAGTTGGACCACAAGGACCACAAGGACCAAGAGGACCACAAGGACCAAGAGGAGAACAAGGACCAAGAGGACCACAAGGACCAGCAGGACAAAATGGTGCTCCAGGTACTAAAGGTGACACAGGTGATAGAGGACCACAAGGTGAACCAGGACCAACAGGACCTAAAGGTGATACAGGTGCAAGAGGACCAGCAGGGGTTCCAGGACCTAAAGGTGAACAAGGACAACAAGGTGAAAGAGGACTGCAAGGTGAACAAGGCACCCAAGGTTTAAGAGGTGAACAAGGACAACAAGGTGAAAGAGGTGAACAAGGACCTGTAGGACCACAAGGTGCACAAGGACAAAGAGGAGAACAAGGACCAGCAGGTGTTCCAGGACCTAAAGGTGACACAGGTGCACAAGGACAAAGAGGAGAACAAGGTTTAAGAGGACCAGCAGGTGTTCCAGGTTCTAAAGGTGACACAGGTGCAAGAGGACCACAAGGTGAACCAGGACCGCAAGGCGAACAAGGACAACAAGGTGAAAGAGGACAACAAGGTGAAAGAGGACAACAAGGTGAAAGAGGACAACAAGGTGAAAGAGGACAACAAGGTGAACAAGGACAACAAGGTGAAAGAGGAGAACAAGGACCAGCAGGTGTTCCAGGACCTAAAGGTGACACAGGTGAACAAGGACAAAGAGGAGAAAGAGGTTTAAGAGGAGAACAAGGACCAGCAGGACAACAAGGTGAAAGAGGTGAACAAGGACCAACAGGACCACAAGGTGAACCAGGACCAAGAGGAGAAAGAGGTGAACCAGGACAAAGAGGAGAAAGAGGTGAACCAGGACAAAGAGGAGAAAGAGGTTTACCAGGACCACAAGGTATACAAGGTATTCAAGGTTTAAGAGGCGAACAAGGTATTCAAGGTTTAAGAGGTGTACAAGGAGAAAGAGGTGAACCAGGACCAGCAGGACCAGCAGGACCAGCAGGACAAAATGCATCATTAGAACAAATAAAAGAAGCTATTAAAGAAATAGCAAGTATTAGAACATTTGTAAATACAATTGATACTATTCAAACTATTACAATTAATGATACAAATAAAGAAGATTATAAAAAACTTGCTGAATTTGCAAAAGAATTATCAATATATACTAATGCAAATGAAAATGATCCTGTAAAAATTCTTATTAATAAATTAATTGAACAAACAACTGGTGTTTTAAATGATGATGAAAAAATAAATCTTAAAAATATACTTAATGTAATTAAAACAGAAATTAATGAAATATTACCACAAGGTCAAAAAGGAAATCCTGGTTTAGATGGTAGAAATCCAACAAATGAAGAAATACGATCACAAGTTCAATCTTTTATTGAAGATATATCAAACATTAGAGTGTTATTATTTGTTATAAATGATGCATTAGCTGCTAATAGAGAAATTACTATTAATGATTCAAATAAGAACAGATATATACAATTAGCTGAATTTGTAAAAACACAAACAATATATAATGCTGATAATGCTGATCAAGAATTAAAAACTATAATTGATAATCTTGCTCTTGGTAATGATATTGACTTTCTTTCTAATAAACAAATTATTCAAACTTTAATTAATTATTTATATAGAAACTTTAATGACATTTTAATTCAAGGTCCAAAAGGAAATCCTGGTTTAGATGGTAGAAATCCAACTTCAAGTGAAATACAAGAACAAGTTAAATCTTATATTAATAATATAGTTTCAATAAGAACATTAATTAATAATATTAAATCTAAATTAGATTCTAATGAAGATATTAATATTGATGATTCAAATAAAAATGAATATATAAGTCTTGCTATATTTGCAAAAGAATTAGAAATATATACTGCATCAGATGCTGATGAAAATATAAAAACAATAATTGATACTTTTTTTAGAGGTGAAGATATTGACTTTGTTAATAATAAAGAAGATGTTTTAAAAATCATTGAAGCAGTTGACATTAAAATCAATAAAATATTACCAAAAACTAAACCTAAAATATCATATAAAAAATTATTATTTGCATTAATGAAAGGTGGTGATATTTTACCAACAGATGATAATGATATAAAAATTAATAAAATGCAACAAAAAATTTCTGCAATTTTTGAATTAATAAAAGACAATTCAAATACAGAAACATACACTACAAATGATGGAACAATTATAATAATACCTAGTTGATTTAGTGATGATACTTTTAAAAATAAAACTCGAGCATCAATTCAATCTAAAGTAACAGAATGATTATATAATTCTGAAAATAAATATAAAAATCAAGAATTTTTTATAAATGATAAAAAATTATATTCATCATTTACATATTTACAAGGATTATGAGAAAAAAATTATATTTATAAAAAAATATGATTAAGAGTAAGAAGATTATTAAATGGTACTTTATCAGCTAGTGTTTGGTATGGTGATTATACTTCATATATAAATAGTAGACCAGAAAATGAAAGAGCAAACTTTGGTTATCCATTAGAATAATAAAAATATAATTTTTAAAAAATAAAAATTATAATTATTTATTTTATAAATTAAAGTATTATATTTTATAACAAAATATTATTATTTTTATGTATTTTTAAAATTGGTAAAAGATTTTAAATTATTTTTTGTAAAATTAAAATTTGTTTTATTTTAATCTAATCAAACATTTAAAAAAGTAAATTTATTTAAATAAAAACAATTAAATATTTATATATTTTTAATTTAAAAATACTTAAAAAAATAACTATATAAAAAAAAATAAAAAAAAAATAAAAAAAAATAAAAAAATAAATATAAAATAATAAATGTAATGAATAAATATTTTAAAAAATTAAAATATTATTTTATAAAAGCTTCATTTTTAAAAAAGATATTATTATTTTTTTGTTTTTTAATAATAATAGGTTTGATATGTACAATTTCTATTGTTTTGTCATTAAATGATTCAGAAAAAGTAAAGAATGAAATATCTTCACAAAAAGGAAAAATAAAAAATAGAATAATTCAAAATAAAGATCAAGGTTCTAGTGAAAATTCAAAAAGTTTAGATGAAAAAAAAGAAGTTTCTTTAATTAAAAAAACATTAAGTGCAAGTGAAATAAAAGATAAATTAGGATTACCAAGTTGATATGGAACTCCAAATATAGAATTAAATGAATTGCAAACTTGATTAAGTAGTGATAAAAAGAACTTTGATTATGTTGTAAATTCTAGAAATTTGTATAGTTTAACTGATACATGGATTACTTATTTTGATGATGTTGGTTTAAGAATTAAAAAATCTGGTGAAAATGCTGGTAAATATCAATATGCTAATTATAATTTGTCTGAACAATGAGAATGAAAAGATACTTTTTTTGAATTACCATTCTTACCTCAATTTGATGAAATACCTAGTTGATTTTATGGAGGAGAACAATTAACATCTAAAAATGCTTTTGATTGAATTAGTGAAAGTCTTGATAATTTTAAATTATTTATTGAAAAAGCAATACAAAAAACAAAGTTAAATAATCATGTAATAGATTATGAAAATGGTAAAGTTATTGTTAGAAAATTCAATTTTGGTCCTAGAAAAGGTATTTTTGTAGTTGGTTTAAAAACATTAGAAAATGGAATAATTGGATTTGATGAATATACTGAACAAACATTAAGTAGTTTTATGTTTGAAAAAATGAAACAAGAATTATTTAATTCATTTGAAAGTCAAAGACAAAACAATATGTTAAGAGGACCAACAGAAGTTTTGTTTGCTCAAATTATTAAAAAATATAAAGATTTTATATTCGGAATAGAACCTAGAATAGAAAATAAAAAACTTTTTTGACTTGATAATAGAGAATATGAAGTACAAATCTATGAAATAAAAATTTCTATTAATAGTCTTGAAAAAATATTAGTAAAAGTTGAAATTGAAAAAACAAGTGGTAAAGCATATATTGTAAGTGATATTTATGTTGGTATATATGAACCAGTATTAATTAGTTTAATTGGTTTATAATAAATTATTTTTTATATTTAAGAAATCAATAGATATTTTTGTAAAAAAATAATATTAAAAAAAATACAATGTTAAAAATTAAAAATGAAATGAATAATTATTTTAAATAATTACAAGAGATGACATAAAAATAATTTAATATCTTTTGCTGATTTTGTTTCTTTTGGTTCTTTGTCTAAGTTTTTAAAATATTTTTTTTATTAAAATTAGTAAATAATATTTTTAAATTTAATAATTAATTTTTAGATAAATTATTATTCATAATTCAAATAAAAAAATTAATAAATTTAAAAAAGTTAATAATAAATAAAATTTTAAATAAAAATTGATATTTAAAAACTATAATTGATAAATTTGATAATATTAAATATATAGTTTTTTAAAAAAAATAAATATATTTAAATTATAGTTAATAAAGTTAAATAAGAAATTAATAAATTTTTAATATAAAGTAAAACATTTTAAATATTAAAAAATATAATTATTTATGATTTATTAAAAATATTTAAAATATTTTATTATGATAATTTTTAAAATTTAATTAGATCATATATAAATAGAAAAACACATTTATTTTATAAAAATAATACAAATAAAAAATAATAGAATTTATTTGTAATAGAAAATATTAAAAAGTACTTTTTAAAAAATTAATATATTTATAAAAAAATAAATATAGGTTTTAATTTTAAAAAAAGGTTTATGAAATTAATCATAATTTTGAAGAATTAATTGACAAAATTAAAGCAGTATTTATTTTAGAAAAAGGATTATTAGTTTTAGGTTTTGTAATTATTTGTAAAACAACTACTATGATTTGTATTGTATAAGTAAATGTTTAAGAAAAATCAAAAACAGAAAAAGAAGAATCAATATCATCTTTAGAAGAGTCAAAAAATTCAAAAAAAGAAATATTAAAAAATATAGAAGAATCTACTTCTAAAGTTGTCCACAAGGACCTAAAGGTGAAAAAGAATAATGAATAACTGATTATAAATTATTAGTATATTTTTTAAATTTAGCTAAATAATGAAAAGAAAATACTGTTGATAAAATTAATTTAACTTCAACTTTTTTTGAAAAAGATAAATGATAATCTATTATAAAATGAGTTAAAAAAGATACTACTTGATATAATCTTGATGGTAATTCAAAAACAAAACTTTAATTGATGATATTGAATAATGAGATTTTGAATTTGATATTACTATTTCTGATCAAAATAAATTAAAATCAATAAAAAAAAGTAAAAGAAAAAATATATTTAGATATTACAATATTTAAAGAATTAGTAACTACTAAAGTCAAAGTAAAAGATGTAAACACTAAAGCTTTTAAATATGAATTAATAAATTATTATTAATAATTAAAAATTGCTTTAACTTTATATAAAAAATAAAAGAATACTAATTTAACAAATAATTTAAATGTAAATGTTAATTATAAAACTAAATGAAAGTTAATTTCAGAATTAGTTAAAAAAGAAACTAAATTTTATACTGGTAAAATTAAAACTTTAATTGATAGTATTAAATCATGAGTTTTTGTTTTTGGTATTAATTTTGATGTTAAAAAAATAACTTAAAATTTATAGTAACAAAAGCAAAATAAAAAATTAATTTATTATTTCCAGTATTTAAGTTAGAAGAAGTAATAAAATTTTTAAATATTTACAAATTTGATAAAGATTAAAAATATCTTACTTATATGTATTTTACATTTACATATTCAAGGGTTAATTATAAAAACAAAGAAACATGAAAATAAATAGCTTTTTTAGCTAAAAAAGATAATTTTTGATATAGAACTTTTTTAAGTTATTATTTTGATAATGAAGTTATAAAAAAAATATTTTTAAATATTTAAAGTTTTTAAAATATTGTAAAAAATTAATGAATAATTTAAACTTTAGAATAAACAAAATTTAGAAGACCAATTATTTTTTGAAAATGAAGATAAGTAATTTTAAGATTAATTGTTAGAAAAGTAAATTAAGAATTGGTTAAATTTGATTTTAAAATTTTAATATTTGGTTCAATTACTGAAATAATTTAATTAATTAGAACTAGAAGTTAAAATAATTTAAGTTTTTATTAATATTTAAAATTTATTTTTTATATTAACAAAATTAATAAAAAAGTTTATATGTAAAAATAAATATATCTAAACTTTTTTATTAGAATTAATTTATTTAATTTAATATTTTATTTAAAAATTTAAATATAAATATAAAAAATAATATAAAAAATTCAATAAAAATAAAAAAAGTTTTAAAAGTTAAATTTAATAAATAATTAAAAAAAAAAAAAAAAAGTATATTAGAATAAAAAAAATTATTTAATAATTAAAATTATTAATTTATAATTTTTTATTTAATTTAAATTTAAAAATATATCTTTTTTTAATTTTTTAATATATATTTTTTTACTGATTAATTTATTTAAAATATTTTATTATTTTTAAAAATACAAAAAATAAAAAAAATAAAAAAAATAAAAAAAATAATAAAATAAAGTTAAAAATCTATGAAAGGATATAAAAATGAATAAATATTTCAGTGAATTAAAAGATGAAATTAAAACTGCATCTTTACTACAAAAAGGATTATTAGTTTTAGGTGTTGTAGCTATTTGTACAACATCTGCTATGATCGGTGTTGTAACAGTAAATAATTCTGAAAAATCAAAAACAGAAAAAGAAGAATCAATATCATCTTTAGAAGAATCAAAAACTTCAACAAAAAAAACAGTAAAAAATATAGAAGAAGCTACTTCTAAAGTTGGACCAGTAGGACCCAAAGGTGACAAAGGTGATACAGGAGAACCAGGACCCAAAGGTGACAAAGGTGATACAGGAGAACCAGGACCCAAAGGTGACAAAGGTGATACAGGGCCAGCAGGTGATGATACAAAATGAATAGAACATTTTAAATTATTAGAATCTTCTTGAATTTTAGTTAAACAATGAATCGATTCTACACCTGATGTTTTTCAATCTTGAACTGATGAACAAAAATCACAATGAAAATTAATTGCAGAATGAGCTAAAAAAGATACAAATTGATATAATAATGATGCTTCATCTAATATAAAAATGACAATAGATGATTTAATATCAAAAAGATTAGCATTTACAGCTCCAACAAATGATATAAAAACAATTGCAATAAAAGCAAAAGCACAAATTGATTTAGTATTTTCAATATTTAAAAATTTTGATGAATTAAGAAATAATTTAAATAATAAAGCAAATATTGAAGAAACAAGAAATTTGTTATCAAAGGAAGATGCTTCAAAAATTTATGTTAGAAAATTAGAATGAATAGATGATTTTCAAGTATTAGAAAATGCTCGAGATTTAGCTAAACAATGAAAAGATATTGATGATTTAAACATAAAAAATTTGGATGTAATTGATGATGATTTTATTAAATGACAAATTATTTCTAGATGAGCTAAAACAGATAATCATTGATACAACACGCATAATGAAGAAAAAACTTTAATTGATGATATTTTAAGTGATGATGATACTTTTGATAATGACAAAAAAAATGTATTAAAATCAATATCAAGAAAAGCATTTATACAAATTGATTTACTATTTCCAATATTTAAAAATTTTGAAATTTTAAGAAAAAAAGCTGATAAAACATATGTTGATGATTTACAAAATGCATGAATAGATGAAAGAGCAACAATAAAAAATAAATTAGAGGACGCTTGAAATTTAGCTAAACAATGAATTGATGCCACAACTGAAAGTTTGAATAATTTGAATTTAAATATATCAGGTGAAACAAATGATAAATCAAAATGAAAATTAATTGTAGAATGAGCTAAAAAAAACGCTATTTGATACAATAATTTACATGAAGATCCTTTTATAATAGATTTTATAGAAAATTTTATTCATGAAAATGTGATTGATGAAAATATAGTTATTTCAGAACATAAAAATGATATAAAATTAATTGCAACAAAAGCAAAAGAACAAATTGATTTGGTATTTCCAGAATTTATGTTAAAAAAAGAAAATAGGGAATTTAGAACTGCATATGTAAATATAGAAGAACAAAATGATATGGCTGTTGTTTTCCAACTTGCTATAAAATGAAAAAAAGCAAGTATTAATGATTTATTAGAATTAGAAGAATTAACAGTTAATGATCAAAACAAAATAATATGAAAAAAAATAGCTGATTGAGCTAAAAGAGATGTTCAATGATATTCAACTTTTTCAGTTGATTATGGTGCAGATGAAAATTCAAAATTATCATTTTTAAATGATTCAAGTATTGAAAATATACAAAAACTTTCATGAATATTTGGAAATTTAGATTTAAAACAATTTACACTTGTAACAGATAGTACAATTTTAAAAGAACAAAAAAAACATTTAAAAACAATAGCATTAAAAGCAATTGAAAAAATTTCTAATAAACATGCTATTTTTAAATTATTTGAATCAGTAATGTCTTCTTAGAAAAATTTAAGTTTTTATTAATATTTAAAATTTATTTTTTTATATTAGAAAATTAAGAAAAAAGTTTAGATGTAAAAATAAATACATCTAAACTTTTTTTATTAGAATTAATTTATTTCATTTAATATTTTATTTAAAAAGTTAAGTATAAATTTTTTATTTTTAAAGATTTAATTAATTAATTTAAAAAAATATTTATTTAATAAATAAGATTAAATTTATTTTTTTATTTTTTTTGATTGTTAATATATAGTTTTTTACTGATTAATTTATTTAAAATATTATATTATTTTTAAAAATAAAAAAAATAAAAAAAATAAAAAAAATAAATTAAAATACAAATGTGATATTAACAAAAGTTTTAAATATTTTATTTTTATTTATAATATTTTTCTTATTATTTATTAATATTAATAAATTTTTAAATAATAAAAATTATTTTTTAAATTCACAAGTAAAAGAAAAAATATTTAAAGAAAAAATAATAAAAAATGAAAATATTTTATTTAAACAATATTTGTATAATTTTATTCATAGTAATAAAGAAGATATTTCTTTTTTATCTACAGATGATGTTGCAAAAAAATCTTCAATTGAATATTTGGGTAATAATAAATATATTTTAGGAACATATAATGGATTTTATTTTTTGCATTTTAATAATATAAATAATACATTTTATACAAAGAAAATAAAATGAATTAATTTTGAAAATAATAATATAAATAATGAATTTGATAATATAGAAAGTATTGCATTAAATTCAAATATAAAAAGTTTAGGAAATAACAAATATCTTCTTGGAACATATAATAAAGGTTTTTATTTTTTTGAATTTGATGATGAAAATAATAATTTTAAATTAGACAGAATAAAAAAATCAGATAATTCTTTAGTTTTAGATTTAACTTATTCTAATTTAGAAAATGAAATATGTTTAGAAAGAAGTGCAAGTTTAAATTTATTTTCTTGTTGAGTTTCTTATTCTTCATCAATACAAAGTTTAGGAAATAACAAATATCTTCTTGGAACATATAATAAAGGTTTTTATTTATTAGAATTTAATGATTTAAATAATTATTTTAAAGTTAATAAAATTAATGAAATTAATGATCAAAGTGTTATTATTAATGATTTTATTTCTGGTAAAATTGCTGCATTTTCTTCAATACAAAATTTAGGAAATAATAAATATCTTGTTGGAACATATAATAAAGGTTTTTATTTGTTTATATTTAATAATAAAATTGATAAATTTCAAATAAGTAAAATTTCTATGAAAGAAAATAATTTGGATTTAATAATTAATGATATAGCTAAATATTCTTCAATAAAAAATTTAGGAAATAATAAATATCTTGTTGGAACATATAATAAAGGTTTTTATTTATTTAAATTTAATAATAAAATAAATGAATTTATTATAAAAAAAATATCAATAAAATTTAAAAATTTAAATGATCATTATTTTTTAAATGATGGATATATTGCAAAAGAATCTTTAATAGAAAGTTTAGGTAATAATAAATATATTATTAGTACAAATGACAAAGGTTTTTATTTTTTTGAATTTGATGATATAAAAGATATTTTTTGATGTGAAACATTAAAAAGATTTGATGATCAAAATAATAAAGTGGATATTTCTTGAAATTGAGTTGATGATACTGTAATTTCACATAATTCTGTTATAAAAAAGTTAGACAATAAAAAATATCTTCTTGGAACAAATAGTGAAGGATTTTATGTATTAGAATTTGATGATTTAAATAATGTTTTTGAATTAAAAAGACTTCAAAAAAATTTAAAAATATTTGAAAAATTAGGAATAAAAGAAAAAATAATTTTTAATTTTAATGATATTTTTAAAAATATAAATAATGAAATACAAATAAGAAATAATTATAATTTTATTGGATGAAAAAAATCAGAAAAAGATATATTTATGAATTGAATTTTAGTTACTAATTTTTTAATTTATAATGAAAAATCAAGAAAAAATAATTTAATATCAGTTAATGATAATATTTTTGCTTTAATAGATTATATTAATCATAAAGAACATACAAATGAAACTTTAAAATTTATAGATAAATTAAATTATGCAATTTATAAATCTGCTTTAACTAAAAATATTAAGTTAATTGATAAAGATAATATTAAAACGTTAACACTTCAAAAATTTAGTGTTTTAATTAATAATTTTAATAATAATGAAATCAAAAAAGTTTATGAAACTTTTGCTAAATGACTTACTTTAAATTTTATGATTTATCAAAAAGAAGATTTAATTAAACTTGCAAAAGAAGTTTATGGTAAAGAAGATGATATTTTAGAATTAAATAATTTAAATTTTTCACATATTGCTTTTAATGAAAATGGATATATGAAAGTTAATCAATTAAATTTAAATACTATTAATAAAATTAAAATATGATTAGATAGATTAAATTCAAAAAATATTTATAAAAATTGAATAAATGAAGTTTATAAAGTAGGTCATTTTAAATTTAGTTTTATATTAAAATCAAAAAAAAATAAAAATTTACAAACAAAATCAAAAGAATTTATTAATAATAATAAATTTAAATTAACATTAGATGATTTTAATAGTGATGGCACATTATTAGTAAGTAAAAAAGAAGAAATTATAAATTCAAAACAAAAATTTTATTTATTTAAAGAATGATTAAATTCTAAAAATTTATTGATAAATATTAATCAAAATAAAGAAGTTAAAAATAATAAAGAATTTAAAAAAATAGATAATAATAATAATAATAATAATAATAATAATAATAATAATAATAATAATAATAATAATAATAATAAATTAAAAAATAAAGAAAATGATTTATTACATCTTTTATGATTAATATTTTTAATTCCAATTATTTTAATTATTTATTTTATTTTTAAAAATAAAAATCAAATAAATAATATATTTAAAAATCAAAATAAATAATTATTTTTTTTATTGTATTAATTAATAAAATTAATTATTATTTTTTTTAAATATTGAATTATTATTCTATATTTTTAATAATGATTTTAATTAATATAAACTTGAAAAAAGATATATAAATAAAAATAAAATTTAAATAAAATAAATATATTTTTTATTTTAAAAAATATATTAAAAATTAAAGATTTTTTGTAAAAAAAAATAAATTATAAAAATTAAATTAAATTGTATTAAAATTAAATTGTTATAGAGTTTTAATTATAAAGGAATTTAATTTCAAAAAAAAGTGATTAAATTTTGTTAAAGAAATTACATTTTTGTAATTTTAGAATTGAATTATTTAATTTTTTAAATAATATATTTAAAAAATATTGTTTATTTAAAATCAATTTATTTTTAATTTATATTGATTTTTAAAAAGTTATTTATTTTGATTTAAAAATTAAAAAAAATAACAAAAAAGAGAAAGGGGTAATTTTAGAAAAATTATGAGTAATGAAAAAAAAAGTAGTGGTTTTTCTAAGCTTGGATTAATACTATCTGTTGTTGGTGCAGCTGTTGGTTTAGGTAATATTTGAGGTTTTCCTAAAGCTTTACTTACACATGGTGGTATTGTTTTTTTGATACCATATGTTATTTCATTGTTAACTTTAGGTTTGCCTGTAATGTTGCTTGAACTTAATGTTGGTGCAAAGTGAAGAAAAGGTCCATTAATTTCATATGGTAAATATTGAAAGAGAGGTGGTCCTTTTGTTGGTGGAATACAATCAATTGGTGAGGTACTTATTGGTTCATATTATGTTTTCTTTATTGGATATGTTCTTTTAACAATGTTCAATATTTGAGGAACTGATCTGAATACAACTGATATTGATTATCATTGATTTAGACATAAAGTTATTCAAACTCAAAATGAATATGGTGGTTTAACTGATAATACATTTGTTAGTGGTTGATTATTTGTATTAGTTCTTGTTGTTTTTGTAGGAGCATTATTTGTTGCACTTGGTGGTGCCAAAGGAGGTATTGAAAAAGTAAACAAAGTTGCTGTTCCTTTACTATTTTTGTTAATAATTGGATTATTAGGATATTCACTAACATTAGATGGTGCAAAAGAATTTGGAGTAAATCCATTATTTAGAGCAAATTTTGGATCATTAAAAAATCCAAAAATGTGAAGTGATGCATTTGGGAGAAGCTTGTTTTCACTTTCATTAGCATGTGGAATTATTGTTATTTATTCATCTAAAGCTGAAAAACCTGTAGACAATACAAAACAAACAATTTTAGTTATTGTTGCAGATACAATGGTGGGTATTTTTGCTGCTATTATTATGGGTGCTACATTAGGACACATGGTTTATTTATCTGAAGTGACTAAAGAAAGTACAAAAAATATTAAATTACTTTTGCCACAAACTTCAAATGAAGATATAAAAATATTATCTGTACCAATTAAAAACAGCTTTGAATTTTATAAAGAAAGTGTTGATGCAATAAAACCAATAACTGTAGAAAGTACAACATTTATTGTTGAATCAAGCAAACAAATATTAGATAAAACTGGTAAAATAAAAGAAATTAAGGTTGTTTATGAACAAGCAGCTGGTTCAACAGTTGTATGATCAGTTCTTCCAATATTTTTTACAACAATTAAAAATGTACATGGTGCTAAATTTGTTGCTACTATGTTCTTTGTATGTCTATTTTTGGCTGCATTTTCATCATTTATTTCACAAGTTGAAACTGGTGTTGCTTCAACAGAAGAAATGACTCCATTAAGTAGAAAGAAATCAACATATGTAACATTAGCATTACAAATGGTAACAGGTATATACATGGTATTTGCTGCAAATCAAGGATTAGCAGATATTTTTGATGAAATATTTTGAACTGGTTTTGCATTAGTATCAGTATTTATATTCTTACTATTTTTCTTGTTACAAAAACAAAAAACAAAAGAGTTGCTTGATTTTAACAATCAACATGCAAAATGAAAAATTGGTATGTGATTCTATTATGTATTAATGGTTTCATTCTTAGCTATTACTTTTGTTATTATTTATTCAGCTGTCGGATTCTTTGGTGGTGCTGGCGATCCAGGATATGAAAACTATTCAAGTTATTCAGGTGGTCAATGAGCTACTATTTTAATTTTAGTTCTAGTTCCATATTTTGTATGACCATTAGTATTAATTAAATGTTATTTTGACAGAGAAAAATTTAATAAAATGATTAGTAATTGAAAATATAAAAAATCAATTAAATCTGAAAAAATAGAAGAATAGTATTTTTTTTAATACAAAAAAAATTAAAGCCCTTATATTTTTATAAGGGCTTTTTTTGTTTATAAAAAAAATTATTTAAATATACTTTTTTATAAATAAAAAAATTTATTGTATTTTTTAAAAAAAATAAAATACAATGAAAATCATAAAAAAAAATAAAAAATATGCAATTTATATATCAATAATTACCACTGATTATATAATATAAAGATATGAATAAATTAAATATGTATTTTAATACTGAATCTGTAAGTGAAGGTCATCCAGATAAAATTGCAGATCAAATATCAGAATTAACTTTAGATTTTTTTATTGAAAAAGATAAAAATGCACATGTTGCATGTGAAGTTTATGTAACAGGTGAAAAAATTATTGTTGGTGGTGAATTTAAATGAAAAAATAATGGTTTTAAATGAGAAGAAAAATTAATACAAAAAATTTATGAATTTTTAATAAAAAATTTTAAACATTATAAAAATACATGAAACGCTTTAAAAGATAAAAAAAATATTGAAATCGAAATTCAAGAACAATCAATTGAAATTGATAATCAAGTTTCAATATCTTGTAAAGAGATTGGTGCCGGAGATAATACAGTTGTTTTTGGTTTTGCAAATAATGATAAAAAAAATGAATATTTTCCAAAATTTCAAGTTTTAGCAAATGAAATTTTAAAAACAATACAAAATCAAAGAAAAGAAAAAAATATTTTAAAATTTGCACCAGATGGTAAAGTTAGAATAACTATTAAAAATAAAATAGAATCAGAAAAATTAATTCAAATTGTTTTATGCCAACAATTTGAAGAATATGTAGAAAAAATAAAAATATCTAAAAAAATAAAAGATGAAATAATAATTCCTATTTTAAAAGATCTTGAAATTAATACAGATTTTGATTTTAAATTAATTTCTTTTGTAAAAGGTGGTCCAAGTGTAGATACAGGTTTAAGTGGTAGAAAATTAATGATTGATACATATGGAACATATTCAAGACATGGTGGTGGTTCTTTTGCAGGTAAGGATGTTTCAAAAACAGATAGAACATTAGCATTATTTGCAAGATTTATTGCAAAACATATTGTTGCTTTAAAATTAACAGAACAAATTGAAATTCAAATGAGTTCATTTATTGGTGAAACATCAAATTTTAGTATTAATTACTATGTTAAAAATGAAAAAGAATTAAGTAAAGAAAATAAAGAAAATATTGAAAAAATTTTAAATTATTTTTCAACTTGAAGTTTAAGTAAAATTATTGAAAAATTAAAATTAAAAGAAATTGAATTTGTTGAATATGCAAAATATGGTTATTTTGGTAAAGACAAAAAAAATGCACCTTGAGAAAAATTAAGTTTTTTAGAAAAATTGAATCAAATAATAATTATTAAAAAACATAAATAATTATATAATTGTATAATTTAAATAAAAATTAAAAAAATAACATCATATAAAAATGAATCAAAATAGTAAAAATATCAAAAGATTTTCGGCATTAGGTTTTATAATGTCAAGTATTGGTGCTGCTGTTGGATTAGGTAATATATGACGTTTTCCAACACAGATGGTTGCATCTGGCGGATCTTCTTTTATATTAGTATATGTAATTGTTTTATTCCTATTTGTTTTTCCTATAGTTTTATTAGAAATACAATATGGTATTTTTTTTAAAAGAGGAGTTGTTTCCTGTTTTAAAAATGTTAATAGAAAAATTGGTACATTTTTTGGTTGAAAACAAGTTGTAATTACAGGATTTCTTTCTGTATATTATTTAACAATACTTTCTTGAATGGTTGTTGGTTTTTTTCATTCATTATTACCAAGTATATTTAAAACTTGAGGACAAGATCAATCATATTTTAATGATAATATTTTACAATTACCAAATCAAACAGATAAAATTGGTTTTTCATGAAAAACATTAATTGCTTTTTGTTCTTTGATTTTAATAATTTTATTTGTTGTTTCATTAGGAATTAAAAAAGGTTTTGAAAAAACAAATTTAATTTTAGTTCCATCTTTATTCTTTTTATTAGTAGGTTTAACTATTTATTCACTTACTGGAAAAAATACAATGATAGGACTTAAAAAATTATTTGCATTCAATAAAGAATCAATTATAAAACCATTGGTTTGATATAAAGCATCAATTCAAGCAATGTTTTCAGTTGGTGTTATGTGTGGTACATTTATTGTTCTTTCTAAACATTCAGATATTAAAACTGATAAAGGAAATGATGTATTAATTATTGTTTCATCAGATAGTTTAATTGGTATTTTAAGTGGTATTTTAATTACTACTACAATTGTAAATAGTTATGATGGTACAACAGAGGAAGTAATAAATCAATTTAATGAATTTTTTAAATCAAATAATTCTGGTGGAACAGGATTAGTTTTTGAACAATTACCAAAAATTTTTAATAATTTTAAAATACCTCAATTAGGACAAATATTATTTATATTTTTTATAATTAGTTTATTGTTTGCAGCATTTTCATCTCTTATTGCATATTTAGAAGTTTTTATTGATTCTATTGCTGAAAATTTTCCACAAATTGGAAGAAAAAAAGCATTTATATTTTGATCATGTTTTGGAATTTTACAATATTTTGTATATATTATTTTTAATCAAAAAACAATGGTTGGTGAACAAGATGAATGAATAAACCAATTATTTTTATTTGTTGGTGTATTTGAAATTTTATTTTTTATTTTTAATTCTAATTATAAAAAAATTATAAAAAATAATGAAAAATATACATATTTAAAAATGTCAAAATTTAATTGATTAAAAAGAATGACAATGTTTATAACACTACCATTAACAATATTTTTAAGTATTTTTGGATTTTTTAAATTGTTTGATTTAGATTATTATTTCTTTTCAGGATTCAGTTCAAAAATAAAAGAATTTTTTGATTTAAATACAAATTATAATTCAATCGAACAATGAACATCACCAGAAAGATTATTTACAATTGCAACTGCAATATTTATGATAATAATTCCATTATTATTAACTTTAATAACAAAAAATAAAGAAGAAACAAAAATAAATGAATCAAAATAATAAATCAGAAAAATTTTCAACATTAGGTTTTATAATGTCCAGCATTGGTGCAGCTGTTGGATTAGGGAATATTTGACGTTTTCCTAAAGAAATGATTACATCAGGTGGATCATCTTTTATATTAATATATGTAATTGTTTTATTCTTATTTGTGTTTCCAATATTTTTATTAGAATTTCAATATGGTTTGTTTTTTAGAAAGGGAGTAGTATCATGTTTTAAAAATGTTAATAAAAAAATTGGTACATTTTTTGGTTGAAAACAAATAATTATAATTGGTTTTGTTTGTGTTTATTATTTAGCAGTTATTTCTTGAGTTTTAGTTGGATTTTTTAATTCATTAATACCATCTTGATTTCAAAATTGAGGTAAAAATTTAAATTATTTTGATAAAAATATTTTACAGTTACCAAATGAAAGTGGTATTGGTTTTTCATGAAAAACATTAATAGCATTTATTGTTTTGATTGGAGTTATTTTTATTGTAATTTCTTTTGGAATAAAAAAAGGTTTAGAAAAAATTAATTTATTTTTAGTACCTGGATTGTTCTTTTTATTAATAGGTTTAACAATTTATTCACTTATTGGAAAAAACTCAATGATAGGACTTAAAAAATTATTTTCATTTGATAAAAATAGTTTTTTAAGACCATTTGTTTGATATAAAGCATCAATTCAAGCAATGTTTTCAATTGGTGTTATGTTTGGAGCATTTATTGTACTTTCAAAAAACTCAAATATAAAAATTGACAAAGGAAATGATGCATTAATTATTGTTGCATCAGATAGTTTTGTTGGTATTTTAAGCGGTATTTTAATTACTACAACAATTGCAAATAGTTATAATGGTGAACCAGAATTAGTTTCAAAAGAACTAAATAATTTTTTTAATTCTTCAAATTCAGGTGGTTCAGCATTAGTTTTTGAACACTTACCAAAAGTTTTTTCAAATTTTCATTATAAAGTTTTGGGACAAATATTATTTATATTTTTTATAATTAGTTTATTATTTGCTGCATTTTCATCAATTATTGTTTTGTTAGAAACATTTACAGATTCAATTACTGAAATATTTCCACAAATTGGCAGAAAAAAAGTATTTTTATTTTGAGGATTTTTTGCACTTTTACAATATTTAATTTATATTTTGTATAATCAAAAAATTATGGTGGATGAAAAAGATAAATGAATTAATCAATTTATTTTATTTGTTGGTGTTTTTGAAGTTATATTGTTTATTTTTTATAAAGATTATAAAAAAGTAATAAAACAAAATGAAAAATACACATATTTAAAAATGTCAAAATTTAATTGATTAAAAAGATTAACAATTTTTATAACATTACCATTAACAATTATTTTGTGTCTTTTTGGTTTTTTTAAATTATTTAATTTAGATTATTATTTTTTTTCAAAATCAAGTGAAAAAATAAAAGATTTTTTTGATATAAAAGAATTAAATGATGGTGAACTTTTAAATCAATGAACATCACCAGAAAGAATTTTTACAATTGTAATAGTTTTATTTATGATAATAATTCCATTGTTATTGACACTTATTACATTAAAAGATGAAAAAAAAATAAAAAATGAATCAACAAAGTAACAAACAAAAATTTTCATCATTAGGTTTTATAATGTCCAGCATTGGTGCAGCTGTTGGATTAGGAAATATATGACGTTTTCCTAAAGAAATGGTTGCATCAGGTGGTTCTTCATTTATATTAATATATGTCATAATTTTATGTTTAATTGCATTTCCAATAGTTTTATTAGAAATGCAATATGGTTTATTTTTTAAAAAAAGTGTTGTTACATGTTTTAAAAATGTAAATAAAAAAGTTGGTAATTTTATTGGTTGAAAACAAGTATGAGTAAATTTATTTGCATGTGTTTATTATGTTGTAATAATTTCATGATTTATTGTTGGTTTTGTTCATTCATTAATACCATCTTTATTTAAAGAATGAGGAACAAATTCAAATTATTTTGAAGAAAATATATTACAACTACCATCTAATGGAAAAGCTTTAGGTTTTTCATATTTAACATTAATAGGAATTATTGTTTTATTAATTTTGATATTTATTGTTATTTCTTTAGGTGTTAAAAAAGGTTTAGAAAAAACAAATTTATTTTTGGTTCCTAGTTTGTTTTTTTTGTTAATAGGTTTAACAATTTATGCACTTACTAGAAAAAATGCATTAATTGGTATTGAAAAATTATTTAAATTTAAAGTTGAATCTTTTACAAGACCATTTATTTGATATAAAGCAACAATACAAGCAATGTTTTCAACAGGTATTATGCTTGGTTCATTTATTGTTTTAACTAAAAATTCAGATATTAAAACAGATAAAGGAAATGATGCATTAATGATTGTTGCATCAGATAGTTTTGTTGGTATTTTAAGTGGCATTTTAATTACTGCTACAATTTCAAGTAGTTATAGCGGTACATCTAATGAAGTAAAAAAACAATTAAATGAATTTTTTAATTCACCAGAATCTGGTGGATCTGCATTAATTTTTAAAGAGTTACCAAAAATTTTTTATAATATGGAAGGTCAAAAAATTTTGGGACAAATATTATTTATATTTTTTATAATTGGATTTTTATTTGCTACATTTTCATCTATTATTGTTTTAATTGAAATATTTGTTGATTCAATGGTTGAAAAATTTCCTAATATTGGTAGAAAAAAAATTCTTTTATTTTGATCAGTATTTGCTTTTTTACAATCTATTGTGTTTTTATTTTTTCATCAAGTAAAAGTTACAGATGAACAGGATTTGTGAATAAATCATTTTGTATTATTGGTAGGATTTTTTGAATTAATTATTTTAGTTTGTTATAAAAATTTTGATAAAGTTATTGAATCAAATGAAAGATATACATACTTAAAAATGTCAAAATTTAAATGATTAAAAAGATTATTAATTTTTATAACATTACCAATTGTATTTTTATTAGTTGTATTTGGATTTATTGAATTATTTAATTTAGATGTAATTTACTTTAAAAATACACCAATATGATTTCAAAATATTTTTGGATTACAAGATAAAATAAATATTAATAGTGAAAAAGTAAATAAAATTTGAACTTCACCTGAAAGATTATTTACAATAGGAACAATTATTTTTATGATTATTATTCCATTATTTTTATCTATTATTACAAATAAAAAAGAACAAAAAACGGGGTTAAATTTAAAAAATGACAGAAACAGAAACAATTAAAACAATTATATTAATGGTAACTATTTTAGGATTTTTTGTATTTATAATGATTGCATGTTTTATACATGTAATTAAAAATCAAAAAAAAATACATATCTTTGATTTTAAAATAAAAAAAGAAGAGAAAATAGTAAAAGAAGAAAAAAAAGAAAATATAAATAAAAAAAATTTAAAAATAAATTCAAAATCAAAAACTAATAAAAAAATAAGAATTAAAAAATAAAAATATGTTTTTTGAAAAAAATTATAAAGTTTGATTAAAAAATTCAAAACCAAACACAAAAGAAAATGAATTTCTTTTAAATTTATCAATAGAACAACAAAAAGAATTTTTTTCTGAAATTGTTAATTCTGGTAAAGCTGGTTTAAGAAAAAAAATTGGATATGGAAGTAATCAATTTAATGTAAATACAATCAAACAATTAATTCTTGCTTTTATTGAAGTTTTTTCAAAAAAATATGAATTAAAAAAACACAAATTTATAATTTTTCATGATACAAGAAAATTTTCATTAGAAGCATCTGAAATGATTGCAAAAGTTTTAACACATTATGGATTTAAAGTTATTTTTAATAAAGAAAATGATGTTGCTCCAGTTCCATTTTTATCTTATTTATTAAAAAATAAGTTTAAAGCATTTGGTTTTATGATTACAGCAAGTCATTTAAAAAAAGAATATAATGGATGCAAAATTTATTCACCAAAAGGACATATTATTTCATCAAAAGATGTATTTGAAATTAATAAAAAAATTGTAGAAAAAAATCATTATTTTTTAACAAAAGTACTAAAAAATAATAAAAATTTAATAAGATATTTAACTGATAGTCACAAAAAAAATTATTTATATGAAATTATAAATCAACTTTCTTTACCAAAATCAAGTGCTTCAAGACCAAAAATTTTATATTCTTCAAATCATGGAACAGGTTTTAATTGAGTAAATTTATTATTAAAAAAAGCTGGTTATGAAGTTATTTTGGTTGATGAACAATGTGTTTATGATCCAAATTTTTCTACTTTAAAAGATCCAAATCCAGAATCAGATAGTGCTTTTGATTTTTCTATAAAAAAAGCAAATTCTTTAGATGAAAAACCTGAATTAATAATTATTAATGATTCTGATGTTGATCGTATGAGGGTTGGTGTTTGAGATGGTAAAAAATATCAATTATTATTAGGTAATGAAATTGCAATTATTTTTATTTATTTTCTTTTAAAAGAATTACAATGAAAAGGTGGAATTTATATGACTTTTGTTTCAACAAGATTAGTTTATAAAATAGCACAAGATTTTAAATGTAAAGTAGAAAAAACAATGACTGGTTTTTATAATCTTGCTATGAAATATTCACAAGATGATATTAAAAAATTTTTATTTGCTTTTGAAGAATCTTTAGGATTTTTACCATGTAGACATTTAAGTAATGATAAAGACGGTTTACAAGCATCACTTTTAATTTCAGAAATTGCTTCATATTTAAGATATAGAAAAAATATTAGTTTATTAGATTATTTAGATGATATAAGTAAAAAGTATGGATATTGTGATTATAGACAAACAAAAATTAATTTAGAAAATGGTGTAAAAGTTAAAGATATAATTGAAAAGATAAAATCTTTAAAAGAATTAAATGGTATTCCTATTAAAAAAATAACAACTTATTTTGATGAAGGGTTGGATAATTTATATGAAATATTTTTCTTTGATGGTTCTTGAATTGCATGTAGACCATCAGTTACTGAACCAATTTTTAAATTTTATTTTATTTCATATGCAAATTCAAAAGAAAAAAGTAAAATAATAGTTGAAAAATTAAAGAAAAATTGAGAAAGTTTAATTACTAGTTTTAATAATGTATAGAAGTTTAAAACATGGTTTTATTGAATTAATTGTTGGTGGAATGTTTGCTGGTAAAACATCTGAACTTATTAGAAGAATTTCAGTTTTAGAAAGAGCAAAAAAAAAGGTACTTATTTTTAAACCTAATTTTGATAAACGTGATAAAGAATTTGGTCAACTAACAACACATGATGGACAAAAAAAACATAATATTTTTTTTGTAACAAAAACTGAACAAGTAAAAAATATTTTAGAAAATGATAATTCAAATAGTAAAATATTAGCTTTTGATGAAATTCAATTTTTTTCACCATGTTTTGTTGATTTTATAGAAGAATTAGCAAATAGTGGTTATAGAATTATTTGTGCAGGTTTAGATAGAGGATTTAATGATCAAATGTTTCCAACAGTTATGAGATTATTATCATATGCTGAATTTGTTACAAAATTACATGCTGTTTGTATTAAATGTGGTGAAATAGCAACAAAAACACAAAGAATAGATAAGAATGGAAATCCAATAAGTCCTAGTAAAGTTAAAAATGTTATTGGAGGATGTGAAGCATATCAAGCAAGATGTAGGGAGTGTTTTGTTTATTTTTCTGAATAAAAAAAGTTTTTGATATAAAATACTATATAAAAATTAGTAATAAATTATGCCTACAATAAATCAATTAACTAGAAAAGGAAGAGGAAATAAAAGAATTAAATCTAAAACTCCTATTTTACGTATATGAACAAATTCATTAAATAAGAAAACAAGTGTTTTGTACTCTCCACAAAAAAGTGGTGTTTGTTTGCGTGTTGGAACAATGACACCAAAAAAACCTAATTCTGCTTTAAGAAAATATGCACGTGTTGCTTTAACAAATGGAAAAGAAGTAACAGTATATATTCCAGGAGAAGGACATAATTTACAAGAACACTCATCTGTTCTTATTCGTGGTGGTAATGTTCGTGATTTACCAAGTGTTAGATATAAAATTATACGTAATGTTTTAGACACGCAAGGTGTTAAAGAAAGAAAAACATCACGTTCAAAATATGGAGTTAAAAGACCAAAAAAATAAAAAATGCGTAAATTAAAACCAATTAAAAGAAAAGTATTACCTGATTCAGTTTATAATTCAGTTCTTGTAACAAAATTAATTATTTCTGTTATGAAATCAGGAAAGAAAAATTTAGCTTTAAAAATTGTTTATGAAACTTTTAATAATTTAAAAAAAGAAAAAAAAGATCCATTAAAAGTTTATGAAAAAGTTTTAGAAAATTTAAAACCTAATGTTGAATTAAAATCTAAAAAAGTAGGAGGTGCTCGTTATCAAGTTCCTACAAAAGTTACAAGTGATAGACAAATTGCACTTGCATTAAGATGATTAATAGATGCAGCTAGAAAACGTAAAGAAAAAACAATGATTGAAAGATTAACACAAGAAATTAAATTAGCTGCTAAAAAAGATGGAACAGCTTATAAGAAAAAAGAAACTGTTCATAAAATGGCAGAAGCAAATAAAGCATTTGCATATTTTTCTTGATAAAAAATATACAAAAAAATTAAAGGGGTTAATTTTTATTTAAATGAATTTAGAACAAATTTCAAAACTACGTAATATTGGTATTATGGCACATATTGATGCTGGAAAAACAACTACAACAGAAAGAATTTTATATCATACTGGTCGTATAACAAAAATTGGTGAAACACATGAAGGTGAATCACAAATGGATTGAATGGATCAAGAACAAGAACGTGGTATTACAATTACATCTGCTGCTACAACAGTATTTTGAAAAGAAAATAAAATAAATATAATTGATACTCCTGGACATGTTGATTTTACAATTGAAGTAGAACGTTCATTACGTGTTTTAGATGGTGCTGTTACTGTTTTAGATGCACAAGTTGGTGTTGAACCACAAACTGAAACTGTTTGACGTCAAGCAGATAATTATAAAGTACCTAGAATTATTTTTTTAAATAAAATGGATAAAATTGGTGCTGATCCAGAAAAAGCAGTAAAAACAATAATTGATAGATTAGGTGGTAATCCATGTCCTATTCAAGTTGCAATTGGTGCTGAATCAGATTTTAAAGGAATTGTTGATTTAATGACAATGAAAGCATATTTTTATGATGGTGGTCCACATGAAATTGCAGATATTAAAGAAATTCCTGAAGAATTAAAAGAAAAATGTGATTTAGCAAGAGCAGAAATGATAGAAAAAATTGTTACTTTTGATGATAATTTGATGAATAAATATTTAGAAGGTGATGATATTACTGTTTCTGAATTAAAATCTGCACTTAGAAAAGGTACATTAAAATGTGAAATTTTTCCAGTTTTAGTTGGAACTGCATTTAAAAACAAAGGTGTTAAACCACTTATTGATGCAATTGTAGATTTTTTACCATCTCCAAATGATATTAAACTTGTTAAAGGTGAAACTCTTGATGGAAAAAAAATTGAAAGAAAATTAACATCTGATGAACCATTTAGTGCATTAGTTTTTAAAATTATGACAGATCCATACATTGGAAAATTAGTATTTTTAAGAATATATTCTGGTAAATTATTATCTGGTTCATATGTAATAAATACTAATAAAGGTATTAAAGAAAGAGTTGGTCGTTTAATTCAAATGCATGCAAATACTAGAAAAGAAATTAAAGAAGCATATGCTGGTGATATAGTTGCTGCAGTAGGGATTAAAAAAACATTTACTGGAGAAACAATTTGTGATTTAAATAATCAAATTATTTTGGAAAAAATGCACTTTCCAGAACCAGTTATTTCAATGTCATTAGAACCTGCAACAAAAGCTGATCAAGAAAAAATGAGTGATGCATTAAAAGGATTAGCATCAGAAGATCCAACATTTAGAACTTGAATGGATTATGAAACAAATCAAACAATTATTGCTGGTATGGGTGAATTACATCTTGATGTTTTAATTGAAAGAATGAGACGTGAATTTAAAGTTGATGTTAAAGTTGGACAACCAAAAGTTTCATATCGTGAGGCATTAACTGGTCTTGCAGATGTTGAAATAAAATATGCAAAACAATCTGGTGGTCGTGGTCAATATGGACATGTTTTAATTAAATTTGAACCACTTGTTGATTCAGAGAATAATTTTGAGTTTGTTAATAAAATTTCAGGTGGTAAAATTCCAAAAGAATATATTAAACCAATTGAAACATCATTATTAAAAAATATGGAAAAAGGAATTATTGCTGGATATCCTGTTGTTAAATTAAAAGCAACACTTTATGATGGTTCTTTCCATGATGTTGATTCATCTGAATTTGCATTTAAAGTTGCTGCTGCAATGGCATTAAGAGAAACAAAAAATAAAACAAAAATTCAAATTCTAGAACCTATTATGGATGTTGAAGTAACAACTCCAATTGAATATTATGGTGATGTTATTGGCGATTTAACTTCTAGAAGAGGTTCAATAAAAGAAACAACTAGAAATAAAGGTATTGAAGTTATTAAATCTGAAGTTCCATTAGATGAAATGTTTGGATATTCAACTATTCTTCGTTCAATAACACAAGGACGTGCAAATTATTCAATGAAATTTTTAAATTATAAAGCATCTCCAAAATCAATTCAAGAAAAAATTATTAAAGAAAATAACTTTACTGGTGCTTCAATTGAATAAAATAATTTAATTAAAATTAATATAAAATTAAATTATGAGTGGAATTAGTTGATTAAATAAAGGTACATTATCTTTAATAACTGGACCAATGTTTTCTGGTAAAACAGAAGAGTTAATAAGAAGAATAAATGTTTTAAGAAGAGCAAAAAAAAAAGTTTTAGTTTTTAAACCATTAATTGACAAACGTTATACTTATAAAAATATTCTTATTTCACATAATAAAACACAAATTGAAGCTAATTTAATTTCTGATTTAAATTCTTTTAAAAAAATTTTAGAAAAAAATAAAAATTTTGATGCAATTGCAATTGATGAGGTACAATTTTTAGATATTTCAATTTTTCCAATTATTAAAGAATTAATAAAACAAGATAAAATTGTTATTTGTAGTGGTTTAGATAAAGATTATTGAAATCAATATAATAGTTTGTTATCTCATTTATTAGTTTATTCAGATGTAATTGATAAATATTTTTCTATTTGTTCAAAATGTAATAATATTGCAACACATAGTCAAAGAATTAAAGATTTTAAAGTTGTAGATTATAATTATCCAAAAATTTTAATTGGTGGTACAGGTAAATATGAACCACGTTGTAGAAAATGTTTTATTGAATTTGATTTAAATAAATATGAATAAGTTATTAAACGAAAAATTAAATAAATTAAAAAAAAAATATGATGCAAATATAAATAAACTTTCAGATAGTAAAGTTATTTCTAATTTAGATGAATATACTAAAATTTCAAAAGAAATTTCTTCTCTTAAAAATGTTGTTGATTTTTTTAATCATTGATTAAAAAATCAAAGTGAAATTAAACAATTAAAAAAAATGATTAATTCTGTTGAAATTGATTTAAAAGAAGAAATAAAAAATGAGATTTTAAATTTAGAAAAAGAATCAGAAGAAATAATAAATAAAATTGAAAAAGAATTTGAAGAAAAATCAAAAGAAAAAGATGGTAATACAATTATTGAAATACGTTCTGCAGCAGGTGGTGTAGAATCAGAATTATTTGCTTTTGAATTAGTACAGGCTTATTTTAAATTTTTAAAAAAATTAAAAATAAAAACAGAAATTTTATCAACTAGTGGAACAGATTCTGGAGGATATTCATTAATTTCAATTCTTGTAAAAGATAAACAAATTTTTAATAAACTTCAATTTGAAGCAGGTGTTCATAGAGTTCAAAGGGTACCAAAAACTGAAACACAAGGAAGAGTACACACTTCAACAGTTACAGTTGCTATTTTAAAAGAAAGAAATGAAACAGAAGTTAAAATAAATCCTGATGAAATAAGAATTGATACATTTAGAAGTAGTGGAGCTGGTGGTCAACATGTTAATACAACAAATTCTGCAATACGTATAACTCATTTAAAAACTGGAATTGTTGTTTCTTGTCAAGATGGGCGTTCGCAACATGATAATAAAGATAAAGCTTTAAAAGTATTAAGAAGTCGTTTATATAATTATTATGAATCAAAAGCAAGTAAAGAATTTAGTGAAAAAAGAAGTAAACAAGTAGGAACAGGAATGAGATCTGAAAAAATTAGAACTTATAATTTTCCACAAAATAGAGTTACTGATCATAGAATTAATTATTCATATAAAAATATTGAAAAAGTTATGCAAGGTGATTTTGAACCATTTTGAAATATACTTTTGATTTGAAAAAAAGAACAAGAATTAAAAAAATAAAATATTAAAAAAATAAAATATTAAAAATTTAACATTTTTTTTTCTTTATTTAACACAATGTTTTGTTTTGTTTTTTTTAATGATATTTTTTTTTGTTATTATATTAAATAATAAAATTAAATATGTTTAATACTGAAATTTCTAAAAAATTTTGAAAAAAAGTTTTATTTTTATTTTTGATAATAATTTCTTTAGTTATTTTAGTTATTTTTAGTGTAATAAAAAGTTTTGATAGTTTAAGTTCATATGTTAACATTACATTTCCACAAGGTTATAATGACCGTGGATTTAATCAAAAAATAATCGAAGGTGTTTGTGAAGGTGAAGGTATTAAAACTTATGACTGTAATAGAAAAAACAATGAATTTTCAAGTAAAATAGGTTTTGCATTTTCAGGTAGCGCATTAGATCCAGAAATAAATAAAAAACATATTGATTACTTTATAAAAACATATGGTATTGACAAAGTTGTTTTACCAGGATTTACATTGACTTCTTTTTTAAAAAAGTATTTAAAATCTTATGATGAAAATATTAAATTTGTTTCAGTTGGTACATATTATAGCAAAGATAAAAATGATATAAATTGACCTAAAAATTTATGACAAACAAATTCTTTACAACATTATTCTGGTTATCATGCTGGTATTTATTCTGCAGCATGAGCAGCAGAAAATTTAGATAAATTAAAAGATGGTAATAAAAAAAGACCAGGTAAACAAATTCATTTTAGTAGTATTGGTGGATTGACAATTGATCCTATTTTAAAATATGCTTTAGGATTTAAAGTGGGTATTTATATTTTTAATAAAATTTATCAATTAAAAAATAAAACAGATGATATTAATAAAAGAGTTGAATTTATACATAGTGAATATGATGAAATTGGTTCATTTGATGCATCTGATTTAACTATTAAAAAGAAAGCAAAAACAGTTAGTGAAAGAATTTTTGCAAATGGATCATCAATTATTTTTATGATAGCTGTTCCATTTGTTTCAGATGCAGCAGATGCAGCATTAGAACAAGATGAAAAATCAAATAAAAAACATTTTGTTATAGGTGTTGATGTTGATGCAAAAGAAAATTTAGGTGGTCAACAATTAAAAAAAATAATTACATCTGCAATAATTGATTATAAAAGAATTGTTAAAAATATTTATAAAACTGAAATTTATAAAAAATTGAGTGGTAAAAACTTAATATTTGGAGGACATAATTTTGGAACAATACCAGAATCATATAAAAAAGATATTATTTGAAAAAAATATTTTGTTAAATCTAAATTGTATAAAGATGTTATTAATTTAAATAGTTTAAGTCCAAATATTTTAGGTAACAATAAACCACAAATTGCAAAGATAGATATAAAAACTGATGTTTCTAAAATTACTTTAGATAATAAAGGTTTAATACTTTTATATTTAGAATATTTAAAATCAATTAATAAAATTGCAGATAAAAAAGAATATTATGATTTGCTTCGTAGCCAAAATCCAATTGAATATATGAGAAAAAGAGACTTATCATTAAATGATAAATAGAGAATAATGTTTAAAAATAATACTGCAATAAAATTAACAAATATAACTAAAATTTATCCAAATGGTATAAAAGCAAATGAAAACATTAATTTGGAATTAAAATATGGTCAAATACATGCTTTGTTAGGTGAAAATGGTGCTGGTAAATCAACACTTGTTAAAATAATATTTGGTGAATTTGAAAAAACTTCTGGAAAGATTGAAATTAATGGGAAATTAATAAATTATCATAATCAAGAAATTTCAAATGCAAATAAAATTGGTATAATTCATCAACATTTTTCATTGATTGATGATTTTTCAATTTATGAAAATATAATTCTTGGAAATGAATTAAAAAAGCAAGATAAAATTAGAAAAATTGAAGAAAAATTAAAAAATAAAATTGAAAAATTAGACAAGTGATTTAAAGAAAAAAAATATATTAAAAAAAACAAAAATCATTTAAATATATATGAAAAAAAACTTAATAATTTAATTTTTAAAAAAGATAAAGAAATTATTTCATGACTTTCATATAATAAAGAAAATTATAAAAAATTAGAAAATTTAATTAAAAAATATAAATTAAATTTAAATTTAGAAAGAAAAATAAAAGATATTTCAATTAATGAACAACAAAAAACAGAAATGTTAAAGCTTTTATCAAAAGAATCAGAAATTATTATTTTTGATGAACCAACTTCTGTTTTAACTTTAGATGAAATTAAGGAGTTTTTAAAATTATTAGATAAATATAGAAAAGCTGGGAAAGCAATTTTATTTATTACACATAAAGTTGATGAAATTAAAGAAATTACTGATAAAGTTTCAATTATTAGACATGGAAACATAATTGGTACTTATAACACAAAAGATATTACAACTGAAGAAATGATTTCAAAAATGGTTGAAGGTGAAAGGGTTTTTGATTTAGATAATTTTAAAAGAAAAAAAGTATTAGATGAAAAAAGATTAGTAGTAAAAAATTTAAATCTTTTATCAAATAATAAAAAAGAATGTTTACATAATATTAGTTTTGAATTAAATAAAGGTGAAATTGTTGGAATTGCTGGAATAGAAAATAATGGTCAAAAACAAATACTTGAAACTATTACTGGAATTGAAAAAAATATTAATGGGAAAATTTATTATGATGGAAATACAAGTTTTTTTTCAAATAATTTTTTAGAACAAAAGATGGATTGAAAAAAATATAAAGTACAAACATTAAAAAAACATGGTATCTCTTATGTTCCAAGAGATAGAATTAATGAAGCTTTATTAAAAAATGAAAGTTTATATATAAATATATGTTTTAATAGTCTTGAAAATCAAGAATATTTTAGTGGTATTTTTGGAAATATTGAATATGAAAAAATAAAAAAGATAACAAAAAATATGTGTAAAAAATACAACATTAAAGGAACAAATGATGTTGAAGAAACAGCACAAACATTATCAGGTGGTAATCAACAAAAATTTATTATTGGTCGTGAAATGTTAAATGATCCTGAGTTATTATTAATTGATCAACCAACTTGAGGAATTGATAAACTTTCGATTGGATTTATTTATGAAGAATTTATGAAATTAAGAAATAGAGGAAAAACAATTTTATTTACATCAACAGATTTAGGAGAAATATTATCTTTATCAGATAGAGTATTGGTTTTAAGTAAAGGGCGTATTATGGGAGAAGTTAATCCAAAAGAAACAAACGCTTTAAATAAAATAAGTAAATTAATAACAAAAGGAATATAAAAGTAATGAATTATAAATATTTAAATAAAGGAATTAATAAATTAATTGTTACTATTTTTTCAATTTTTTTGGTTATTTTTATTTTTTGATTATTATTATTTTCAGTTCCTGGTCAAAATGGTAATTTATTAGTAAAAAATTTATTTTATGATTGAATTTTTTCAAAAAGACAAATATTAGAAATTTTTTCAGTTTTTGCACCTTTTTTAATTGGTTCTTTATCAGTTTTATTATGTTATAAATCAGGTCTTGTAAATGTTTTTGTTGCAGGACAAATGTCATTATCTGGATTAGTAATTTATTTTACTGGGTATGGTTTAAAAAAAATACAACCAAATGTAAATTGATTTCCATTATTAGTTTTATCAGGAATAATTGCATCTGTTTTTCTTTCATTACTTGTTGCATTTTTAAAAATTTATTTTAATATAAATGAAGTTTTAACAGGTATTTTCTTTAATTTTATAGTAATGTTTTTATTTAGATTTTTAGTAAAACAAAAAGAAATATTAGATCCTATTGAAAAATTATCAACAAAAGAATCATTAGGAATTATTGTTCAATATAATTTTGCAATTTTTGAAATAATTCCAATTTCAGTGATTATTTCAATCATTATTTTTTCTTTTATTGGTTATTTAATGTTTAAAACAAGGTATGGTTTAAAACTTAAAATGCTTAGTAAATATAAAAAGTCAGTTAGATATACAGGAATAGATTATAGAAAAAATGTATTTAAAATATTCTTAATTTCTGGAATAATGTCTGGAGTTGCAGGAATGTTTTATTATTTTAAAAATATTGAAAGTAATAAGTTATATTTAAATGAAGCTTTACCAAATAATGGTTTTGATACAATTACAATTGTTTGATTATCGCAATATTCTGTTATTGGTTTGCCATTTGTTTCATTTTTTATAGCATTAATTAGATGTCAACAAAATACAATACCAATTAGTCATTTAACAACTGAAGTTTCGCAAGTTGTTATAGGTCTTATTTTGTTATTAGTTCCATTTTTTAATCAATTATTTTTTAATGAAGAACAAAAATTAAAGATAAAATCTATTTTTAATCAATTTAAAAGAAAATTTCAAAATAATAGGAGTTTTGTTTAATGAGTGAAATAATTACAAATTGATATGATATACGTAATTTTTTTGAAACAAAAACATTATTAATTTTTGGTTTTCTTTTATTAATTGCAATTACTGCTTTATTTTGTTCTAAAGCTGGAATTATAAATCTTGCACTTGAAGGTCAATTGATAACAGGTGTTTTTGGATATGTTATTTTTGGTTTAATTTTAAAAAAAACAATAACAATTCAAAATGCAATATATTTAAATACATTTTTAAGTATTTTAGGTTCATTTTTATTTGTATTTTTGATAACATTAATATTTGGATTTTTAACAATAACCTTAAAAATTAATCAAATTCTTGTTGGTATTGGTATAAATATTGTAACTGGAGGAATAGCTTCATTTGTTACAATAATTCTTACTAATGATGTAGCATTTACAAGTAAACATTTTGATACATTTTTTACATTTTCAAGTTATGAAAGTTTTATGTATCAAAAAGTTACTAATTATTTTCAATTATTTTTACCAATTTTGTTATTATTTTTTATCATTCCATTTGTTTGATTTTTTATTGCAAAAACAACAACAGGATTAAGAATAAAATCAGTTGGTATTGATCCAAAAGTTTTGAAAACATTAGGTATTTCACCCGAAAGATATAAATATATTGCTGTTTTATTAGGTTCATTTTTAATGACTATAGCATCTTGATTTTTTGTAGAATTTAGCGGAAAATTTTCCGGATCTGTTTCTGGCTTTGGATATTTAGGGTTATCAATGATGTTGTTGGGAAGAAGCAAAGTTTTATTTATTTCAATATTTACTTTATTAATTGCAATGTTATCAAATTTTACATCAAAAATAATTTCTATTGAACCAGATCCAGAAATTTATATAACACAATTACAAAAAGATGAATTTAGAAGTTATTATTCATCATTAGAAAATTTATTTAATGCTTTAGTTTATGTAATACCAATTTTAATTATTGTTTTTTATGAAATTGTTAAAAAAATAAATAATAATAAATCAAAATTAAAAATTAAATATAAAGAATTAAAAACAAAAAAAACAAATAAAAATCAAATTTAAACAAATTTTAATATGTATTTATATAAAATATGATTTAAATAAAATTAAAAAATTTCTATTAATAATTTTTTAAAATAAAAATAATATAAATTATAATTTTAATTAATATTTATATTGAAAATTATTGATAAAAAAATGATATTTTAGAATTATTAAGTAATATAAAATATAAAAATATTATTGTTATTTTTTAGTAATAAATAATTTTTTTAATAAAAGATAAAATTAAATAAATGAAAATTAAAAAAATATTTTTTTATGAATCAGAATTTATTATTTATCAAAAAGTTTTAATGCCAAGACCAGAGACAGAACAATTGGTTGATTTAACTTTTGAAAATTTTATTAAATTATTTCCATATAAAAATAAAGTTTTAGAAATTGGTTGTGGTTCTGGAGTTATTTCTATTTCTCTTTTTAAAAAAAATAAAAATTTAGAAATTGATTCTGTTGATATTTCTGATTTAGCTATTAAAAATACAAAAGAAAATGCAAAAAAATTAAATGCTAAATTAAATATTTATAAAAGTAATATGTTTGAAAATGTAAATGGTAAATTTGATTTAATTATTGCAAATTTACCATATGTTGAAGATGATTTTATATTTTCTAATGAAATTTTAAATTGAGATCCAAAAGAAGCACTATTTGGTGGTAAAGATGGATTGTATTTTTTTAAAATATTTTTTAAAAATGTAACAAAATATTTAAAAAAAAATTTTTTAATAGCATTAGAAATTGGATATAAACAAAAAAAAGACATTAAAGAATTAATTAAAAATAACTTAAATAATGTTAATTTTGAATTTAAAAATGACTATTCAGGTTTAAATCGTTTTGTTTTTATATATAATTTTTAAATAATGACTAAAGAAGAAATAATTTTAAAATTAAATAATAATGAAATTGGAATTATTCCAACTGATACAATTTATGGAATTGTTACAAAAATTGGGAATTTAAAAACAGAGAAAAAAATTTTTAAAATTAAAAAAAGATCTAAAAATAAAAAGCTACCAATTTTAGTTTCTTCTTTTGAACAATTAAAAGAATTTATTGAAATTGATGATAATATTAAAAATTTTTTTGAAGAATTAATTGAACCAATAACCGTTATTTTTGAATCAAAGAATAAAAAAAAAGAAACAATTGCAATTAGAATGGTTAAATGAGAATGATTAAAAGATATTATTGATAAAACAGGCCCACTTTTTGCAACAAGTTGTAATATTAGTGGCAAATATGAATTTAATAATTTATATTTTTGATTAAAAAAAGTTGATTTTATTGAATTAAATGAAAAAACATGTTCAGTAAATTCTTCAAAAATCATTGAATATAAAACAAAAAAATATATTAGATAAATTAATTAATAATATTTAAAATTTTATTTTTTTTGTATCATTTTTATTTTTAATTTAATTTCTTTTAAAACATCTTTAACTTGTTTTCAATTTTTTAATTTGATACCACTTGCCAAAAAGTGACCACCACCACCAAATTTATTTGCTATTTCTCTAACATTAAAATTTAAACTTCCACGCATTGAACATTTAATTTCATCTTTTTCATTTAATTGTATAAAAAATACTCTTACTAAACTATTATTTGTAAAATTAAAGTTACTAATAAATCTTCTTATTTGTGAGTGATGTTTTAAAAATGGCAGTTTTTCTTTATCTTGTGGTTTAAAAATAAGTGATATTAATTTATTTTTGTTATATATATTTTTATAAATATAATTTAATACTTTAATATCATTATTAGTAACTTTATTTATATTTTCATGAATTAATTTTAAATTAGCGTTTTTTTTAATTAAAAAACTTGCATTTTCAAATGTTTCATAATTTACAGAATTATATTTAAAATTACCAGTATCAGTTATTGTTCCAGTTAATAATGATGTTGCAGTTTTTTCATTAAATTTTCAATTAAAATTTCTACCTAAATCAACAATCATTTGTGTTGCAGCTGAATATTTTTCATTTATTCAACTAACTAAACAATTGTGTTTTTTAGTTTCTTTATGATGATCAATTATTATTAAATTTTTAAATTTAAAATTTGAATATTCAGTTCTTTCAATATCTTGTACATCTACTAAAAAAACTAATGATTCATCAAAATCTTTTTGTTTTAATTTTTTATTAGATACTTTATAGTCTAAAAAATCTAAATTTGAAATATTTGAATAATCACCACTTATTAAAATTTGTTTATTTTCAAAATTTTCTTTTAATAAATTTTTAAAACCAACTTGTGAACCTAATGAATCACCATCTGGATTTATATGACCTAAAATTATTATTTTATTAAATTTAATAATTTCATTTTTAATTAAATTAAATATTTTTTTTTCTTCTTTTGAAAATATTTTTTTACACATTTTTTAATAGTTTAATGTTTCATAACCTACATAAAATGGAATTACATCACGTATATTTTTTGTATTAGTTACAAACATTAATAATCTATCAAATCCTAGTCCAAAACCTGTTGATGGGGCAAAACCATTTTTTCTTAAATTTACATATCATTCCAAACCTTTGATAGGTATGTTTTTATCATTCATTTTTTTTACAAGAAATTCATAGTTATCTTCCCGTTGACTTCCACCAATCATTTCACCAATTCCATTAACTAGTAAATCATATGATGCTACTGTTTTATTGTCATCATTTAATTTCATATAAAAAGATTTAATTTCTTTTGGAAAGTTTTTTACAAAAACTGGTTTATTTAAATGTTCACATATAAACATTTCATGTTCTTTTTCTAAGTCCATACCTCATTTTATGTCTTGGTTTTCAAATTTGTCTTTATTTTTTAATAAAATATCAATAATTTCTTTATATTCTAATCTTCCTCATTCTTTAGAAACAAAAGATTCTAATTTTTTTATTATATTTTGATTTGTTTTATTTGATAGGTATTCTAATTCATTTTTATTTTTTTCTAAAACAAATTTTATTACATTTTTTAAGAAATCTTCAGCCATGTCTATACAATCATTTATTTTATAAAATGCTACTTCAGGTTCAATCATTCAAAATTCTGATGCATGATATCTTGTTTTTGATTTATCTGCTCTAAATGTTGGACCAAAAGTATAAACATATTTAAAACATTGAGCAAAAGCTTCAGCATGTAATTGACCACTTACTGTTAACTTTGCAATTTTTTTGAAAAATAAACTTTCATTATCTAATGAATTATTTACAAAAAAACTTTCTCCAGCACCTTCACAATCATTATCTGTTATTAATGGTGCAGTTAAAAAATGGTAGTTTTTTTCTTGAAAATATTTATGTACTGCAAAAAAAAGTGAATTTCTTATAGTAAATATTGCTTGAAATAATTTACTTCTAGATCTTAAATCACTGTTTTTTCTTAAAAATTCTAAACTATGTTTTTTGTTTTGTAAAAAATAACTTTCATCAGTTTTTGATAATAATTTTGCAGAAATTAAATTTAATTCAACAATTTCTATTTCATTTTTTGCTTTTGTAATTAAACCAGTAACTTCAATTGCAGAACCAATAAATCATTTATTTATATTTTTATATTCATTATTATTTTTTTTATAAATTACTTGAATATCTTTTAATGTTGAACCATCTGTTAAAACTATAAAAGATGTATCTTTACCAATTCTATGTTTTCTTATTCAACCTTTTAAGGTTATTTTTTTATCTAAAAAATTTTTATAATTTTTTTTTATTTCTTTAATCATCATCATTTGCCTTTATCTCAAAATTCCCACTTATATCCACCAATGTATTTGATGTTAAAAATACATTTGGATCTATTTTTTTTATTTTTTTTTCAAGTTTAATTTTTTCCAAATATGTAAGTGTTGTTAATATTATTTTTTTATTTTTTTTTTCATATAAACCTTTAACATTAATTATATTACCACTACGTTTAAAATTGTTGATTATTTCATTTCTTATTTCTTCATATTTTTCTGTAATTATTATTAGATTTACTAATTTAAATTTTGGATATAAATAATTTAACATTCAAGAATATGAATAACCAAATAATAGTGCTGCAATTAATAATAATACAAAAACATCTAAACTTTCAATTGCATCTTCAGTTTTAAGAAAGTATTCATTTAATAAAATTGAAAATGAAACAGTTACAAAATTAATTAATGTTGAAATTTTATGTATTTCTTTCTTTTTTTTTGTTGCAAAATATGTATAAATAAAATCTAATCCACCACCTGATATTTGTTTTTTTCAAATAATACTTGATCCTAATCCAACACAAATACCAGAAAAAATAGCAACTATGTAATATCCAACTACTTCTACTTTTTCTTTATTTGTTTTATGATCATGTAATACATCAAATCTAAATATATCTTGTAATCATTTATCAACTGCATTAATTGATAAAATTAAACCAATAATAAATCAAATTAAAACTGAAATCATTGATTTATATGTAAATCTTTTTCCTAATTTATAGTATGAAAAAATAAATAATGGAATATTTAATATAAATGCTGATATATAAAAAATTATAAGTGGAATGTTAAAACCAAACATTACTTTATTTTCTATTTTATTTATTGCAATGTTATAAAAAGTTTGTGAAAAAAAATAGTATGATGGTATATAAATTTTATTTGATAAAACAATTTTGCTATAAATTAAAACAAGAATTAAATTTGCACAAATTAAAGAACTTATAAATTTTATTCAATATATTTTTTTGTTTTTATTTAAAAAAGAATGTGATATTAAAAAATTTTTTTTCATTTTATTATATTAATTTATATAAATTATTATAGAATTTTTATTTTTTATTATATATACAAATGTTATTATTATTTTATATATTAAAAAGACAATAAAAAAATAATAAAAAAATATTAATTATTATTGGTATTCAATTAAATAAAAAATGTATTTTTAATATATTTATAAAAATTCAAGATAAAAAAACTATCAATAAATAAATAAAATATTTTAATATTAAAGAAAATCATATATATTTTTTATTTATTTTTATTTTTTTATTAATTAATATTAAAAAAAAACTAAAAGAAAAAACAAACCAAAAATTAAAAATTCAATTTATTTTTTCTTTTAAAAAAATATCTAATAAAAAAAATATAGAAATAATTAAAATTAAAAATATTTTTTTTATATTTTTTTTAAAAAAATAATTTATTTTATTCAGTTCCAAAAAAACGATCACCAGCATCTCCTATACCAGGGACAATATATTTTTTATTATTTAGTTTTGGATCTATTTTTACAGTATAAATTTTAATTTCAGGAAATGATTTTAATATATTTTCAATACCTTCATTACAACTATTAATTGAAACAACTGTTATTTTTGCATCAGTTTCTTTTTTTATTTCTTCAATTGCTTTTAAAATTGTATTTCCAGTTGCAATCATTGTATCTAAAATAATAATTTGATCATTTTTTTCATGTTTTGGGATTTGAAAATAATATTTATGTATTTTATAATTTTTTTTATCTCTAAAAAAACCAATATGTCCAATTAATGAAAATGGAATCATATTTTTAAAACCATCTAACATAATTAAACCAGCTCTTAAAATTGGTAATAAAACAATTTTATTTTTTATTTTTTTACAAATGGTTTTTTCTAATGGTGTTTCAATTTCAATATTTTCAGTTTGAAAATCTTTTGAAATTTCATTAACAATTAATTCATTTATTTTTTTAAATGCAAATCTAAAATCTTTTAAATTAGAGTTTTTGTTTCTAACAATTGAAAAATAATGTTCAATTAAAGGACTGTTTATTATTTTTACTTTTTTATTTATCATTTATAAAAATTATAATATAAAAGTAATATTTTTCTTATAATAACTTTAAAAGCATATGGAAAAAAATAAAACTGATACATGAGACAAACTTATAAAAAATTATAAGTTTTGAGAAAAAGAATATTGAGATATATTTTGAGACAAAGAATTGTGAGAAATTAAAAATGAAATTCTAATGTGAATAAGTTTATGTTTAATTTTAATAATAGGTATTGTTTTTTCACTTTTTATTTATTTTAAAGTGAAGAATAAAAAAGAAAATGAAGTATCAAGTGGTTTTTTATTATTAACAGAAATAATTTTATTTCAAATACAAAAAATGGTTGTACAAATTTTAGGTAAAAAGTATAAAAAAGTTTCTTCATATATTTTATTTTTACTTTTTTATATGAATCTTGCAAATGTATTATCTGTTATTGGTTTTGTATCTCCATTAACTAATATTTCATCTGTTTTAACTTTAGGTTTTATTATGTTAATTGGTTGTTTTGTATTTGGTATTTTATTTAAAAAAATAAAATTCTTTTTAATATTATTAAATCCTTTAGATTTAATGTCATTAATTACATCATTTATTTCAATTTCATTCCGTTTTTTTGGAAATTTAGTTGCCGGAACAATAATTTTAATGTTAGTGTATAATGCTATACCTACTTATGGTAACTATAGTCCAATAATTTTAATTTGAGTTTCACCATTACATTTATATTTTGATTTTTTTAGTGGTGTTTTACATTCATTTATTTTTGTAATTTTAACACTTACATATTGGTCTTTACAAATGCCTGAAATTAAAACAAAATAAAAATAAATTAAAATTAAAAAAGTTATATAATTTTTAACAAAAGAAAGAATATATAAAAATGGAAGAATTAAAACTTATTGCTGCTGCTATTGCTGCACTATCATTTTTAGGTTCAGCTATTGGACAAGGATTTATTGGAATGAAAGCAGTAGAAGCTATTGGTAGAAATCCAGAAGCAGAACCTAAAATTAGAAACACAATGATTATTGCTTGTGCTATTACAGAATCAGGATCGATTTATGGTCTTGTTGTTTCATTAATAATATTATTTATTTCTTAATAATATTAATTTTTAAAATTAAGAAAGAAAAACTAAAATTTTAATATGGAAGTTAAAGGTATTGATCAATTTTTTAAAATGGATTTTCCATTAATAGTTGCACAAATAATTGTTGCAGTAATATTAATTATATTTTTTACAGTTTTTTTATACAATCCATTTAGTAAATGATTGGATAGAAGATCAAAATATTTATTAGATATTAAAGATAAAACTGAAGAAAATTTAAAACAAGCAGATTTTTTAAAAAGAAAACAAGAAAAAGCAATTTCTATTTCTAAAGAAAAAATCAAAAAGTTTGAAGAAAAATCAATTTTAGAAATAAATGAAAAATTAAAAAAAGAAATATTAAAATCTGAAAATTTCAGAAAAGAAATTATTCAAAATGCAAAAATTGATGCAAATAAAATTATAAAAGATTCTTATTATAAATCAAAAGAATCAATTGTTAAAAATTCAATTCTTTTATCAAAAAAAATATTAGAAGAAGAAATGAATGAAACAAAACATAAAAAAATGATTGATGATTTTATTAAAGAATTAGATAATAGTATTTAGATGAAAAATAGAGAAAATTTTTTTGTAATTGTTTATTCAAAATCTTTTTATTTATGTTTTGAAAAAGAAACAAAAAAAGTTAAACAAGAAAATTATAAATCTGCATTAATTTTAATAGAAATATTTATTAAAAATAAAAATGAATTATTTTTTCAAGTTTTAAAAAATGAAAAAAAAATAGAATCTAAAAAAATAATAAATGATTTATTTAAAGATTTTTTAGATAAAAGATGAATTAATTTATTTTCAATTATGATTGATGACGAAAAAATTTATTTATTTATTTTAGTATTGAAAAAAATAATTTTATATTTTGAATATGTTTTAAATATTAAACATGGTGAAATTTTTTCTGTTATTAAATTGGAAGAAAAATATATTTTAAATATTGAAAAAAAAATTAGTAAATTTTTAAATAAGGATGTAAAACTTTCAAATTATTTAGATAATAAACTTATAGGCGGAATATTAGTTAAAGTTGGTGAATATAAATGAGATAATTCAATTAAAAATAAATTAGATAATTTAGAAAAAGAATTATTAAAAAATTAAAATTATGAAAAATACAAAAATTACAGAAATAACAAAAATAATACAAAAGAAAATTGAAAACTATGATTTAAAAATAAACATTTCAAAAAAAGGTAAGGTTATTTCTGTTGGTGATGGAATTGTTATTGCACAAGGATTAAAAGATGTATCATATTTAGAAACTGTTATTTTTGATAGTGGAGCAACAGGTATTGTTTTTTCATTAGAATCAAATTCTGTAGGTATTTTTTTACTTGATAAAGTTGAAACAATTAAAGAAAATGATGGTATTACATCTACAAATAAATTAATTTCTGTACCAGTAAGTGAAAAGTTCCTTGGTAGAATCATAAATCCAATTGGTATAACATTAGATTCAGGTTTACAATTTCAAACTAATAAATTTGAAGTAATTGAAAAAGTTGCACCAGGTGTTATTACACGTAAATCTGTTGACCAACCTTTAGAAACAGGAATTTTAGCAATTGATGCATTAATTCCAATTGGTAAGGGACAACGTGAATTAATTATAGGTGATCGTCAAACTGGTAAGTCAGCAATTGCAATTGATACAATAATTAATCAAAAAGGTAAAGATGTAATTTGCATTTATGTAGCTATTGGACAAAAAACTTCTACCATTTTAGAAGTTGAACAAAAACTAAAAGAACATAATGCAATGGATTATACAATAATTGTTTCAGCATCTGCTTCTGTTTCAGAAGGTATGAAATATATTGCACCATTTTCAGGTATTACTTTAGCAGAGTATTTTATGAATAATGGTAAAGATGTTTTAATTGTTTTTGATGATTTAACAAAACATGCAATTGCATATAGAAGTCTTTCATTACTTTTATCTAGAAGTCCAGGACGTGAAGCATATCCTGGTGATATTTTTTATTTACATTCTAGATTGTTAGAAAGAGCTGTTAAATTAGATGATAAATATGGAGGTGGATCTATTACTGCACTTCCTATTATTGAGACACAATTAGAAGATATTTCAGCATATATTCCAACAAATATAATTTCTATTACAGATGGACAAATATTTTTATTAAATGATTTATTTAATTTAGGAATTAAACCAGCAATTGATTTAGGATTGTCTGTTTCACGTGTAGGTTCAAGTGCACAAATAAAATCAATTAAACAAATGATTGGTTCATTAAAACTTGATATTGCACAATATCGTGAATTAGAATCATTTTCAAGATTTGGTGGTTCATTGGATAAGGTTACACAGGAAATTTTAAAAAATGGACAAAAAATAGTTGAAATTTTAAAACAAAAAGAAGCATGTGGAATAGAACAATGAATTATGGCAATTATTTTGTTTGTAATTAAGAAAAATTTAATTAAAAATATTGAAATTGAAAAAATAACTAAATTTATTGATGAATTAAAATTGTATTTTGAACAACTTTCAAAAACAAAATTAGATTGAATTCAAAAAATTATTAAAAATAAAGAAATAACTGAACATCAAGAATTAAAGTTGTTACAAGAAATAAATAAATTTATTTTTGAATTCAAAAAAACATTTTAAATAATGAAACAAAACACACAAAAACTTGAAAAAAAAATTAAAAGTATTGATAAAATATTTAAAATTTCAAAAGCAATGAAGATAATTTCTTCAATGAATATTAAAAAAATACAACCAAAAATAAAAGAAAATAAAATTGTAATAGAAGAATTAAAAAAAACATTAAGTATAATTTATTATTTAAAAAAATTAAAATTACCTGTAAAAAAACAAAAAGAATCATTAAAAAAAATTACAAGAATTATTTTTTCTTCTGATCTTGGTTTGTGTGGTGGTTATAATAATGATTTACTTCAATATGTTTTAGGTCAACATTCAAATAATGATGATTTAATTGTAATTGGAAAAAAAGGAATTAATTTTTTTAAATATCATAATAAAAAAATTAATTGAAGTATTTTTAATGAAGAATTTGATTTTAAAAAAATAGAAGAATTAGTTAATTATATTTTAGTAAATCAAAAAAATACAAAATTTAATTTAGTTTATGTTGGTATTGAAGAACAACAAAAAACTATTATAAAAGAAATACAATTTTTTCCATTTGAAGAATTAAAAAACATTAATATTGTTGAATTAGAATTTTATAAAATAGAACCAAATGTTGAAACAATACTTAAAAAGTCTATTAATTTTTATTTAAAAATTTTATTAACAAAAATTAAAGATGAAACAAAATATACTGAAGAAATTAATAGACGTTTTGCAATGGAAACAGCAAGTGATAATGCAAAAGAAATGAAATCTGAATTAAAATTAAAATATAACCAATTAAGACAAGAAAAGATTACAAAAGAAATTATAAATATTTCGCAAAGTGAATAATATGGAGAAGATGAACAATAAAAATAAAAAAACAACAAAAAATAATTTAAATTTTGGTATTTTAGAACAAATTAATGGACCAGTTTTAGATGTTTCTTTTAAAGAATATAAAATTCCATCTTTGTATACAAAATTAGAAGTCAAAAAAAATGAAAAAGAAAAAATAATTCTTGAAGTAGTACAACAAATTGGTTCTAATATTGCAAGATGTTTAGCTATGGGACCGGTTTTAGGTTTAAAAAGAGGTTTGAAAGTGTTTGATACTGGTGAAATGATTAAAGTTCCAGTTGGTAAAAAAACATTAGGAAGAATGTTTAATGTTTTAGGAAACGCAATTGATAATAAAGAAGAATTAAAAAATATTATAAAAAACCCAATTCATAAAAAACCATTATCATTAAAACAACAAAAATCATCTTCTGAAATGTTTGAAACAGGTATAAAAATTATTGATTTATTAACACCATTTGCAAAAGGTGGAAAAATAGGTTTATTTGGTGGTGCAGGTGTTGGAAAAACAGTTTTGGTTCAAGAGTTAATTAATAATATTGCATTAAAACATAAAGGTATTTCTGTTTTTGCCGGTGTTGGTGAAAGAAGTCGTGAAGGAAATGATCTTTACAATGAAATGATTAGAGCAAATGTTATTGATAAAACAGTTTTAGTTTTTGGACAAATGAATGAATCACCAGGTCCACGTATGAGAGTAGCTTTAAGTGCTTTAACAATGGCAGAATATTTTAGAGATGAAGAAAATAAAGATGTTCTTTTATTTATTGATAATATTTTTAGATTTGTACAAGCTGGTAGTGAAGTATCAACATTATTAGGTCGTAAACCATCTGCTGTTGGATATCAACCAACACTTGAAAAAGAAATGGGACAATTACAAGAAAGAATTTCACAATCTCGAAATGGTTCTATAACATCTGTACAAGCAATTTATGTTCCAGCAGATGATATTACTGATCCAGCACCAGCAACAACTGTTACACATTTAGATTCAAGAATTGTTTTAGATCGTGAAATTGCAACATTAGGAATATATCCTGCAATAAATCCATTAACATCATCTTCAAGAATTTTAAAAGAAGAAATTGTTGGTAAAAAACATTTTATGATTTCTCAAAAAGTAAAAGAAATATTACAAAGATTTGAAGAATTAAAAGATATTATTGCAATTTTAGGATTTGATGAATTAGCAGAATCAGATAAATTAATTGTTTCACGTGCTAGAAAAATTAGAAACTTTTTTTCACAACCATTTTTTGTTGCTGAAAAATTTACTGGTAATCCTGGTAAATATTGTTCTATTAAAAAAGTTGTTAATGATTGTGAAGAAATTATAAATGGTAAATGAGATAATGTTCATGAACGTGAATTTTTTTATTTAGGTTCTTTAGATGAATTAAAAAATAAAAAAAATATAAATATTAAAGATAATAAAGAAAAAGAAACAAATCAAAAACAAATGAAAAAAAATGTTAATATTGAAAATAAAAAATTAAAAATTAATAAAAAAACTAAAAAAAATAAATAATAAATTTTGTATTTTTTTAAATTTTTTATTTAAAATTAGATAAAAATCTATTTTTTAAAAATAATATAATATACTTAATAACAATATTAAATATTATTGAAAATAATTTTTATTAATAATAAATTTAACAATATAATGAAAAATAAAATAAATTTAGAAATTTTTACAAAAGATAAAAAAGTATTTAATGGTTTAGTTGATTCAATAACTATTTCAATAAATAATGAAGATGAAATAACAATTTTACCAAATCATATTCCAATTATTACTTTTATTGATGATACCAATATTATTTTTAGAATTAATCAAATAAAAAAAGTTTTTAAATTAGGTAAAGGTATTTTTAGATTTTGTGAAAATTTTTCAATAGTAATTGTTGATGAAATTAAATAAAATTATGAATTTTTTAAAATTTTTTAAATCAGAATATTGAGTTTTAAAACAATGTAAAAAAACAACAAATTTAATTCTTAAAAAATGAGAACAAATTGAAAAATTAAATGATGAAGAATTAAAGAATAAAACTTTAGAATTTAAAAATAGATTAAATAAAAAAGAGAGTCTTGATGATATTCTTCCAGATGCATTTGCAGTTATTTGTGAAGCAATTAGACGTAAAAAAGGTTTTAGATTACATAAAGTACAAATAATTGGAGGTATTATTTTACATAATGGAAATGTTGCAGAAATGAAAACTGGTGAAGGTAAAACATTAACTGCATTATTACCAATTTATTTAAATGCATTAACAGGCAATCCAGTTTATATTGTAACTGTAAATGAATATCTTGTTAAACGTGATAAAGAAGATAATGAACAAATTTTAGGTTCTCTTGGTATTACAGTTGGAAATGTTTTATCACAAATGGATGAATCAGTAAAAAAAGTAAATTATGAAAAAAATGTTATTTATGCAACTAATTCAGAACTTGGTTTTGATTATTTACGTGATAATATGAAACAATCAATTGAAGAAAAAATACAAAAAAAACTTTCTTATGTTATTGTTGATGAAGTAGATTCAGTTCTAATTGATGAAGCACAAACACCACTTATTATTTCTGGAAAACCAAAAAATAGAAGTAATTTATATAAAGATGTTGATAATTTTGTAAAAAAATTACAATATCATGATTATGTAATTGATAGAGAAACACAAAGAATTTTTTTAAATAAAAAAGGTGTAAAAAAAGTAGAAGTAAATTTTAAAATTGAAAATCTTTATAGTTTTGTAAATTCAGAATTAAATCATTTTATAAATAATGCATTACATGCAAATTTTTTATTAAAAAAAAATATAGATTATGTTGTAAGAGATAATAAGATTTTTTTAATTGATAAATTTACTGGTCGTATTATGGAAGATAGATCATTATCTGAAGGTTTACATCAATCATTAGAAGCAAAAGAAGGTTGTGAAATTAAGGATGAAACTGCTATTTTAGCTACTGTTACATATCAAAATTTTTTTAGATTATTTTCAAAAATATCTGGTATGACAGGAACAGCTATGGAAGAAAAAGATGAATTTATGGAAATTTATAATATGCATGTAATTTCTGTTCCTACAAATTTACCAATTCAAAGAAAAGATTTAGATGATTTAATTTTTTATGATAAAAAACATAAATATTTAGCAGTTGCAAAGTCTCTTAAAAAATATTATGAAAAAGGACAACCAGTTTTATTGGGTACAAATTCTGTTGAAATTTCAGAAGAAATTTCTTTTATTTTAAAAAAAATGAGAATTCCACATAATATTTTAAATGCAAAAAGACATGAATATGAAGCATCTATTATTAAAGATGCTGGAAAATACAAATCAATTACAATTGCAACAAACATGGCTGGACGTGGAACTGACATTAAATTAGATAAAAAATCAGAAGAATTAGGTGGATTGGTTCTTATTTCTTTAAGTAGAAATGATTCAAGAAGAATTGATTTACAATTAATTGGAAGATCTGGAAGACAAGGACAACCAGGTTTAACACAATTTTATTTATCTTTAGATGATGTTTTGTTTTTACGTTTTGGCTCTAAAAATTTAAAATCTATGTTTTTAAGTTCAAAAGATAGTGTTATTTCTTCTAAATTTTTAACAAAAATTATAAAAAAAGCACAAAATAAATTACAAAATATGTCTTTTGAACAAAGAAAATCTTTACTTGAATTTGATAATATAATTGCACAACAAAGAAGAGTTATTTATAAACAAAGAGATTTTTTAATGTCAGTTAAAGATTTTTCTAAATTTATTTATAGATTATTTAATTATTATTTAAATAATGAATTAAAAAAAATTATTGATAAAAATAAATTTTATATTTCATTTAAAGAAATGAATGAAATATATAATTTATTAAAAGAAAAAAAAGTTTTTTTAGAAACACAAGAATTTGATTTAAAAAAACAAACATATCAAATTTATGAAGTTAAAGAATTATTTTTAAAATATTTTCAAAATAATTGAAAATGATTTACAGATGTAGAAAATGAAAAAATAAAAAAAATAGTTACAGATTTAGTTGTAAAAAAAATATTAGTTTCTTTAGATAAACATTGAACAGATCATTTAGATGAAATTTTAAAAATAAAATCAGCTTCATTTTTACATGCATATGCACAAAAAAGACCGCTTCAACAATTTATTGAAGAATTAGAACAAATGTTTTTAAAACTTAAAAATGATGTTGCAAAAGAAAGTATGGAAAAAATTTTTTTCTTTTTAAACAATTTATATTTAAAAGTAACTAATTAAAAAAAATGAATATACAACTTTCAAATAATTATTATGGATTGATTTTATCAATTGCGTTCTTTTTTTCTTTTTTATATTTATTTTTAAGTTCATATAAAAAGAATTTTCCATTAATTTTTCAATTAATGATCGGAACTTTGTTTTCTATTCCTTTTTTAATATTAGGTTTTAGAATTTGAAGTTTAAATGATAATAAATTTTTAGATAAATTAAATGATTTTGATTCTTTAAATGATAAAATTAAATTTTTCTTTGGAATTAATAATGGATTTAAAGGTTTATCTTTTCATGGTGGTTTTTTATTTGGTTTTATTTATTTTTTGTTTTTTTTTAATTGATATTCAAGAAAAACAAAAATTTCAAGATTATATTTATTTGATTGATTAATTCCATCAATTTTAATTATGCAAATTATTGGAAGGTTTGGTAATTATTTAAATGATGAAATTTGAGGTAAAAATAATGAACCATTATTTTTATATGAAAGTATTGGTAATTTTATTATTTTAATAATTATTTTATTAATTGCACCTAATTTTTATAAATTTTTTTCTAAAAAACCATGAATTGATAATAAGTTTTTAGAAAGTAAATTATTAGATATTTTAAATAATGTTAAAAAAGAAAAAAATATTTTAATAAAAATAAAACTATATTTAAAATATTTAAATCAAAAAAATATTTATTGAAATAATTCATTTAAAAGTTCTTTAAAATCTAGTGATTTTAAAGCTATAAAAATTTGAAATACACAAAATTTTTTTTATATAGAATTAAATAAAATTTTAAATGAAAAAAAAATTTGAAAAAGAAATATAAAAAAGATAAAATTATATTTTTTAAGGGATTCAAGAGAATTATTAAGAATTAATAATCCATTAAATTTTAAATTTATTAAAGTTGGAGTAATTTCTTGTTTATATGTAATATTGAGTTTCTCATTACGTTTGGGATTACAATTTTTAAGAAAAACAGAAGACACAATGGAAATAACTATTTATTTTTTAATTATTTGTATTTTAATTGCAATTATTTTTTTATTTTTATTTCAATTTGTTTTTCCTAAAAAATTTAGATCAGTTAATTGATTTTATGAAAGTAGATATTAAATTATATGGATATATTGTTTAAAGAAGATTATTTTAAGAACTTAAATATTAATTTGGTTTGAATACTTTTTTTAATAGGAGTTTTTTTTATGTTAGTTTCTTCAATAACAATTCCACGTTTATTGGTAAATATATTAAAAAAAAGAAATGTTAGTCCAATTTTTATAGGTGTATTTTTTTTATCAATTATTACTTCTATACCTGAAATTATTTCAATATATTCTTTTTCAACACAAGGTAAAGAAGGTGTAAAAGAAGCTTTAAGTAATATTTGAGGTGCTAATTTTTTAAGTATTACTGTAATTTGTATATTAGATTGTTTTTATATAAGAAATTTATTTTTTATTTCTACATCAAAATCATTAAAAAGAATTTCTATACTTGTAATTTTTTTTAATTTTATTTTTTTTCTTGTTACATTATTACCAGAAAATTTTAAATATTTTACAATTTCACATGTTAATATTTTGACAATTTTTATAATTTTAATTTATTTATTTTTTTTGATTTATCTTGAAATAAATTTTAGAAGAAAAAAAACTAAAAAAGATTCATTTAAAACAGAAACAATATATTATTTTAAATATAAAAAAAACAATGTTTTATTATTTTCATTAATTTTAATTTTAATTTTTATTTTAGTTATTTCAATGTTATTTATTGTTTCTATAAGTGAAAAGATAAAAAAATATTATAATTTAAGTTCTGAAACAGTAGGTGGTTTGATATTTGGTTCATTAACATCTAGTCCAGAAATTTGAAGTTCACTTTCATTTTTTCAAATAGGTTTAGGATTAGCAGCAGTTGGTACTGTTTTAGGTAGTCATTTATTTAATGTTGTTGCTTTTGTAAGTGTTGATTTTGTTTTAAAAGAAGGTTTAGTTGAAATTATTTCAGGTGAACAAAAAATGTTTATGTTTTTTGTTTTATTAAATTCAACATTATTATTTATAAACATAATTCGTCCAATTAGTCATAAAAAACAAGATTATTTATTATTTCCTTTTTTAATAGTAACAACATTTATTTTAGGTTGAACATTAATTTTAAAATCATAAATGTTTTCATAAAAATAATAAAGTAAAATAAAAATATAATGATTCACACTGAAATATTATCTATATTAAAAATTTTAGAAATTACAACATTAGTTTTTGCATGTTTATTAATTTTTATTAATTTTTTAAGACCATCACAAAATCAAGAATCAATTGGTTCAATTACTGGTGGTAGTACAGAGTTATTTGATGTAAAAAAAATAAATTTATCAAAATCAATTATATGAATTTTTTTATTATTTTTAATTTTAATTTTAGTAGTTTTAATAATAACTATAAGAATTGTTATTTATTTTTTAGTAATATAAAAAAATAAAATTAAGATGAAAAAAAAACGTTTTTTATCATATTTAAATAAAAAAGCTAGTTTTAAATATGAATTAATTAATAAATTAGAAGTTGGATTAGTTCTTAAAGGAATTGAAGTTAAACAAATAATTAATGGAGATTTTGATATGACAAATTCTTTTTGTTTGATTTCAAAAAATAAAGAATTATTTTTAGAAAATTTTTTAATTAATAAAAATATAAGATCAATAAAATTGTTAGCAAATAAAAAAGAAATATTAAATTTAGATTTTAAAAAAAATAAATTAAAAGCAACAATTGTACCTTTAAAAATATATTTTAAAAAAAATAAAATAAAATTAGAAATTTCTATTGGTAAAGGTAAAAAAAAATATGATAAAAAGAAACAATTAATTGAAAAAGAAAAAAAGAAAGAAATAGATAAACAAGTTAAAAAAATATATTAAAAATAATATAATAATTTTAAGTAAAAGATTTGGGGATGTATTAGTTTCGACAAGGATATTTATTTTTTTGCAAGCAGTGGTTAGGAACCTAATTTCTAAAAAAATTTTTGGGTTAATAAATGCAAATTATTTATATCAACCAGTAGAACAAACACAACAAATGTTTGTTTAATTTAGTAATAAATTTTTTACTAAAATGAATCAAGTAGATTTTTTTGTTAGTCTTTTGATTTATTAAGAATATAACAAAATCGAATAATAAATTTATCAATTATTATTTTAAAAAAAAGATAAAAATTTTTATAAAATTTTACTTATTTATTTTATAAAGTTAATTTTTTAAATAAGTAAACTGTAGAAAACAAAAAAGTATTTTTTTTGGAAACGGGTGCAAATCCCGTCATCTCCACCATTTTTAAATTATGAGTAATAAAATAAATTTTTGAATATCTCTTGTTATTTTAATAATTATATTTTTGTATGTATTTATTAATTTTTTGTTTTTTTTAAAAAAGAAACATATTAAATTTAATGTTATGTCATTTAAAAATGAAAAAAATAAATATATTATTCAAGAAATTGTTAGAGCATTAGAAAATTTATCTAAAAATAAAATTGGTGCAACAATTATTTTTGAAAAAAATAATATTATTGATTCTTTATTAACTGCTGAGGGTACAAGATTAAATTCTGAAATTTCTTCTGATTTAATTTTTACAATTTTTGCATTTAAAAACAATCAATTACATGATGGTGCAATGATTATAGATATGGATTTAAAAATTAAATCAGTGGGTTGTTTTTTACCAATTAAAAAAATAAAAAAAGTTAGTAAAAATTTAGGTGCAAGACATAGAGCTGCACAAACAATTACTTCTATGATAAATGTTGTTGCAGTTGTTGTTTCAGAAAGAGATGGAAGTATTAGTTGTTTTTATAAAAATAAAAATGAATTAAAATCAAAAGATGTTTCAAAAATTTTAGAATGATTAAAAAAGGAAGTTTAAATAATGGCTAATTTAAAAGAAATTGTAAATAAAGATCTTTTTTTAAAAAAAGACTTATTTGATGCAATTAATTCAAAATCAGTACTTAAAATACGAAATATTGTAGAAAAATTAGATGAAAAAGACATTGCACTTTTTTTAAATGAACTTCCAACAAATCAACAATTTTTTTTTATTCGTTCTTTACCAACTGTTGTAGCAGCAGAAATTATTAATGCATTAGATGATGAAATTTTAGAAAAAATAATTAATTCATTAACAAAAGTTGAAACACAAAAAATTATTAGTTTTTTATATTCAGATGATATTGTTGATTTAATTGAAGATCTTCCACCAAAACTTGTAAACAAAATTCTTAAATCTTGTTCATCAAAACAAAGAAAAAATATTAATCATATTCTTAATTACACAGAAGGAACCGTTGGTTATGAAATGAATGTTGATTTTATTAAGTTAAAAGAAACTTCAAAAATTTCTGAAGTTATTGAAGAAGTTAAATTAAATATTGTAAATAAAATTCCTGAAGAACAAAAGTATTTTTATGTTGTTGATAATTCAGATAGATTAGTAGGATATGTAAGTACTTTGGATTTATTTATTAATTCTGATTTAAAGAATAAAACAATTAAATTTTTAGTTAAAAAAGATGTTGTTTCTATAAGTGTTTTTGAAAGTAAAGATAAACTTAGTGAAATACTTCAAAAATATGAAATATCACATTTACCAGTTGTTGATATGAATGAAAGATTGATTGGTGTTATTGATACTGAACAATCTCTTGAAATAATGCAAGATGTTGAAATAGAAGATGTAAACAGACAAGTTGGTATTACTAAGTCAGGTTTTAAAAAATATTTTGAATTAGATATTCTTGAAATGTTTAAGAGTCGTATTTTTTGATTAGGAATAACATTTTTAATATCAACTATTTCACAGTTAATTTTAAAGTTATTTTTAGATAGTGATAATTCTATTCCAAATACATCTTTTATAAAAGTTATAATACCTTATTTACCATTTATATTAACTTTGGTTGGAAATGTTGCTTTACAATCTACAGCTATGATTATAAAAAATATTACTTTAAATGAAGTTACTAAAGGTAATTATTTTAAAGCTTTTGTTAAAGAATTTAAAGTTTCTATGTTAATATTATTTTCAATTATTATTTTAAATGTTCCAAGAGTTTTAATAATTGATTTAATTATTGATTTTAAAGATTTTAAAATTGAAATTTTTCAAAATGAATATTGAAAAAATTTAGGTATAGCAACACTTGTAATTATTATTTCATTATCATTATCAGTATTTTTATCTGCAGGACTTCCAATTCTTGCAACAAATTTTAATAAAGATCCATCTTTAATGTCATCTCCTTTACTTACAACACTTATAGATTTATCAACAACATTAATAGCTTTATTATTAGGTTTTTTAATTTTAGGTTCATAAAAGATATAATAGATTTTAATAATATATTGGTGTATGTGGCGAAGTGGTTAACGCATCGGGTTGTGGTTCCGACATTCGTGGGTTCGAATCCCATCATTCACCCCATTTAAGAAAAAATAATTAATGGATAATAAAAAAACAAAATTAATAATTGGCCCAATGTTTGCTGGTAAAACCACAAAATTAATAAAAATTATTAAATATTTTTCTAATAAAAACAAAAAAATTTTAGTTTTTAAACCTATTGTTGATAATAGAAAAAAGAAAGATTATATTGTTTGTCATAATCACTTAATTTATCCTGTAATACCAATTAAAGATTCAAATGAAATTTTAAAAATAATAAATTTAAATAAAAAAGTAGATTTAATTTTTTTTAGTGAAGTACAATTTTTTGATGAAAATTTTATTGAAAATATTAAAAAAATACAAGATAAAAAAATATCAATGTTTTTTTCTGGTTTATCTTATGATTATAAAAAAGAAGTTTTTAAAATTATTGAAGAATTAAAAACAATTGTAAATAAAATTGAATACCGTTTTGCAGGTTGTAATATTTGTTTTGAAAAAGCACCATTTTCAAAAAGAATTTCAAAAGAAAAAAATGTTATTTTAATTGGTGGTAAAGAATTTTATATACCAGTTTGTAAAAAATGTTATGAAAAATAACAAAAAATTAAGTATTTGTATTGTTGGTTGCGAATGTGTAGGAAAAACAACTTTAATTAAAAAACTTTCTATTTTTTTAAATGAACCATTTGCAATTGAGTATGGTAAATTTTATTGTAAAAATAAAATAAAAAATGGTTATATTAAAAATAATAAAATTAATACAACTAAAAAAGATTTTGAAAATATTGTTTATATGCAAAAAAAGATAAATAAAAAAATAAAAGAAAAATCTAAAAAAATTTTTTTAAGAGATACAGATTTTATTTTTACAAGATATTTTTATTCAAAACAATTTAATGATTTTTTATGATTAGATAAAGAAATTAAAAAACAAGAAATAGATATATTTTTTTATATTCAAAATAAAAATATATATCCTAGAGAAAATACAATTATAAATTTAAAAAATTTTGAAAAAGAAAATAACAAACTTTTAAATTTATATAAATTTTTTTTTAAAAAAAAATTATTTGTAATAGAAAGTATTGATCAAGAATATATTTTTAATAAAATAGTTGATTTTTTAACAAAATATGGAATTTTTAAAAATTAAAATTAAATCATTAAAAGAATTACAAAAATTTATTAAGAAATTATTTAAATGTATACCTAAAGATACAATAATTCTTTTATATGGTGAATTAGGAGTTGGTAAAACACAATTTACAAAATTTTTTGCAAATGAATTGTTAATTAAAGAAACAGTAATATCGCCAACATTTATTAAAATGAATTTATACAAGGGAAAAAATGGTGATTTATTACATATAGATGGATATTATTTAAATAAAAATATAAATTTATATGAGTTTATAGAATATTTTGATAATAGATATGTAATTATTGAATGACCAGATGCATTTATAAATTATTTAAAAGATTATTTTGTTGTTAATATAAATATAAAATATTTAAAAGAAAAAGAAGAAAGAGAATTAGAAATTAAAACAAGTAAAGAGATTTTAAATTTTTTAAAATAAATATAATATGAAAAATAAATTATTTTTTTTTGTTGTAAGTACATATGCAGTTATGGGTCTTTTAAAAGATTATAAATTTATTGATTTTAAAAAAATTGAAATTAATAATAATTTATCTGAAAAAATAATTACTTCAATAAGTCAATTTATTAATAAAAATTTAATTCATTGAAATGAAATAGATTTAGTTTATTCAAATATTGAACCCGGAAGACATACAAATACAAGAATAACAACTGTTTTTTTAAGAATGATTAAAGTTTTAAATACAAATATTGAAATTAAAATAATAAATACACTTAGATTTTTAGCATTTAATGAAGAAGCTATTGTATGTACATTTGTAACAAAAAAATTATTAGATGCAGCATATTTTAAAGGTGGAAAACAAATAGAATTTTTTAATAAAATTTCAAAAGAAGAAATTAAAAATATAATAAATAATAAATTTAATAATTTAAAAATAATTTCTGATTATTCTGATTTAGATTTTAAAGAAAGATTTTTAAAATTAGAAAATTATTTTAAAGTTATAGAATTTAAAGATATAAAAAATACAAAAAATTAATATAAATAAAAAATTATGATGCAATATTCACACAGTAAAATTGAAAAAAAATGACAAAAATTTTGAGAAGAAAATAAAACTTTTTCAACAAATTTAGATGATAATTCTAAAAAAAAATTTTATGTTTTAGATATGTTTCCATATCCATCTGGTAATGGATTACATGTTGGACATATAAGGGGTTATTTAGCAACTGATATTATTACTAAAATAAAGAAAATGCAAGGATTTAATGTTTTTCATCCTATGGGTTTTGATAGTTTTGGTTTACCAACAGAGCAATATGCTATTAGAAAAGGTATGGATCCTTACAAATTTACAGATGATAATATTAATAATTTTTTATATCAATTAAAAACTGTTGGTTTTGGTTATGATACAGAAAAAATAATAAAAACATCTGATCCTGAATTTTATAAGTGAACACAATGAACTTTTATACAAATGTTTAAAAAAGGTTTGGTTGAATATAAAGATGTAAATGTTAATTTTTCTCCAGAATTAAATACAGTTCTTGCAAATGAAGAGATTGAAAAAAAAGATGGAAAAATGGTTTCTGAAAGAGGTGGGTATCCTGTTTTTAGAATTAAAAAGAAACAATGATTGATAGATATTACAAAATATGGTAGAGAATTATTAGATGGTTTAAAAGATATTGATTGACCAGAATCTATAAAAAAAATTCAAAAAAATTGAATTGGTTTGATAAATGGTTTTGAAATATATTTAAATTTTTTTAATAATAAAAATAAAATTTCAGTTTTTATAAGTGATTTATTAGATTTAAAAGATGTAAAATTTGTTGTTTTTGCAATACAAAATGATTCTTTAGATAGTTTATTAGATTTAAATATTTTAAAACAAATAAAAAAATTAAGAATAGATTTAAAATCAAAACCATTAATTGATATTGAACAAGTTGATAAAAAACCATTAGGATTAAATTCAAATTTAAAATTAATAAATCCATTAACAAATGAAATTTTACCAATATATTTTGCAGAATATATTGATCCTGATTTTGCAAATGGTATTCATTTTGGTATCCCAAATAAAGAATATAAAGATAGAGTTTTTTTAAAATTTCATAAAATTTCAGAATTTCAAAAAAATAAAGAAATTTTAAATGAAGAAATAAAAAAAGAAATTAGAGATAATATTTTTAATAAATTAAAAAATTCAATAAAAAAAACATATTATTTTAAAATTAAAAAATGAGTTTTTTCAAGACAACGTTATTGAGGTGAACCATTTCCAATTAAATTTGATAAAAATGGTGTTCCTAAAACTATTGAAGAAAAACTATTACCATTAATATTACCAAAAATAGAAAGTTCTAAATTAAAAAATTTATCAAAATCTGAACCACTTTCTTCTATTAAAGAATGAGTTGAAAATAAATATGATACAAATGTTATGCCTCAATGAGCAGGTAGTTGTTGATATTTTTTGGCTTATTTAATGAAAGATAAAAATAAATATTTACCATTAAATAGTAAAAAAGCAAAAAAAAGATTTAATAATTGAATGCCAGTTGATCTTTATATTGGTGGTCAAGAACATGCTTCATCACATTTAATATATTCACGTTTTTGAAATTATTTTTTAAATAAAATTAATATTTTAAATATTAAAGAACCATTTAAAAAATTAAGAAATCAAGGAATGATTTTAGCTGAAAATGGTAAAAAGATGTCAAAATCTAAAGGTAATGTTGTAAATCCATTAGAATTTATTGATTCTCATGGTGCAGATGCATTAAGATTACATGAAAAATTTTTAGGACCAATTACAGATCATATTGAATGAAATGAAAAAACAATAGATTCAATGAGAAAATGATTATCAAGAATTTATGTTTTATTTATAAAAGAAAATTTTTGAGTTGATAAAACTTGTCAAAAAACAAATTTATTTTTTGCTAAAACAGTAAAAAATATTACTGAAAATTATGAAAAATTAAATTTTAATGTTGCAATTTCACAATTAATGAGTTTTATAAATTATTGTTATAAAAATAAAAAAATTCAAAAAAAACATGGTGAGGTTTTTTTAAAATTATTAGCTCCTATTGCACCACATTTATCAGAAGAAATTTGAAGTTTATTAGGAAATAAAAAATCAATTTTTGAATATAAATGACCAACAATTGATGAAAAAGATTTAATACAAAATAATATAAAAATAATTGTTCAGTTAAATGGTAAAGTTAAAAATGTTTTTGAAATAAAAAAAGATTCATTAAAAGATGAAATTATATCAATTGCTAAATTAGAAATATCTGATTTTTTAATTAATAAAAAAATAAAAAAAATTATATTTGTTAAAAATAAAATAGTTAATTTTGTTGTTATTTAAATCAATTATAAAAAATGATAAAATAATAATAATGAGTTTACCAAATATTGGAATTTCTTTAGTAAACGAGAATAAGACAGAAGTTTTACAAGTTTTACAAGGTGTAACTAGGTATATTAATATAATTTATGTCCAAAAAAAATTATTGGATAATGAAGGTATTGATTTTTTATTTTTTTTAATTAAAAGATATCCAAAAAAAAATATTATTTTAGATTTAGATGGAATAAAAAAAGTTCCAGATAATTTTGAAAAAATTATTAAAAAATCTAAAATAAATGAATTTATTGTACCTTTTGAAATGCCAGAACAAGAATTATTAAAATTATTAAAAATAATTAAAACAAATGATAAAAAAGTAATTTTAAAAGGATTAGAGTTTGATATTAAATTTTTAATAAAAAATAATATTAGAAAAGTTTTTTTTTATAAAAATTTTAAAGAATTTGAAAAAAATCTTTGAACAAAAGAAGAATTAAAAAAAATAAATGAAATTATAAGAAGTAATTTTTATGTTATTGTTGGTGATCTTTTAGAAAATGTTATTAATCAATTCAACGAAACACCAATTCATGAAATAACTATTGGAAGAGAAGTTTGTTATTCTTTTAATCCTATAAAAACTTGTAAAAGTATTTATCTTTTGTTAAAAGAAATTTTTTCTGATTTATAGTAAAATATTTTTTATTAAAGGGAATTTAAATTTATAAAAAAATGTTTGGTTTTAAGAGTATTTTTGTAAGACAATATCCATTTTTTATTTTTTTAAATTTAGAAAGAGATAAAGAACATTTTGAATTAATAAAAAAAGAAATAAGTAATTTTATTTCTTTTTTGATAATTTTATCTATTTTTTCTCTTGAAGTTTTAAGGTTAGTTCCAAATAATTTTTTTTTAAATGAATATTGAATTTTTTGATCAAAAATTTTAGTTTTAAGTTTATTATTTATTTTTTATCTTTTTTTTTCTATAAAGTATAATGAAAAAAAATTATGAATAAAATATTTTCCATTATTTATTTATTTTTTATTTAAAACATCTTGTATTTTAATAGAAGAAATTTTTTTACAACCTTTTATAATTAATAAAGTTCAAAATAATATTAAAAATAAAGATTTTTTTATAAATTTACCTAATATTTTAGGATTTTTTATATTTTTTTTTGGTACAATTATTTTTTGAACTTTTAACAATGAATATAGAGAAAAAACAATAAAAAGAATAAAAGAAAATCCAAAATCTTTTCTTTTTTTTTCTTTTTTTATTATTATGCTTTTATTATTTTTATATAGAAATTTTTTTTTTAATTATACTGAAAATGAAAATAATATTGAAATTAAGAGTTCACAAAATGAAGAAAATTTAAAAATTTCATTACAAAGTAAAGATATTTTTGTTAAATTAATTACTTTATTTTCTATATTTTTAATTGCGCCACTTTGAGAAGAAATTTTTTATAGATATTTTATTTATGTTTTGGTTGGAAGAAATAGTGTTTTTTTATTTTTATTAATTAGTTGTTTCTTATTTTCTATTACACATATGCAAGTAGAAGAGTTTGAAAATGTAGAAAATTTTTTAGATGTTATAAAAATTTTATTTAGTAAAAATTTCTTGTCTTATTGAAGAGATTCGGTATTTTTAGGTTTATTCTTTTTAATTACTTCTGGTGATTTAATTTACAATCATATTTTGCATTTTTCAATGAATTTTTTAACATTTTTAAATTTAGGATATTTAATATATTTATAATTTTTAATAAAAAATAAAAATGAAAAAATTGAAAGACATAAAAAAAAGAATTCAAAAATTAAGAGAATTAATAAATAAATGAAATCATCTTTATTATGTAGAAAATAATCCAGAAGTTTCTGATCAAGTTTATGATAGTCATTATAAAGAATTGTTAGAATTAGAAAAAAAATACCCAAATTTATTAGAAAAAAATAGTCCAACACAAAATGTTGGTTTTTTAAAATTAAGTAATTTATCTAAAATAAAACATAAAACAAAAATGCTTTCTTTATCAAATGCTTTTTCATTTCAAGATTTATATAATTTTGATAAAAGAATAAAAAAAATAACTAATGGTAATCATAAATATTTTTGTGAATATAAAATAGATGGTTTATCAATTAGTTTGGTTTTTAAAAATAATAAATTTAATTATGCTGTAACACGTGGAAATGGTATTATTGGTGAAAATGTTACAAAAAATATTTTACAAATAGATTGTATATCTAATATTATTTATAAAAATTTTTTTATAAAAAACTTTGAATTAAGAGGTGAAGTTTTTATAACAAATAATAATTTTAATGATTTAAATGAAAGAATATTAAAAAAACAAAAAAAAGAATTAAAAGATAATATTAAAAATAAATTTAAAAAAATATTTTTAAATGTTGTTTTTAATAAAAAAGAATTTGATTTAAATGAAAATATTTTTTTAAAATTTAAAACAAATATTGAAGAAGTATTAAATTCATTTAATAAAGAAAAAGAATTTATTTTTTATATTTTTGCTTCAAAAGATAAATTAAACATAATATTAAAAAATTATCAAAAAATAAATATTGATATTATTTCAATTTTTGATAAATATTTGATAATAAAAACAAAAATTTCATTTTCAAGATTAAAATTTATTAATCCTAGAAATGCTGCATCTGGTAGTTTAAGACAATTAGATGTAAATGTTACAAAAAAAAGAAATCTTAGTGTTATTTTTTATGATTTAATTCAAGATGAAATTTTAATTAATACACAAGAAGAGGTTATTCAAAAAATTAAAGAATTAGGATTTCCAGTTGAAAAAAGATCTAAAAAAGTTTCTAATATAAATAAAGTTATTGAATTTATTGAAAATTCAAAAAAAATAAAAGAATTTGAAACTGATGGTATTGTAATAAAAACAAATGAAAAAAAATATTATCAAAAAATAGGATTAACTACAAAACATCCAAATTATCATATTGCATATAAATTTCCAGAACAAAAAGTACAAACAAAATTATTAGATATTTTCCCAACTGTTGGAAGAACTGGAAAAATTACATATAATGCAATTTTACAACAAGTTTTTTTAGAAGGCACAATTGTTAAAGCAGCAACATTACATAATGCAAAATATATTGAAAATTTAGATATTAGAATAAATGATGTTGTAATAATTAAAAAAGCTGGCAATATAATTCCAAAAGTTATAGGTTTTAATAAAAAATTTAGAAATAAAAATTGCATTTTATGAAAAAGAAATGAAAAATGTCCTTCTTGTTTTTCTTTTTTAAAAATATTTGATAATGAAGTTGATCAATATTGTATAAATGAAGAATGTTATGAAAAAAATATTCAATCATTAATTCATTTTGCAAGTAGAGATGTAATGAATATTGTTGGTGTAAATGAAAGTGTTATTAGAAATTTTTGAGATTTAAAACTTTTAAAAAAAACAATTGATTTTTATAAATTAATAAATAAAAAAGAATATTTAATTAATTTAATAAAAGAAAAAAAATTAGTTAATTGAGGAAATAAATCAATCGATAATTTGATTAATTCTATAAAAAAAAGTAAATTAAATTCATGAAATAAATTATTATTTGGATTAAATATTAGATATGTTGGTGATAAAACTTCAAAATTATTAGCTAATCATTTTGGTACAATTGAAAATTTAATTGAAGCAAAATATGAAGAAATTGAACAAATATTAGGTATAGGGCCATCAGTTGCAAAAAGTATTATTAGTTTTTTTTCTAATGTTAAAAATATTGAACTTTTAAATAAATTTAAGAGTTTTGATTTAAATTTGGATAAAATTTTATTAAAGAAAAAAGATGGTTTTTTCAAAAATAAAAAAATTTGTATAACTGGTATATTTAATATTTCAAGAAATGAAATTATTGAAAAATTAGAAAAACAAGATGCTAAATTTGTTAATTCAATTTCTTCTTTAACTGATTATTTATTTGTTGGTAAAAACCCAGGTTCTAAATTAGAAAAAGCACAAAAATTAAAAATAAAAATTTTAAAAGAAAATCAAATTTTAAATTTATTAAAATAGAATATAAATAATTATGTACATTTCAAGAAATGAAATTCAAAAATTAGCATTAAAATCAAAAATTAAATTAAATAAAAAACAAATTGATTTATTAAAAATAGAATTTGAAAATATTATTTTTAAACGTTTAAAAATAATTGATGAATTTAATTTAAAAAAATTGAAACCACTAAGATATCCAAACTTAAAAAATACTACTGGATTACGTGATGATAGTCTAGTAAATAAAGATATAGTAAAAAAAAACGAGAATTTATTAAATAATAATAGAATTAAAAAAAATAAATTAAATTTATATTTAATTTCAGGTAAAAAAAAATAAAATGAAAATTAAAGAATTTATTAAAAAATATAAAAATAATATTAAAGGATTAATTAATTATTATAAAAAATTAGAAAAATTATTAAATGATAATAAAAATTTAAATTTTTATACTAATTTAAGATTTGCAAAAATTTATAAATTATTAAATGATAAAGAATTTATAAAAAAATATAAAGATAAAGAATTATTTGGTATTCCATTTTTTATAAAAGATAATTTTTGGATTAGTGATATTGGATATAAAACAGAAGCAGGTTCAAAAATTTTAAAAGATTTTGAACCAAGAACAAATTCTTATGTTGTTCAAATTTTAAAAGATAATGGTGCATTATTTGCTGGAACAACTAGGATGGATGAATTAGCATTGGGCGGAACAGGTATAGAAAATGAAAAACCTGTAATTAATCCAATTGATCCAAAAAGAATGGTTGGTGGTTCTTCATCTGGTGCAGCAGTTTTACAATATTTAACATATATTAATAATTTTTGTTCTTTTTCATTAGGTAGTGATACTGGTGATTCTGTTAGAGTTCCAGCTGCATATTTAGGTTTGATTGGTTTTAAACCAACATATGGTTTAATTTCAAGACGAGGTTTGATACCATATGCTCCATCTTTAGATACAGTTGGAATTTTAGGTATTAATGTAGAAGATTTATTTTTAATATCTAAAATAATTTTTAAAGAAGATAAATTTGATTTAACATCACAAATACCACCAAAATTTGAATCATTAGATTTAAAATTGAAAAATAATTTAAAAATTGGTTTTTTTAATTCAAAAGAATTAGTTGATGAAAATATGTATAAATATTTTAATGAATTTATTAATTTTTTTAAAAAAACTAAAAATTATAATATTGAAGAAATTTCAATAGAAAACAAGATAATAAAATCTTTATCTTTAATTTATCAAATGGTAAGTTATCCAGAAGCAATTAGTAGTCAAGCAAATTTAACTGGTATTCATTTTGGTTCTATATCAAATGATAAATTAAATTTTAAAAAATCATTTGATGAACAAGTTATTGAAAATAGAACAAATTGTTTTAAAGATGAAATAAAAAGAAGATATACTTTAGGTTCTTTTTATTTAAAGTTTGATAAAAATAATGAAAATTATTATTTAAAAGCACAAAAAATTAGAAGATATATAAATGATTTTTTTGAAAAAAAATTTAAAGAATATGATTTTATAATTACACCTGCAACATTTGGAATATCACCAAAAATTGAAGATATTAAAAAATTTAAAAATAATCCAAATAAATTTAAAATAACAATTAATGATTTGTTACTTATATCTAATTTTTTAGGAAGTCCATCAATAGTAATTCCATTTTTTGAAAATAAAAAAGAAAAATATTCTTTAAATATTATGTCAAAAGTAAGAAATGATTATAAACTTTTAAAATTTGCAACAATTATTGAAAAAATGAAGAAAGTGTTAAATAAAAATGAAACTTAAAATTGGTTTAGAATTACATATACAACTTGATGTTAAAACAAAATTATTTTCAATTACAAAAAATAATATTTTTGATGATTTTAATAAAAATATAAATTCTGTTGATATTGGAACACCAGGTTCAATGCCAACATTAAATAAAAAAGCTGTTGAATTAGCAGTAAGATTAGGATTTTTATTAAATTCAAAAATTAGTAAAAAATTATATTTTGATAGAAAAAATTATTTTTATCATGATTTGCCAAAAGGTTTTCAAATTACACAACATTATCAACCAATTGGAATCGGTGGTAGTTTTGAATTTTTAAAAAATGACAATAATTTTAAAACTATAAATATTGATTCAATAATTTTAGAAGAAGACACTGCAAATTCTAAATTTGATAATAATAATTTATATGTTGATTATAATAGATCAGGTATTGCATTAATAGAACTTGTTACAAAACCAGATTTTAATTCTGCTTTAGAAGTAAAGCTTTTTTTAGAATCTATTATTAATATGTTAAAAAAATCTAAAATTAGTAAAGCAAAATTTGCAGATGGTAATATTAGAGTAGATGTTAATGTTTCAGTTTTTGAAAATGATTTAAAAAAAACAAATAGAGTTGAAATTAAAAATTTAAATAAATTAGAAAATATTGTTGAATCTATAAAATTAGAATATGAAATTCAAAAAGAATATTTAAGAAAAAAAATTTTTAATATTTCAATTACAAAAAAATATGATGAAAATTTAAAAAATATAATTAAAACAAGAAAAAAAATGACTGAAGAAGATTATTCATTTATTCCTGAAACAAATATTTTACCAATTGAAATTTCTAAAAAAATAATTGAAGATACACAAAATTTTATTAAAAAAAATAAATTTATTTTAGAAAAAAATTTTATAAAAGAATTTAATTTAAATTTTGAAACAAATAAATTTTTATTTAAAAATGAATGTTTATTCAATTTATTTATAGACATTTTTCCAAAAAAATATAAAGATAAAGAAAAAATTATTAATTTGTTTAAAAATATTTCATTTTTATTAGACAAAAATAAATGTTTAAGTTCTGAAAAAGTTTTAGATATTTTAAATAATGATTTAAATAATAAAGAAACTATTGAAATAGTAAAAAAAATTATTTTAAATAAAAATTTTAATATTAAAAATTATATAGAAGAAAAGAAAGAATTTGAAAATTTATATTCTGAAAAACAAATTGAAAATTTTTGTAAATATTTATTAGAAATAGATGATAATTTGATTTTAAAATATAAAAATAATCCAAAAAGTACTAAAAAATATATTATTGGAAAAATAATGAAATGAAGTAACAGAAAAATAAATCCAATTAATACTTTAAAAATTATTGAAAATTATTTTGAAAAATTAATTAAATAATTTTCTTGCTTTTTCTATATTTTCATTGTGTATTAAAAAAGTTATAGTATCATTTTGTTTAAGAATATGATTTTTATTTGGAATGATTATTTTTCCATTTCTTTCAATGAATAAAATATTTAATTTATATGTTTTTCTTAAATCATATTTTTCTAATGTTTTTGTTCAATCATTTTTATTTTTTAATTTTAAGATAGTATAATTTTTATTTGTTGTAATTTCTTGATATTCATCAATTAATTCTGTATATAGAATTCTACTTAATATTTTATATGGTCTAATTATGTTTTTGACACCCATTGAATTTAAAATTTTTTCATGTGCATCATCAATAGTTTGAACATATAAATTTTTATATCCCATTTCTAATAAATTTTGACATGTTAAAATTGAAGATTTAAAATGTTGTCCAAGTGAAATAAAAATAATATCATTTTCTTCAATATTTAATTCACTAATTTGAGATTTATCTTCTGTATTTGAAACATAAAGAGCACATTCTGTATTTTTAAATATTTTTAATTTTTCTTCTTCTTTGTCAACAATAAATGGATTATATTCATTTTCAATTAGTTTTTTTACTAATTCTAAACCAAATAAACCTAAACCAATAATTCAAATTTTTTTGTTTGTTTTCATAATTATATTTATAATATTAACATTATAATTTAAAAAAATACAAATGAATAAAAATTTAAAATACAAAAATATTATTTTAGAAAAGACAAAAAAAATTTGAAATGATATTTATAAAAACTTACCATTTACAAATAGAAAAACAATTTTAAGAGTTTTATTTTCATATTTTATTTTAATTTTTGTATTTACAATTTTAATAATGTCTCCAATTTCTTGGAATAAATATGAACATTCATGAAATTTTTTAGATTCTCTTTTTATTACAACATCAGCTTTTACAACAACTGGTTTAAGTGTTAGAAACATTGGTGTTGATATGACTATTTTTGGTCAAGTTTTTGTTTTTTTATTAATTATTTTTGGTGGTTTGGGTCTTTTATTTTTTAAACTTATGTTGTATAAAATTTTATTTTTTTTATTTAAAATGAATACTAATACAAAAGTTTATGATGAACAATTATTTGAAAGAGGATATTTTTATTTTACAAAAACAAAACGAATGATGATTGTTTCATTTGGTGTTTTATTTTTAATTCAAATAATTGGATTTTTTTTATTCTTTTTTTATTTTTATTTAGTTCCTATTAAAACTTTTGATAGTTTTAATGGTAAATCATATACTGAATTTAAAATGTATAATAATTTTGGAAAAAGTGTTTGAAATGCTGCATTTTATTCAATATCTTCAACAAATAATGCTGGTTTTGATTTATTACCATGTGATGGTTCATTACAAATGTTTGCAAATGAACATTATATACAAATTGTTTTTATATTTTTATTTATATTTGGAGGTATTGGATTTCCTGTATTTCTTGAGATGTGAGAATCAATTATTAGATTTAAAAAAAAATATATTAATAAAGAAAAAGTAATAAATCCAAATACATTTTTAGTTAAATTTTTATTGTTTTCATATTTTATAGTTTTAATAATTAGTTTTTTTTCAATTTTTCTTTCAGAATCTTTTAATCCAAATTCAAAAAAAACTGGTGGTGGTTTTTTTATGACTATTTTATTTAATACATTATCTACAAGATCAGCTGGTTTTTCTACTGTTGATATAGGTTTAGAGTTTAATTTTGTATCTAAATTTTTATTTTCTTTATTTATGTGAATAGGTTGTAGCCCATTATCTACTGGTGGTGGTATTAAAACAACTGCATTTATAATTTTAATTTTTTCAATTTTTTCAACAAGAGATCAAAAAAACAATTTGATTATTAAAAGAAGATCAATTTCTTCAATTGTTGTAAACAATTCATTTAAAATATTTTTTCTTTCTTCATTTTTTATTTTTGCTTCAATGATTATTATTTCTGTTTCTTTAAGCAATGATTTAATTCATCCAATAAATAATAAAGATGGAACAATTTATTTTTCTGATATCTTTTTTTATACAACATCTGCATTTGGAAATGTTGGATTAAATACATTTAATATAATAGATAAAAAGAATTGAATAGGTTTTAAATTAATTAGTGTATTTTTAATGATTATTGGACAAATTGGATTGATTAATTTTGTTCAGTATAAAGTTAAAAGAATAAGTAAAAATATTGTTTATTTTCCTGTTGACATACCATTATAAAAATGATTTAATAAAAATCATATAAACAAATAAAAAAAGGATCAATTTTTTGCAAAAATTAAATAATATAAAAATACTAGTATTAGATTTGGATGGTACTGTTGTAAATAGTGTATTTGAAACTATTTCAAAAAAAGTACAAAAATCAATAATTGAAGTTCAAAAAAGAAATATTAAAGTAATACTTAATACTGGAAGAGCTATAAAAGATACATTATGAATTGTAAAATATTTAGAACTTGAAAAATATAATGGTTTAGTTATTGGTTTGAATGGATCTGTTTTATTTGATACAAAAACTAAAAAAATTGAAATTATAAAAGAATTATCAAGAAAACAAAAAGAAGCTTTATTATCTGCAAGTAAAATAAATAGAATATCTCTTGTTTTTTTTGCAAATAATTTAGAATGTAAAGGTTTTTTTTATAAAAGAACATTTTTAATATTTTTATTTTCATTATTTAGAAAATCATTTAGATTTAATAAAATTTCAGAGATAGAAATTTTAAATAAAAAATTTAGTAGTGGTCTTATTATAGGAACAAATGAAGTTTTAAAAGATTTTGTAGAATTTACAGCAAAAAAATCTGAATCAATATTTTTTTCAAGCGGAATGAAAAATACAATACAATTTTCATTAACTGATAAAAAAGAAGGATTAAATTTAATTTTAAAAAAAATGAAAATAGAAAAAAATGACACTATGATTATTGGTGATAATTTAAATGATTTACCATTATTTATTGATTTTAAATATACAATTGCTATGGGAAATGCAGTTGATGAAATAAAAAATAAATCTTTTTATATTACAAAAACAAATATAAAAGATGGTGTTGCATTTGCAATTGAAAAATTCTTATTATAAAAATTTATTTTTTACTTATTTTTAATAATGTTTCTAAACCAAGTAATCAACAATTTTTTGTATTTTTAATTCTTTCTTGAAATGTTGTTTCTTTTATTTCATTGTTTTTTGGAAATAAATTATCACTTACCATTAATATACTTGCTGCTTTTTTATTAAATTTTTTTGCAATTAATCATATAATAAATGATTCCATATCAACAGAACTTAAGTTTTCTTCTTTTGCTATTTTTTTCATTATGTCAAAATTTTGATAAAAAACATCTGTTGTATGTATATTTGTATTTTTAATTTTAATATTTAACTCTTTAGATGTTTTATTAATTAAATCAAATAATTCTTTATTTGGTTCTATTTTATTGTTTTTATAATTCATTTCTTTTCCTATATTACTTTCAGTAAATGTTTTTATTGGATTTAAAATATCAAAAATATGAATTTTATTATTATATGAACCAGCAGTTCCAATTCTTATTATTACTTCAACATCATAATCTTTAATTAATTCTGTTGTATATATTGCAGCAGATGGCATTCCCATTCCATGAGTTGCAAAACTAACAAACATATTTTTATAGTAACCTGAATAAATTAATGCATAACGATTATTTGAAACAATTTCAATATTATTTAAAAAATATTGAGCTGCTCATTTAATTCTTTCTGGATTACCAGCAATTAATAAATATTTTGAAATTTTATTTTTTTTTGCATTTAAATGTCTTGACATATTTTATATTATTTTAAACTATAATAAAATTATAATAATAAAAAAAGTATTAATAAATTATTTTTTTTAATTTTAAAAATAAAGAGGGAGTAAATAAAATAATATGATGACATTTAATGAAATTTTAGGAAAATTTGTAGATTGACACACAATGGATAATTTATTTCAATTAATTACAATTTATTCATTAATTTTTATAATAATTTTAACTTTTATTACTACAGTTGTTGTTATTGTTACAATTGGTAAGATAAAAATTCAAAATAAAAATAAAATTATAGATAAAGAATAATAAATTATTTAATATTTATAGACTATAATTTTTATATTTTTAAAAATAAAATTATTATTAAATGATTTTTGATTTATAATTATATATACACGATTTAGAAAAGTGTAAATTTGATTTCTTTTTTAATTTTTAAGAAATTTTAATAAGAAATTAAGAGTATGTTAAAATTTGATTTTTGAAAACTAAACATAACAAAAACATATAATACGGTGTTTTTAGTTTAATTTTTTTTGAGAGTTTAATCCTGGCTCAGGATTAACGCTGGCGGCATGCCTAATACATGCAAGTCGAACGAAACAGTTTACTGTTTAGTGGCGAACGGGTGAGTAATACATATTTAATCTACCCTTAAGTTGGGGATAATTACTGGAAACGGTGACTAATACCGAATATGTTATTAGAACATAAGTTTTAATAATGAAAGGAACGTTTGTTTCGCTTTTGGATGAGAATGTGTTGTATTAGATAGTTGGTAGGATAAAAGCCTACCAAGTCATTGATACATAGTCGGACTGAGAGGTTGATCGACCACACTGGGATTGAGATACGGCCCAGACTCCTACGGGAGGCAGCAGTAAGGAATTTTTCACAATGGGGGAAACCCTGATGAAGCAATGCCGCGTGATTGAAGAAGGTTTTAGGATTGTAAAGATCTGTGGTAAAGGAAAAAAGTTTAAGTAGAGAAAAATACTTAAATTTGATGTTACTTTACTAGAAAGTCATGACTAACTACGTGCCAGCAGTCGCGGTAATACGTAGGTGGCAAGCGTTATCCGGATTCATTGGGTGTATAGTATGCGTAGACGGAATTATAAGTCAAAAATTTAATAATAAGGCTCAACCTTATACCATTTTTGATACTATTTTTCTTGAGGATAGAAGATGTTGATAGAATTTCATGTGTAGCGGTGAAATGCGTGGAGATATGAAAGAATACCAAAGGCGAAGGCAATTAACATGTCTATTCCTGACGTTGAGGCATGAGAGCATGGGTAGCAAATAGGATTAGATACCCTAGTAGTCCATAGCTGTAAACGATGAGTGCTAGATGTTTCATTAGAAGTATCGAAGTTAACACGTTAAGCACTCCACCTGGGGAGTACGTACGCAAGTATAAAACTCAAAGGAATTGACGGGAACCCGCACAAGCAGTGGAACATGTGGTTTAATTCGAAGAAACGCGAAGAACCTTACCAAGACTTGAAATTTTTCGCAATGTTATAGAAATATAACGGAGGTTAACGATCAACAGATGGTGCATGGCTGTCGTCAGTTCGTGTTGTGAAATGTAAGGTTAAGTCCTCTAACGAACGCAACCCTTGTCGTTAGTTGCTAACATTAAGTTGAGTACTTTAACGAGACTGCCGGTGTAAACCGGAGGAAGGTGAGGATGACGTCAAGTCCTTATGCCTCTTACGTCTTGGGCTACACACGTGTTACAATGGCTGATACAAAGAGTCGCAAATGTGCAAATATGAGCAAATCTTCAAAGTCAGTCTCAGTTCGGATCGAAGTCTGCAACTCGACTTCGTGAAGTCGGAATTGCTAGTAATCGCAAATCAGCAACGTTGCGGTGAATACGTTCTCGGGTTTTGTACACACCGCCCGTCAAACCACGAAAGTTGGTAGTACTGGAAGGTGATATCCTAACCGAAAGGGAGGAATCAACCAAGGTAAGATCGATGATTGGGGTTAAGTCGTAACATGGTATCCTTACGGGAATGTGAGGATGGACAACTCCTTTCTTATTTAAAAGAAAGTTTTTTAATATAATATTTAGTTATGTTTAGTTTTGAAAGAACAATTTTTAATTTTTTTACATTAGCCAGTAAAAAAATGTTTTTTCTATAGTAAAAATTGATTTTTGAAATTTAAGTAGATAACAAATTTCTTTTTAAGTTGCATAAAAACATCGTAAAAAAGTTACGAAGTGCATATAATGGATGCCTTGGCATTGAAAGACGAAGAAAGACGTGAATACCTGCGATAAGCTTCGGTTAGGTGGTAAAAAACCTTTGATCCGGAGATGTCTGAATGAGGAAACTCACCACCATTAGAGTGGTATCCTATATCTTTTTTAGATAAGGAAGTTAAACCTGGTGAACTGAAACATCTTATTAACCAGAGGAAAAGAAAACAAAGTTGATTCCCTAAGTAGCGGCGAGCGAAACGGGAACAGGCCAAACCAATTTTTTAAATTGGGGTTGAAGGAGTAGTAATAAAAAACAGTTATAAATTTATTTGATAGAAAAAGTTTTTGGAAAGAAACACCCTAGAAAGTGATAGTCTTGTATTCGAAATTAAATAAACTGAAAGCTACCACCTGAGTACGACGAGGCACGTGTAATCTTGTCGGAATCTGCGGAAAAGACTCCGTAAGCCTAAATACTATTCAATGACCGATAGTGAACCAGTACCGTGAGGGAAAGGTGAAAAGTACCCCGAGAGGGGAGTGAAATAGTCTCTTGAAATTATATGCATACAAGAAGTCAGAGCACCAATATGGTGTGATGGCGTGCCTTTTGCAGCATGATCCTGCGAGTTATTTTCTTAAGCAAAGTTAAACTGAAGAAGTGGAGCTGTAGCGAAAGCGAGTGTTAATAGCGCGTTTAGTTTAAGGAATTAGACCCGAAACCGTGTGAGCTTACCATGGTCAGGTCGAAGTAACAGTAACATGTTATGGAGGACCGAACCAGTGTCCGTTTTAAAGGGCTTGGATGAACTGTGGTAAGTGGTGAAATGCTAATCGAACACGGAAATAGCTGGTTCTCTTCGAAATATTTTTAGGAATAGCGTCGAGTGTACTTTGATGGCGGTAGAGCGCTGAATATGTTGGAGGGCCCTCCCAAGGTTTACTTCACGTAATTAAACTTCGAATTCCATCAAATAAATTACTCGGCAGTCAGTCAGTGGGTGATAAGTCCATTGGCAAGAGGGAAACAACCCTGATCATCAGTTAAGGTCCCAAAATCAATACTAAGTGGAAAAAGTTGTGGAGATACTCAGACAACTGGGATGTTGGCTTAGAAGCAGCCACTCATTTAAAGAGTGCGTAATAGCTCACCAGTCAAGTGTATCTGCGTTGAAGATATAACGGGGCTAAGTATTGTACCGAAACTATGAACTTGTTTTATAACAAGTGGTAGAAGAGCGTTCTAACAACATTGAAGATTAATTGTAAAATTGGTTGGAGTGGTTAGAAGTGAGAATGCAGGAGTAAGTAACGATTGAAGGTGAGAATCCTTCACACCGAATGATTAAGGTTTCTTAGGCCAGGTTCGTCCTCCTAAGGTTAGTCGGGTCCTAACACGAGGTCTAAAGACGTAGTGGATGGATAATCGGTTGATATTCCGATACTTTTAGTATCAGTGATGGAGTGACGAAAGAGGTTAGGATATGCCAGCTGTTGGTTATGCTGGTCTAAGCATGTAAGGTATGGAATAGGTAAATCCGTTCCAATAATACCCAAATGTTAAAGATAGTGAAATGCTTTTGCAAATTAACGAAGTATCTGACACCATATTTCCAAGAAAAGCTTCTAATGTTAATGATATTAAAACCCGTACCGACAACGAACACACGTGATCAAAAAGAGAATTTTAAGGTGAGCGAGACAACTACATTTAAGGAACTCGGCAAAATTACCCTGTAAGTTCGCAAGATAGGGTACTCCATTTTTGGAGTCGCAGAGAATCAATCCAGGCAACTGTTTAACAAAAACACAAATCCCTGCAAAGCAGAAATGCAAAGTATAGGGGTTGATACCTGCCCAGTGTTAGAAGGTTAAGGAAGATTGTGATTTTATTTATAAAATTGCGGTTGACCGAAGCCCTAATGAACGGCGGCTGTAAATATAACGGTCCTAAGGTAGCGAAATTCCTTGTCAGATAAGTCCTGACCTGCACGAAAGGTACAATGATCTGGATGCTGTCTCAAATGTAGACTCGGTGAAATCTTATTACTCGTGACGATGCGAGTTTTCCGCAGCTAGACGAAAAGACCCCGTGGAGCTTTACTATAACTTGATATTGAGTTTTAGTTTAATTTGTACAGAATAAGTAGGAGTCTATGATCTGATGATGCCAGTTGTCAGTGAGACGATAGTGAAATACTACTCTTGTTAAATTGAAACTCTAACCTTTAGATAACAATCAAAGGGACAGTGTCAGGTGGGTAGTTTGACTGGGGCGGTCGCCTCCTAAAATGTAACGGAGGTGCTCAATGGTACTTTCAATATGGTCAGAAATCATATGTAGAGTGTAAAGATACAAAAGTGCTTGACTGTAAGACTAACAAGTTGAACAGGTACGAAAGTAGGACTTAGTGATCCGGCAATGCATTGTCTTTTGCTTGTCGCTCAACGGATAAAAGTTACCCCGGGGATAACAGGTTCATCTTCTCCAAGAGTTCACATCGACGAGAAGGTTTGATACCTCGATGTCGGCTTGCCGTATCCTGGAGCTGAAGCAGGTTCCAAGGGTTGGGCTGTTCGCCCATTAAAACGGGACGTTAGCTGGGTTCAAGACGTCGTGAGACAGTCTGGTCCCTATCTGCTGTGGACGTGGGAAATTTGATAGGAGGTCTTTCTAGTACGAGAGGAGCGAAGGGCTTATACCTCTGGTGTTCCAGTTGTTCTGCCAAGAGCATCGCTGGGTAGCTATGTATAAATCGGATAAGTGCTGAAAGCATCTAAGCACGAAGTCGGCCTAAAGATTAGATTTCCATATGAGACAACTTATAGACTATGAGTTTGATAGGCTAGAGGTGTAAGTACAGTGATGTATTTAGCTGACTAGTACTAATTGTCCACAATTTTTTTATTATTTTTTATGTAATGTTATCTATTTAAATTTGAACATTGATTTTTACAGAATTAAAACTTAATTTAATTTTATAATTCACTGGTGTTGATAGCAAGTTGGTTCCACCTCTTTCCATTCCGAACAGAGAAGTTAAACAATTTAACGGTGAAGATACTGATTTATCGGGAAAATAACAAGATGCCAGTGAATTTTAAGATTGAATTAAGTTTTTTTGTTTAAATAAAAAATTTAATAATAATTTAAAAAAATAATTATTTAAATTTTTAATAGAATATTTAATTTTTTAAATTATTATTTTTAAAAAAATAATAAAAAATAATAATTTTTAAAAAAATAAATTTAATGTTAATTATATTAATTAATATATAAAATAATTAAAAAAAATATTTTTTAATTTGTGATTTTATTGTTAATTAAAAAAAATATTTTTATATTCTAAAAAAAATCTTTAAAATTTTTTTATATGACATTAAATATATTATTTCAAAATAACAATAAATTGATAAAAAAATATTATTTTATAGATTTATCAATACTTTTAACACAATTAGAAGAACAAATATTAACATTTGTTTATCAACCAATTTTAGGTTTAAATACAATATCTTTATACAGATTTTTTATTATTCAAAAAAATTTTTCTAAAAAAAATAAAAAAATGTTAAAAACTGATATTTTTAAGTTTTGTAAATTAAATCAATTAGAATTTGAAGAAAGTTTAGAATGTTTAATAAAATATGATTTATTGATAATTCAAAATTTTGATTTTGAAACTTCAGAAATAATATTGAAAAAACCTAAATTTATTAATGAATTATTTAAAGATAATGAATTTTATAAAAAATTAATGAAAAATATTTCTAAAAAATCTTTTGAAAACATATATATTAAATTATCAAAAAATTATAATCAAAAAGATGAAAATTTAAATAATGAACAAAAAACAAATTTTAAATTAAAAATTAAAGAAATTAAAAATATAGAAATACAAAATAATAAAGAAATTGAAATTAATACAGATTTTTTAAAAGAATTGAATTACAATTTTAAAATAAAGGAATTAAATTTATATAAAAAATTAATTTTAAATTACAATATACCTAAAAATTGTTTAGAAATTATAATTGATTATGTATTATTTAGAAATTGTGGAAAAAGAATAGAAGTAAATTATATAATTAAATTAGTTGAAGATCTTAATAATAGATGCATTTTATTTAATAAAGAAAAAATAATAAATCATTTTGTTGAAATATATGAAAATTTATCAGTAAATCATTATTTAATTCAAAATCACAAAACACCAAATTGATTAAAAGAAAATTCATTTAATAAAAAAATTTCAATTAATTTATCAAAAAGTGAAAAAAATGATAATAATATTAATAATAAAATAAAAAACTTAGTGAAAGAGATATTATATGTTTAATAAAAAGTTTTTTGAAGCAATTAAAGATAATAAAGAAAAAGAAATATTAAAAAATAGTTACATTAACAATTTAGAATTTAAAAATTATATAAATAAATTAAATAAATTTAATTATGATTTTTCAAAAATAAATGAATTAAAAAGTTTATTATTAGAGTATCTTTATTCTTTTAATTTATGTAAAAATGTTGATTCTGAATGTAAACAAACATATAAATTTTTTAGAAAAAAATTAAAATTTTCTAAATATGGAGTAACAACAATAGAATTAAAAAGATGTATACATCCAATTTATAATGAAAATTTTATTTTATCTAGTTTTATTGAAAGATCTTTTCCTAAGAATTGAATAATAAATAAAGAATTAGATTTTAATATAAATTTAAGTAACACCAAACAAAAAACAATTTCATTTAATGATAATTTTAAAACAAATTCAAAAGATTTTTTAGTTGAAAATATTTATTTTTACAGTCAAAATAAAGAAGTTTATAGTAAAAAAGCAGCAGTAATAACTTGTATTCATTTAATAAAGAAGAAAAAAATTAAAGTTGCATTTATTGATGAAAGAACTTTAATAATGAATATTAAAAATACATGAAAGACAAATTCTAATGATTTGTTTAAAAAATATTTTGAAATTGATTTATTAGTTATTGATAATTTTGGGATGGGGAATTGTTCATCAAGTATTAGAGATGATTTTCTTTTTCCATTATTTTCTAAACGTTTTAATGAAAATAAAATAACTTTTATTATTTCACCATATACAATGGATGAACTTGAAAATGTATTTCGTTTTTCAAATACAAAATTAGAAGTTTTAAGATCTTCATCATTTGTTGAAGTTATTAAAGATAATATGAAAAACAAATAATTAATAAAAAAAGACTATAAATTTTTATAGTCTTTTTTTAAAAAAATATATTTATTAAATATTAAATAAATCTGTTGTAATATTCATTAACTAAAGCTAAGTTAATATCATTTTTAATATCTTCTTTTTTTGGTTCTTTTATTAATTTAGCAGAAAAATTATTTTTATCTAATTCAATAAAATTAAAGTTTCCAGCTTTTTTAAATGATTCTTTTATTACTTCTAATTTTTTAATTTTATCTTTTTTAATAGTTACAATATCATTTACTTTTAAAATAATTGAAGGAATAGAAGCTTTTTTATTATTTACAAGTATATGATTATGATTTACAAGTTGTCTTGCTGCTTTTCTTGTTGAAACTATACCCATTCTAAAAACAATATTGTCTAATCTTTTTTCTAATGTTGCTAAAAGATTATCCATTTTATTACCTTTCATTTTAATAATCTTTTTAAAAAGATTTCTTAAAGGTTTTTCTGATAAATTATATCTATATTGTAATTTTTGTTTTTCTGATAATTGTAAACCAAAACCTGATTTTCTTGGTTGTCTTACAGGTCTTTTAGTTTTTTTTACTCTTACAAATTCTTTATGATTTTCTAAAATTGAAAAATTTAATTTTTTTGATTTTTTATAAATTGGTCCTAAGTATCTAGACATAATAATTTTTAATATTTTATAATAATATTATAACTTGTTTATATTTAAATATAAATAATTTTTTTAAATATGTCTGCATTAACTATAACTATTATTTTTTTATTTATTTTTGTTTCATTATTAAATTTTTTGTTTTTAATGAAATTAATTTTTGAAATAAATAAATTTAAAAAAATAAATAAATTTATAAATGAATTAGAAATTTTTAAATCTCCATTTTTTTTAAATAAATTGTTAGAAATTAAAAAATTTTCATTAAAAAATAAAGAATATTTAAAGATTTATAATTATTTATTTTATAAATATATAGATCTTATTGTTAAAAAAAATACATTAATTATAAAAAGATTTATTGAAGTTTTAAATATTGAAACAAAAAAAGAATCTTTAAATTTAAATATTATTGAAAATTCAAATATATTTAATATTTATAATGATTTTGAAAAAAACAATGAATTAATTAATAAATATAGTGAAGAATTAAATATAACTTTTGCAATTGAAAATATTGTTTTTGAAAGAATAGATTTATTAAATTTAATTTTAGATAAATTATTTGAAGAATTATATAAATTAAATTTAAATTTTGAAATTAATATTGATTTTTTAAAAATTAAAATAAAATTAATTTTAGAAAATTTAAGAATTTTTGAATCTGAAATTTATAAACTAAATTATTTTGAAATAAAAAAAAGATTATATGAAATGAATTATGAAGTAATTCATTTTTCTGAAAAATTAATTATTTGAATAAAAACTATTTCATTATTTGAATTATTAAAAGAAAAACAAAATGAATTATTAAATTTAATTGATTTAAATAAAAAACAAAATTATATTTCATTAATTCAAAAATTAAATAGAGAATTTCAAAAAACAAATATACAAATTTTTAATAAAATTTGTAATTTTGTCCCATTTGAAACAAAAGATATATTATTAAATTTAATTTTTGATTTAGAAAATAAAATATATCAAGTAAAAAATATTGATAATTTAAATAAATTATTTGTTGATTCATTTGAATTTATAATTGATAAATTTAATATATTACAAACAGAATTTTTAAAATTTAATGATTTAATTCAAAATTTTGAATATAGTAATTTTTTTACTAGATTTCAAAAAAATGAATTTAAAAATTTTAAAAAATTATTATTAGAAACTAAAAAAGAAATTGATTTTTTAATTATTGATAAAGAAGAAATAAATTTTAAAAACTTTTTAAATGAAGATTTATTAAAAATTGAACATTTATCTGATAATTTAATTATTTTGTTTAAAAATTTACCTAGAATGATTAATTTTTTTAATACTGAAAAAGAAAAAAACAATGAAATGTTTTTAACTTTATTAAATATTGAATCATTATTTTTAAAACCACAATATATTTATATTAAAAATATATTTTTTAATAGATTTAATAAAATAATGAAAGATTTTTTGCTTTTTAAAAAAGAACAATTATCATCAAATGATCAACAAATAAATTTAATTTTTAAATACAATAATATTCTTTCAGAAATTAGAAATTTAAAAAAAGATATAAAAGAATCTATTTTTTTAAAAAGTATTATTGATGAATTATTTGTAAGAGTAAATAAATTTAGATTTAATAATGATTTTAGTAGAAATAAAATTTTAAATGCTGAAATTATGTTTATTAAACATGATTTTAAAAATGTTATTTATAAATTAATAGATATTTATGAAAGTGAAACATTGATTTGAAATAATTAACATTTTATTTTTTAAATTAATAGTAGAACATTATAATGATAATAAGAAATGTAAAATTTATAATAAAAATATATAATTATTAATAAATTATTAATAAATTTTTCTAGGAGTATAGTTTAATGGTAGAACAATGGTCTTCAAAACCATATGTGCGGGTTCAATTCCTGCTACTCCTGCCATTTCAAGGTTAAAAATATTTATTTTAATTTAAATCCAAAAACTTCTTCTTCTTTTAAGAATAAATTTTCATCTTTTTCTTTTTCATTATAAATTTGTAATTTAGGTTTTTCAATAATTGAAAAATCTACTTGATTTGTTTTTTTTATATTTATTGTATTAAAATAAAGTTTTAGTTTTTCATAATTTTTTATCAAATCTAAACGTTTTATATTAAAAGAATCTAATGATCCTGAATAAACTAAATTAAAATAAATATTTTTTGTTAAATTATATTTACTCATTCTTACAAAAAAATCAAATATATCTTTAAAATTTTTATTTTTTTCTCTTTCTTTTTTTAAATTATTGTAAAAATTAATATTAATTTTTTTAATAATTATTAATGGTAAAAATATTTCGTTTTTTTTATTAATAAATTTAAAAATATTTCTATTTATACATGGTAGATTTATTAAAATATTATTTTTTTTTAATATTTTTAAATAACAATATGTTTTTTTATCATCACCAATAACACTGTTTAATAATTGAGTGAAAAATAAATTAAAATTTTTTGTTTTTAAATAAGCCATTCAGTATGAAATAAAAGAATAACCCATTGCATGTGAACGATTAAAGCCATATTTAGCAAATTGTATTATTATTTTTCAAATTTTATTTATTAGTTCTTCTGAACGATTATTTTCTTTTGATTTTTTATAAAAAATATTTTTAAAAGTGTCAAAAAGAATTTGGTTTTTTTTTGATATTGCTCTTCTTAATATGTCTGATTTTTCTGCAGATAAACCAGAAAAAATTTGAACCATTTTAATTATTTGTTCTTGAAAAATAGGAATTCCTTGTGTTTGAATTAATATTTCATAAAATTCAGGAATTAAATTTTTATATTTAATATTTTTATTTTTTCTTTCTAAAAAATCATCAATATATTTTATTGAGCCAGGTCTAAATAAAGAAATTGTTAATGCAATATCTTCTATTTCTTTAGGTTTTATTTTTTTTATCAATTCAGTCATTCCACTTGATTCTAATTGAAAAATACCTTTAGTTTTTCCTTCTTTAAGTAGTTGAAATGTATTATTATCATTTAATTTGATATTTTCTAAATATTTATTTTTTTCATTATTAACATTTAATTTATTTAAAATATTTGAAATTAGTGTTAAATTTCTTAAACCTAAAATATCCATTTTAATTAAACCAAAATCTTTAATTAATTTCATATCCATTTGAATTATTGTATTTAAACCATCATTTCAAGTACCAGTTAAATAATTTAAATTTATATCTGAAATAACTATACCTGCTGCATGAATTCCTTGTTGTCTTGGAAATCCAATAATTTTTTTTACATATTTAAATAGATTTGGAAATTTTTCTTTTTTGTATCTTAATTCTATTGAATTTTCTAAATTTTTCTCTAAATTATCAGCATAAAATAAAGATATTTTTTTTGTTATTTCAGATATTTCATTTAAATTTATACCCAAAGCTCTACCAACATCTCTTATAGCTAATTTAATTCCTATTTTTTGAAAAGTACTTATTAATCCAACATTATTATTTTGATATTTATTAAATATATATTTAATTACTTCATTTCTTTTATTATCTTGAAAATCAGTATCAATATCTGGAAGTTCTATTCTTTCTTTGTTTAAAAAACGTTCAAATAAAAGATTATATTTTATTGGATCTATTTTTGTAATATTTAAAAGATAACAAATTAAACTACCAGGTGCAGATCCTCTTCCTGGTCCTACAATAATTTCATTTTTAATTGCAAAATCAATATAATTTTTTACTATTAAAAAATAATTAGAAAAGTTTTTATCTTTTATTAATTTTAATTCTTTGATTAATCTTTTTTTATAACTTTTATTAAGTTTTAATTCTTTTAATTTTTTAAAACAAATATTTTCTAATGTTTTATAAGGATCTAAATTTAAATTATTGTTTAAATTATTTAATCGTAATTTTTTTTCTATTGGTATTTCTAAATTTATTTTTGATATTAATTCATTTTGATTTTTTATTAGAATTTTTTTTATATTTTCATTGTATTCATTGAATGTTTCAAAAAAAGAAAAAATATTTAAATTATTTTTTAATATTTTTTCTGGATTTTTTATTTTTTGTAAAATTTTAAAAAATTCTTTTTCTGAATTTTTTAAAACTGTTACAGATTTAAAATCAATTAATTTTATTTCTTTATCTTTTAAAATATTTTTAAATAAATTATTTTCTGTTTTTTCATTTTTTCCTCAATATAAATCTTTTAAAAAAATAAGTTCTTTTTTTATTTCAAAAAAATTATTTAGATTTATATTTTTATTTAATGAAACAATTACAATGATATCTTTGTAATTTTGTTTTAAATATTCTATTTTTATTTCTTTATTATTTATATTCATTGAAATAGATGATAAATAATTCATATTTTTATATCCATCTATTTTTTTTGGTAATATTGTTATTTCTATATTTCTATTTTTTATTTTTATATTTGAAAATGTTGTTCCTATTATTGGTTTTAATGAATTTTGTTTACATAATTTAAAGAATTTATATATACCAAAAACTGATTCTTTAGATAATAGTGGTGCAATTTCTATTTTATTTTCTTTTAAAAATTCAATATATTTTTTAAACGATATAGTTGAATTTAAAAAATTATAATATGAATAAACTTTTAATGGTATTTGTTTCATAATAATATTTTAATAAATATTAAATAAATTTATAGATATGTTTTTTATTATTTTCAATAAAAGTAAACATTTAAAAATATAAAATCTTAAGATTTAAAAATTAAATTTTAAAAATTTATAATGATTATTAAAAAATATTTTTATATATCTAAATTTATAATCAAATAATTTTTATTAAAATATTTTATTAATTTAAAGTAACAATTTTTATTATTTATAAATTTTTCCATAAATATTATTATTCATTTTTTTATTCATTTTAAAAATTACTATTTATATTATTTAATTTATGGATTATAAAATTAATAAAACAATAAATTAAAATAATAACAATTTTTTAATATATTTTTTTAAATATTTATAAATTTATTTATTTTATAATTATATTTTTTTTAATTTTTATATATCTATTATTTTTTTAATTTTTATTTTTTTTTGTTATTATATAAGTAATTAATTTATTTTTTATAATAAATATTTATAAAATTTATAATAATAAAAATTTAACTAAAAAATATATTTTATAAACATTATAAAAAACAATAAAAAAAAATTTGTATATTAAAATAAATTAATTATATAATTATTTTAAATATTTAAAAAAACTATAAAGTTTTTTAAAATTAAATAAGAGGAGATATAAAAAAAATGAATAGTAAAAATAAAATTAGAGATATTTCTTTAGCTATATCTTTATTAGGTATTGTTGGTTTAACAGTTGGACTTATTGTTGTTTCAAATCAAAAAACTCAATCAAGTGAAGACAAATTAACAACTTCATCAAATAAATTTATGGATTTATTTACTAAAGAAGTATTAAATAGTGATGAAGTTTTATCTAAAATTTCTGATGTTAAATTAATAGATAAAGCAGGTTATGAAAGCACAGCAGATGATAATAAAATTAAAGTATTAAAAGAAGAAATTATTGAAGTTGCAAAAACTAAATTAAATGATTTACTTGATTCAAATGTAATTGATAATAAAGATGAATATACATCAGCTTTAAAATTAATTAAAGATAAATTTACATTAGATATAGTAAAAAATATAATTGGTTATAAAAAAACTGGTACTGATGATGAAACTGGTATTTTTAAATCTGAAAAAGAATTTGTTACAAAATATAAAAAATTATTAGAAGATTGATTAAAAGGATTTTCAAATAATCAAAAATTAATGTGATTAGCAGATGATACAAAAAAAGCATTTAAAAATGATTTAAATACATTAAAAAATAGTTTTCAAGCTTTTGTAGATCGTGCATCATTTGAATATTATGAACTTGATACTTCAAATGACATTAAAAAAGGTGATGAAGGAATTAAATTAGATGGTACAAAATCTACTAAAGCAGAAAGTGATGATGATTTTGCATCAAGACAAGCATCATTTGATATATTGAAATTTTTTAAATTAAACAAAATAAAAAATGAAGACAAAAAATACATTAATAAAATTATTCAAGATAATTCATTTAATATTGATTTAATTAAAAAATTATATGATGTTAAAACTGCAGATACAAAAGATGATGGTTCAGATTTTACAGTAAAAACAGAATTAACTGGTGATGATAAATGAGACAAATTATTTGAAAAAGTTATTAAAAAAGTTTATTTTGAAAATAAAGAAACATTATTTTCTGGAACAGTTGATGCTGGAACATTAGATGCTGCTAATACAAGTGATGGTAATGCATATAAAATTTCATTTAAAAAAAGTGATTTAGAAAGTGTAAAAACATTAATTAATTCATTTAATGCAACTACAGCATCAATTTCTGGTACAGATGATGAATTGAGAAAAGATGCTATTAAAAAAGTTTGAGCAAAAGTAAAATTGATTGGTAGTTTTCAAGTTAATACAAATCATGCTAAATATACAAAATTATTAGGATATTTAACTTCAAAAATAGCTTTAACTAATACAATGGCAGGTACAATTTCAGCAGGTACAATTTCAGCAGAAAAAGTTAAATTATTATTAAACTTTGTAATTGGTAAAGAATTATTAGGTTCAATTAAAATACCTACTTTAACAAAACCAGTAGATACAGAAATTGATGCAAATCCTAATGTTGTTGCAGTAAGAGCAATTTCAGATCAATATGTAACAACAGAAGGTATTGATTTTTCTGATTTTGTTGAAGCTAAAACAAAAATAGATAGTTTAGATGTGTCAGATGCTAATGCTGCAAAAACAGTTGCAACAGCTGATAATGCTTCACAAGCAAAAATAAAAGGTGCAGTTTTATTAAAACTTACTTCAATTCCTGGTGGTGTTAATAACAAAATTAGAATGATTTTTGCAAATGCTGTTAAAAATCATGCTGATTTTACAGTTGGATCATCAGATAAAAAAGTTCAATTCAATGATGCTATTAAAACTTCATTAAAATCAGAAATTGATAAATTAATTGAAAACAAAGATATTTCAGATGAATTAAAAGGTTCTATTAATATGAAAATAATTCAAGAAAAATTAATGGAAGAATTTAAAAAAATTGATATTGTTTCTACATTAAAATCAGCTGATCTTGAAGGAGAAACTGGTCAATTAGTTGATGAATTAAAAAAAGTTAAATAATTATTTTTTAATTTAATTTTTAAAGAACCCTATAATTATAGGGTTCTTTTTTTATTTTTTTAATTTTTATTTTTTTTAAATTTTGTTTTTATTTTTTATTAAAATATAAAAAATTTAAATAATTTATTTTAAATTATTTAAAAAAATTTATAAAAAGTAAATTTATGAATTTATTTATGAAATAATTATTTTTTTAAATTAAAGTTTTATATAAAATTAATGAATTTAAATAAATAAAATTGATATAAAAATAAATAAGATTATTTTAATAAAATTAAATGTAAATTATTAAATTTGTAAAAGATAAATGCAATAATTTAATTTATGATTCAGTATTTAAATTAAAAATATAATTAAATTTTGATTAAAAATAAGCCAAATTATTTTAAAAAGTTTTTGAAAAAGTTTATTTTGAAATTAAAGATATAATTTTTGTTTGAAAAGTTAAAGAAACAATATTATCTAATTTTAACACTTTGGATGGTAAAGAATATATAACTTGATTTATATAAAAAGTGATTTAAATGATTTAAAATATTTTTTTAAACTATAAACAACAATCATTTAAAAATTAATATTATGAAAACTATTTAAAATGTAACTAATGAAAAATTTAAAAAAGATTTATTTAAACAAGTTTGAATAAAAATAAAAATAATTTTAAATTTTAATTTTAATGTTATATTTATATTTAAAAATATATTAAATCTAAAAATTATTAGGATATTTAAATTTAAAAGTTAATTTAAAAAATTTAATTTATTATTTGATATTTTAATAGATTAGAAATTAAAGTTTTATTAGAAATTTTCATTGATAAAGAATTATATAAAATCAAAAAATAAATTTAAAAAAATTTCAAATAGTTATATAACATTAAAATAGTTATTGAATTATTTATTTTTATTAGATTTAAATCAATTGATTTAAAAAGTAAATTGTAGATGATTTTTAAAATTATTTATAAAATAAAAATTAATGAGATAATAAATTGTGTTTTAAAAACAAAAATAAATTGTGTATTTTGAAATAAAAAGAATTTCAATTTTAATTAGTATTGTTTAAAAAAATATAATTATTGCAAATAATATTAAAAATCATATTTATTTTACAGTTGTAATTGATAAAAAAATTCAATTCAATACTGATAAATTTATTTAAAAAATTTTTTGATAAATTAATTTAAAAAGATATTAAAGACAGATTAAAATATTTTATTAATATGAAAATGATTCAAAAAAAATTAATGGAATAATTTATTTAAATATTTACATAATAAAAATAAAAATTATTAAATTGTTTTATTGATTTAATTGAAAATTAAAAATAAATAATAATAGAAATTTTAATATTAAATCAATAAAATCAAGAATAAAATGATATTAAAAACATAATATATTAAATATAAAAAATAATTGATATATAAATTAAAAATTTATTGTTTTATTAATTGTTTTTTTTATTTTTTTTTTTAAAAAAAGTACTTGAAAAAAAAAAAAAAAAAGATAACATTATAAATTATTGAGAAATGAAAAAATATAAAAAAAATATTACAAAAAAACAAAAAATGATTATATTTTTTGTAATTTCAAGTATTATTTTTATAATTATAATTTTAATAACTATCAATTTACCAAAATTAAATAACAATAATAAAAAAACAGAAATAAAAAAATATATTAAAAAAAATAAAAAATTTATTGATTTAATTCAAAAAAAAGTACAAAAACAAGCACATTCTCCAACACAAGAACAAACTGATATTTCAAGTTCAACAACTCAACCTACTGAACAACATGATAGTTCAACAAATACAAATCCAACACATGAATTAAATGTAGATTCAGTAGAAACTGAAAGAGCAGATAACACTAAAACTGATGGTTCAAGAAAAACACAAGAACAACAAGGTGATGATAGTTCAAGTTCAACAACTCAACCTGTAGATCAAACTGATAGTTCAAGAAATAAAAATCCAACACCTGAATTAAATGTAGATTCAGTAGAAAATGAAAGAGCAGATAACATGCAAACTGATAGTTCAAGAGAAACACAAGAACAACAAGGAGATGATAGTTCAAGTTCAACAACTCAACCTGTAGATCAACCTGATAGTTCAACAAATACAAATCCAACACCTGAATCAAATGTAGATTTAGAAGAAACTGAAAGTATAGATAATACGCAACCTGATAGTTCAACAAATACAAATCCAACACCTGAATTAAATGTAGATTCAGTAGAAAATGAAAGAGCAGATAACATACAAACTGATAGTTCAAGAGAAACACAAGAACAACAAGGAGATGATAGTTCAAGTTCAACAACTCAACCTGTAGATCAAACTGATAGTTCAAGAAATAAAAATCCAACACCTGAATCAAATGTAGATTTAGAAGAAACTGAAAGTGTAGATAATATGCAACCTGATAGTTCAACAAATACAAATCCAACACCTGAATCAAATGTAGATTTAGAAGAAACTGAAAGTGTAGATAATATGCAACCTGATAGTTCAACAAATACAAATCCAACACCTGAATCAAATGTAGATTTAGAAGAAACTGAAGAAGTAGATAACATACAACCTGATGGTTCAAGACAAACACAAGAACAACAAGGTGATGATAGTTCAAGTTCAACAACTCAACCTGTAGATCAAACTGATAGTTCAAGAAATAAAAATTTAACACCTGAATTAAATGTAGATTCAGTAGAAAATGAAAGAGCAGATAACATGCAAACTGATAGTTCAAGAGAAACACAAGAACAACAAGGAGATGATAGTTCAAGACAAACACAAGAACAACAAGGAGATGATAGTTCAAGTTCAACAACTCAACCAGTAGATCAACCTGATAGTTCAACAAATACAAATCCAACACCTGAATTAAATGTAGATTCAGTAGAAAATGAAAGAGCAGATAACATACAACCTGATGTTTCAAGACAAACACAAGAACAACAAGGTGATGATATTTCAAGTTCAACAACTCAACCTACAAAAAAACATGATAGTCCAACAAATACAAACCCAATACCTGAAAATTCAGAAAAAACTGAAGAAGTAGATAACATAGAACCTGATGGTTCAAGACAAAGACAAGAACAACAAGTTGATGATAGTTCAAGTTCAACAACTCAACCTACAGAACAACCTGATAGTTCAAGAAATACAAATCCAACAACTGAATCAAATGTAGATTCAGTAGAAAATGAAAGAGTAGATAACACAGAACCTGATAGTTCAACAACTACTACAACACAACAATCAGAACAAACACAAGTACAACAAACAGGACAAAATCCAAGAACTACAGTAACAGATGTAGATGAAACAAAAGTTGAAGATTTAGAAGAAAATGAATGTAATTATAATCAAGAAACATTAGAAATTAATATACCAGATTGATTTGATAGTAGACCAAAATCTTTGGGCGATACAAATTTTTTGTCAACATCTGAAATAGGCGCAAGATTTCAAGCATGAATAAATGAAAATATTAAACATAGAGAATTTTTCAAATCAAAAATATATGAAGAAACAGATGAATATATTGATTATATTTATAAAAATGTATGAGTAAGAAAATGAAAAAGAATAAATCAAGCTAGACTTTGAACTGATAATTCATTCAATAATCCATGATCTACAAAATATATGATTACACCTAAATTGAGATTTAAACATGGGTATGAACAACCAGATTTTTATGTTCCTATATTTTTTTATAGCGAAAATTCTCAAGATGATACACATTTAAAATTTCAATTAAATAATTGATTAAATTTACATGGTAATAGAGCTAAGGAATTTATTAAATCTAAAAAATTAAAAGAAACAGATGAATATATTGATTATGTTTATAAAAGAATAAAAATAAGACATTATAAATTAGGAAAAGAAATTGGCAATTGAATTTGATATAGAGATAGTTGAAGTGATGAAATAGATAGTAATTTATGATCTAAACATGGTTATGATGTAAATGGTAGAGTAATTGAAAATAATAGAAATGAAAATATAGATAATTTAAAAACATTACCATTATGAGATTGTATTAATATTGAAATAAATCCAATAGAAATTGAAATACCAAATTGATTTGATGATGATACATTAAATAAAAATGATGTAAAACAAAGATTTTTTGCATGAATAGATGAAAATGAAAAAAATAAAGAATTTATAAAATCAAAAGTATTTAAAGAAACAAATGATTATATAGATTATATTTATAAAAGAATATGAATAAGACATTATAAATTAGGTAAAAAACCTAACAATGAATTATTTTGATATGATGACTGATCTAGTTATTTAAAAACAAATAAACAAAGACAATTAGCAGGATATATTGAAAATGATGAAATACACACACATGAACAACAAGATGGTGATAGTTCAAGTTCAACAAATACAAATCCAATACCTGAAAATTCAGAAGAAACTGAAGAAGCAGATAACACAAAATCTGTTAGTTCAACAACTACAACTACAAGAACTTTTTTTGAAAGTTCATCACATGTAAAAGATGTAACAATACCTGAAGTAAATGAAGATTCAAAAGAAACTGAAGAAGTAGCTAACACACAATCTGTTAGTTCAACACAAGCACAAGAACAAAACGGTGATGATATTTCAAGTTCAACAACTCAACCTGTAGAACAACATGATAGTTCAACAAATACAAATCCAACACCTGAAAATTCAGAAGAAATTGAAGATGCAGATAAAACAAAATCTGATAGTTCAAGACAAACGCAAGAACAACAAGATGGTGATAGTTCAAGTTCAACAAATACAAATCCAATACCTGAAGTAAATGAAGATTTAGCAGAAATTGAAGAAGTAGATAAAACACAATCTGATAGTTCAATACAAACACATGAACAAGAACCAGGACAAACAGAACAATCTGAAGAAGAATTTATATTACCAAGTTGATTCTATGATGATACATTTGTAGATCATACTATTAATGATGATGGTTTATTAACTAATGAAAAAAAACAAATTGTATTTGATTGACTTTATAATCATGAGAATAATGAAAAAAATAGAGAATTTATGTGAAGTAAACAATATAAATATACACCTATAAGACCAGATTATGGACATTATGATTATATTTATAAAAAAATATGAATAAAATGAACAAATCCAGAAACAATATCTGTTTGATATGGTGATTGAACTTCATACATTAATACAAAACCAGAAACTGAAAAAGAACATTTTGGTTATCCATTAATTAATGAAAAAAATCAAATACCAAATCAAGAATTATCAATTCATAAAGAAAAAACAGAAGAAACAGTTGTAAATAATAATGAAGAACAAGATGAAATATTAAATAAAAATTCTCATGAAAATACTATTACTGAAACAATAAATGGAAAAACAATAAATATTCCAAGTTGATTCTATGATGATACATTTTTAAATCATACAATTGATGATGATGGTTTGTTAAATGAAGAAAAAACATCAATAGTATCAAATTGAGTTTTCAATAATGAAAATGACTATCAAAATAAAGAATTTATTTGAACTAAATTACATAGATATAAAATTGGAACTTATGATTCTATTTATAAAAAAATATGAATAAGATGAATTAATGAAAATGAAATAAAAGTTTGATATGGTGATTGATCAGAATATTTAAATACAGAATTAGTTTTAAAAGAAAGAAAAAAAGTATATTTACCAAACTCTAACTATTTAGAAAAACCTGTTTGATTTGATAATCCTAATGTAAATCCAAATATAATTAAAAATTGAATTGAAACAAATCCAAATAAATTTTTGCAATTTATAATGAATTCTGACAATTTTGTAAAGAGAACAGAAAATTATGTTTCTTATGAATATGAACTTTTATACTTTAGTTTTGATTACAATACAAAAAAAATAAGTATTTGATGAAATGATATTAAAATTGTTTAAAATAATAAAATATTTAATAAAAAAATGAAAGAAAAAAATATAGAAATAATTAATAAATTTAAAAATATCTTAAAAAACAAAAAAAATATTGTTTTAATTATTTCAATTATTTCAGTTATTTCTATATCTATAGTTTTAATGATTATATTTTTATCAACTGAATCAAAAAAAACAACATCAAATAAATCAACAAAAAAAACATCTAAAACAACCAAAAAAATAAAAGGAAAAGAACAACAAGGTGATGATAGTTCAATTTCAAAAACTAAACCTAAAGAACAAACTTATAGTCCAACAAATACAAATCCAATATCTGAATCAAATGTAGATCCAGAAGAAACTGAAGAAGCAGATAACACAAAAACTGATGGTTCAACACGAACACAAGAACAACAAGGCGATGATATTTCAAGTTCAACAACTCAACCTGTAGAACAAACTGATAGTCCAACAAATACAAATCCAATATCTGAATCAAATGTAGATTCAGAAGAAACTGAAGAAGTAGATAACACAAAACCTGATGGTCCAACACAAACACAAGAACAACAAGGCGATGATATTTCAAGTTCAACAACTCAACCTGTAGAACAAACTGATACTCCAACAAATACAAATCCAATATCTACTTTAGATAGTTCAGGTCAAACACAAGAACAATCAGGAAAAACTCCAACACAAGATCAAACACCAGGACAAGAACAACCTGATAGTTCAGTTCAACAACATGGACAAACACAACAAGATTTATCTACACAACATGAAACAACATATATATATCAAGGCGAAGAAAAAACAATTAATTTACCTTCTTGATTTAGTGATAATACTTTTGATGATAAAACAGATGAAGAAATAAAAACAACTGTATTAGATTGAATTTATGATACAAATTCACCACAAAATAATGAATTTATTTATTATTCAGGTAAATTGTATAAAACAATATGACAAAGAATAGGAAATAAAACATATTATGTATATATTTATAAAAAAATAAAAATAAAATGACTTTCAAGGAATGATATAGAGATTTCATATGATAAACAAAATGAATGAGCAGAAAAATATATAAATAATAGATGAGAATTTGAATCAAATGGACCAAATCCAGAAAAATATGGTTATCCTGCATTAACATTACCATTTGATTTTGAAAATGAAGAAGCAAAATATATACATAATAATGAAGAAAAAACAATTAATTTACCTTCTTGATTTAGTGATGATACTTTTGATGATAAAACATATGAAGAAATAAAAACAATTGTATTAAATTGAATTTATGATACAAATTCACCAAAAAATGCAGAATTTATTTGAAGTAAAAGATTAGGTACTAATAATATATATATTTTTAGAAAAATAAAAGTAATATGAAATTCAAGTGATAATAGTATAGATGTTTTATATGGTAATTGAATTGATACTGATGATAATGTTGTTAGAAGTTGAATTATTTCTAATCATTCAAAATATGGTTATTAAAATTAAATAAATATTAAAATATTAATTATTAAAATTATTATTTTTATAATATTTTAGAACATATGAAAGACTTTAAAATATAAAATAAATATTATATGAAAAAAACTTATAAAATTGCAATTATTGGAAGAACAAATTCTGGTAAATCAACATTGTTTAATAATTTATTAAATAAAAAAATATCTGCAGTAACAAAAAAAATAAATACAACACAAATTCCACTTAAATATATTTTTAAAGAAAAAAATAATGAATGATTATTATTAGATTCTCCTGGTTTATGTAAAACAGTTACAATTTTAGATAAAATTCTTTTTAATAACTTACTTTCAACTATTCAGTTAAGTAATATTGTTTGATGAGTTGTTGATATTAAAGAAATATGAAAAAATGAAATGAATATTCTTTTAAAAAATTTAAAAGAAAAAAATAAAAAAGTAATTTTAATAATAAATAAAATAGATCTTGTTGAAAAAGATAGGGTAATGAAAAAATTCAATGAATGAAAAAATAAATATAATTTTCAATCAATTGTTCCAATTTCAGCAAAGAAAAAAATAAACTTTAAAAATTTAATTGAAGCAACAAAAAATAGTTTAAAAAATATTAAAAAAGACTATGAAACAATAAGTTTATCATCTAAAAAAGATATTATAAAAGAAATTATAAGAGAACAAATATTAAAACATACAAATGAAGAAATACCATATTTTACAACATTAAAAATAATCGAATTATTTGATAAAAATGATGGAATATTTACAAATATTGAAATAATTGTAGATACAATATCAAGAAAAAAAATAATTATAGGTAAAAAAGCAGAAAAAATAAAAAGTATTCGTTTAAATACAATAAGTATTTTAAATAAAATATGACATAAAAAAATTACAATATTTTTAAATGTTAAAGTTATTAAAGATTGACATAAAAACAAAAATGTATTACAAGAACTACAATTTAAATGAGAATAATTTTTTTTTTTTTTTTTGATTTTAAAAGAAAAATTCTTAATTTAAAGTAAAATTATAAAATAAAAGATAAAATTTTAATACAGTATTAAAAACAAAAATAAAAAAAGTATAATTTGAAAATTTAATTTATAAAGATATCAAATATACTTTAAAAATTTAAATTAATTTTATTAAAAATTATTTTATATTTAAATTAGAAAATAATAATAAAGTTCAAATTACTAGCAAATTAAAAAAATCATTTATTAAAGAATTGTAAAAATTAATCAAAAATAAATATATTAAATTATGATTAAAAGATATTATTTAAAATAGATTAATGAAAATTAATAGAAGAATTTAAATAAATTGATCTTTTTTATATTAAAATCATATGATTTTAAAAGATAAAAATTTCTATTATTTTATGAATTAAAAAAAATTAAATAAATTTTTGTATTTTAAATAATGTTTATTAATATATATTTTTATAAAACTAAAAAAAATAAAGTAAAATAAAAGAAAAAGTTTTAATTTTTTAAAAAGGAGAAAATATAGATGGCAAAAGAAAAATTTACTCGTACAAAGCCGCATGTTAATATTGGTACTATTGGTCATGTTGATCATGGAAAAACAACATTAACTGCTGCTATTACAGCTTTTTTATCAAAAGATAATTTAGCAAAATCAGTAGGATATTCAGATATTGATGCAGCACCTGAAGAAAGAGCTCGTGGTATTACAATTAATACAGCACATGTTGAATATGAGACAGAAACAAGACATTATGCACATGTTGATTGTCCTGGCCATGCAGATTATATTAAAAATATGATTACAGGTGCAGCACAAATGGATGGTGCAATTTTAGTTGTAGCAGCAACTGATGGACCAATGCCTCAAACACGTGAACATATTTTATTATCTAAACAAGTTGGTGTTAAAAATCTAGTTGTTTTTTTAAATAAATGTGACATGGTTCAAGATGAAGAGATGCTTGAATTAGTTGAAATGGAAATAAGAGATCTATTAAAAGAATATGATTTTGATGGTGATAAAACTTCAATTATTAGAGGTTCAGCTTTAAAAGCATTAGAAGGTGAATTAAAATGACAAGAAAGTATTAAAAATTTACTTGATGCAATTGATAAAGATATTCCTGAACCAGTACGTGAAACTGACAAACCATTTTTAATGTCAGTTGAAGATGTAATATCAATTACAGGTCGTGGAACAGTTGTTACTGGTCGTGTTGAAAGAGGTATGCTTAAATTAAATCAAGAAGTTGAAATTGTCGGTTTAAAAGAATCAACTAAAAAAGTTGTTGTAACTGGTATTGAAATGTTTAGAAAATTTCTAGATTTTACTCAAGCTGGTGATAATGTTGGTTTATTATTACGTGGTGTTGAAAGAAAAGATGTTCAAAGAGGTCAAGTACTTGCAAAACCAGGTTCAATTACTCCACATAAAAAATTTAAATCACAAGTTTATGTTTTGAAAAAAGAAGAAGGTGGTCGTCATAAACCATTTTTTACAAATTATCGTCCACAATTTTATTTCAGAACAACAGATGTTACAGGAACAATTACACTTCCAGAATCTGTAAAAATGGCTATGCCAGGTGATAATGTTGAAATGACAGTTGAATTAATTTCTCCTGTTGCTTTAGAAAAAGGAACAAAATTCTCAATTAGAGAAGGTGGTCATACTATTGGTGCTGGATCAATAATTGAAGTTTTAGAATAAAAAATATAGTATGAAAGCAATAAAACTATCAACAAAAAAAAAATTATTTGGAAATAATCGTTCAAAAGCTTTAAATGCTACTAGATGTATATGAAAACCAAATTTTCAAAAATTTAAAATATTTGGAACTGATGGTAAAGCTTATACTGTTTTATTGACTGCACGTGAAATTCGAACATTTAAAAAGAAATTTCAAAAAGCAAGCTAATATATTAATATAAACTACTTTATGAAATTAGTAATTTTAGAATCTCCAACAAAAACAAAAGCATTAACAAAATATCTGGGTTCAGATTTTGTTGTTTTGTCATCTAATGGTCATATAAACAAATTATCTAAAAAAGGTCAATACTCATTGGGTATTGACCTTAAAACTTTTAAAATGTATTTTGAAATAGATGAAAAGAAGAAATCTATTGTTAAAAATTTATATAATAATGCAAAAAAAGTAGACAAAATATATATAGCAACTGACCCTGATAGAGAAGGTGAAGCAATTGCATTTCATATAGAAAATATATTACCTAAAGATAAAAAAATTTTTCGTGTTATTTTTAATGAAATAACACCAAATGTTGTTAAAAAATCATTTAAAAATCCTGGAAAATTAAATGAAAAATTAGTAGAATCACAATTTGCACGTAGAGCTTTAGATCGTATTTTAGGTTTTAGATTGTCATCTTTATTACAAAGAAAAATATATTCTCCATCTGCTGGAAGGGTACAATCTGTTGCACTTTCTTTGATTGTAAATAGAGAAAAAGAAATTGAAAAATTTATTCCAGAGAAATTTTTTTCAATTGTTGCAAATTGAAAATTAAATAAAAATTTAATTTTAATAAATGAAAAAAAAGAAAAATTATTATTTAAAGATGAAAATAAAATTAATGATTTATTAAAAAATTTAGATAAAAAATTAATAGTTTTTAAATTAAATGATAAAAAATGAATAAAAAAAACACCTGAACCTTTTAAAACATCAACTTTATTACAAAATAGTATGTCTGAATTAAATTATTCATCTAAAAAAGTTATGTTTTTAGTTCAACAATTGTATGAGGGAATAGAAATCAATAATAATATTATAGGTTTAATTACATATCCACGTACTGATTCAACAAGAATAAGTTCAGATTTTAAAAAAAATATAAATATTAAAATTAAAAATGATTTTGGTGATAAATTTTTGAAAAAAACAAATAATTTAAAAATCAAACAAAAAAATAAACAAAAAATTCAAGATGCACATGAAGCAATTAGAATTACAGATATAGAATTAAAACCAGAAAAAATAAAAGAATTTTTAACAAAAGAACAATTTAATTTATATAAATTAATTTATAATCGTACTTTTTCTTCATTTATGTCAGATGTTCAAGGAATAACAAGACAATATATATTTAAAGATTTAAAAACAGAATCTTTGTTTTTAATTGAAGAAGAAAAAATAATTTTTGAAGGTTTTTTAAAAATTAAAAATATTAATTTAAATGATATAAATGAAGAATTTTTAAATTTAAAAGAAAATGATGAAATTGAAATAAAAAATTATATAAAGTCAGAAAAAATAACCAAACCAAAACCCAGATATACAGAAAGTAAAATGATTAAAAAGATGGATGATTTAGGTATAGGGAGACCATCAACATATTCAATGATTATTTCAAAATTATTAGATTGAAATTATATTGAAAAAAATGAAGAAAAAAAAATAATTCCTACTTGAAAAGGAAAAAGAGTTAATGATAAATTACAAGAATTTTTTTATGAAATTATAAATATTGAATATACAGCAAATATGGAAAAAGATTTAGATTTAATTGCTGAAGGAAAAAAGAAAAGATATAATTTCTTAAATGAATTTTATAAATCATTTGAAAAACAAATTGAAAATGCAGAAAAAAATATGACTAATCCAGAACCAATTAATTTAGATAGAAAATGTCCAAAATGTAATTCAAAATTACAAGAAAGAGAAGGAAAATTTGGTAAATTTATAGGATGTTCTAATTTTCCAGAATGTAAATTTATTGAGAAAATAAATATAGATAAAAAAAATATAGAACCTAAAAAATTAGATAGAAAATGTCCAAAATGTAACTCAGAATTAGTTGAAAGAGTTGGTCGTTTTGGTAAATTTGTTGCATGTTCTAATTTTCCAGAATGTAAATTTATTGAAAAGAAAAATAAAATAGAACCTAAAAAATTAGATAGAAAATGTAAAAAATGTAATTCAGTATTAGTTGAAAGAGTTGGTCGTTTTGGTAATTTTATATCATGTTCAGGTTTTCCAAAATGTAAATTTATTGAAAAGAAAAATAAAAATAAGTAAAATATTAATTAATAAATTAAAAAAAATGAATATAAATATGACAAATAATAATATAAAAAATATAAAAAAAGAAGATGTAATTACTATTGATGCTACTTTTGCATGTTATAAAAGATATTGTCACCCCAAATTTAAACCTTTTGTTTCAAAAATAGTTAGAGGAAAATGTTTTATAAATGAAGATTTGATGTTTGAACAATTTCAAAAAATGTTAAAAATAATGCAAAATATCAAAAAAGAAAATAAAAAGATATTATTTGTTGGTACAAAAAAGAGAATTAAAGATGTTGTTGAAGAAATTGTTTCAAAAACTGATCATTTTTATATAAATCATCGTTGAATTGGTGGATTATTGACAAATTTTAATATTGCACATAAAAAGCGTAATTTAAAATATCAAGAGTTACAAAAACCAGAAAATTTAAATTTTATTAAAACAAGACCTAAAAAAGAACAAATGTTATTTAAAAAAGAATTAGAAAGATTAGAAAAATCTATTAAAGGTATTTTAAATATGAAAAAAATCCCAGATTATATTTTTTTAATAGATTCAAAAATTGAAAAAACTGCTTTAAAAGAAGCTAATTCATTAAATATTCCAGTTTTAGCAATAACACAAATGAATATGGATCCAATTAATTTGGAAGCTTTTATTCCTGCAAATGATAATTCAGAATTAGTTATTAGAAATTTTTTGAATATTTTATTAAGTTCTTTTATTAAAGAAGAGTTTAATAAAGAAGAAATTAATAAAGAAGAAATTAATAAAACAGAATTAAAAGATAATAAAAATAATGAAAAATAATTTAGAATTAATTAAAAAATTACGTAAAATTACTCTTGCAGGTTTTTCAAGTTGTAAAAATGCTTTAGAAGAAACAAATTATGATTTAGATAAAGCAATAGAAATATTACAAAAAAAAGGAATGAACAAAGTTCTTAAACGTTCAAATATTGATCGTTTAACTAATGAAGGACGTGTTGTAATATCTGTAAAAGAAAATATTGCTATATTAATTGAAATGAGATGTGAAACTGATTTTGTTTCAAATAATATTAATTTTTCTAAATTTATTAAAAATGTAATAAATTTATCTTTTGAAGAAATAGAAAAAGATATTAATTTTAATATAAAAGAAAACAAAAAAATAAAAGATTTTATTTTAAAAGAAAGTTCTAAATTTGGTGAAAAAATTGAATTAACAGATTTTTATTTTACTAAAAAATTAGATAATCAAATGTTTTCATTTTATCAACATACAAATGGAAAATATGGTTCTTTATTAGTACTTGATGGTTTAATTGATAATGATACTTTAGAAGGTATTGCTATGCAAGTTGTAGTGACTCGTCCTAAATTTATTTCTATTTTTGAAATTGATGATAATTTTAAAAATAAAAAAAGATCACTTATTGAAGAAAAAATAAATGAAAATTTAAAAAATAAATCATTAGAATTAAGAAAAAAAATTATTGAAAATAAATTAGAAAAAGAATTAAAAGAAATAACTTTATTAAACCAAAAATACATTAAAGATGAAAGTAAAACAATCAAAGAAATTTTAGAAAAAAATAATGTTAAAATAATTTCAATGAAATGATTTGCAATTGGAGAATAAGTTTTTAGAATATGGAAGATATTGTACCAGTTTATAAAATATTTTTTTGATTTTTATTTGCAATTTGAGTCTATTTGTTTTTAATTTATTTGTCAGGTTTTTATTTATTTTTAATAAAAAAATCAAAAAATTTTAAATATGATAAGAAATTACTTTGAATTCAATTTATATTATTTTTAATATCAACATGTTTACAAATAGTATTTTTAGTTTTTTTTAGTCTTAATAAAATTGAAAATGATGAATTTGCAATTATATTATTAGTTTTTGATTCTATATTTGTTATTTCAACATTATTATTTGTTTTATTTTTTTCAAATAATTTTGCTATTAAATTTGAAAAAGAATATACAAATTTTTTAGGAATTAAAATTTTAAATACTGCAATTATTTCAGTTAAAAAAAATATTTCAGGTGATGTAATTATTGAATATGTTTATAAAAAAGAAAAAAATATGAAATGAACTGAAAAAATTAAATTATTTAGAAACATGAAAGTTACTAATTTTTTCTTTAACAATTATAAAGAATTTATAGATCCTGAAAAAAATTTAGCTTTTTTTGATATTGATAAAGTCATTAAAAAATAAAAATAATGCAAATAGATAGAATTTTAATTAAAATAAGTGGAGAATCATTTTTAGATAACACTTCAAATTTTAATTTTAAATATTTAAAAAGTTTAGTAGATCAAATTATTTATTTAAAAAATAAAAATAAAGAAATAATTATTGTTGTTGGTGGTGGAAATATTTGTAGAGGAAATGAACTTAAGAAAAATTTTTCAAAAAATTTAATAGTTGATCCACTTCATTATGCATCAATGATGGCAACAGTTATTAATGGTATTGTTTTAAGAGAAATTTTTAGAGATAAAGGTCATGTTGTTGGATTGTTAAATGCATTTAAAATCGAAACAATTTATACTGAAAAATATTCTTTTAAAAAAGCAAATGAAATATTAAAAGAAAATAAAATTTTAATTTTAACTGGCGGAAAAGGAAAACCAGGTTTTTCAACTGATATATTAGTTACAGAAAAATCAAAAGAATTAAATGTAAAATTAATATTACTTGGTAAAAATGATGTTAATGGAATTTTTTCATTAGATCCAAAAGTTGATAAAAATGCAAAATTTTTTAATAAAATTAGTTTTAAAGAAATATTAGAAATGAATATAAAAATAATGGATTTAAATGCAGTTAAATTGGGCATTTATATAAAGGATTTAGAAATGATTGTATTTAATATTAAAAGTGAAAATTCAATTTTAAATGCATTTAAAAGAAAGGGAAAATATACATATGTCACAAATTGTTATGAATAATTTAGAAACTTTTAAAGAAGTAACAAATAATTTAATAGAAGGTTTTAAAGTAAATACATCAAAATATGATTATACAAGAGTAAATCTTTCAATTTTAGAAAATATTAAAATTGATTATTTTGGAACAATGTCATCTATTAAATATATGGTTAATACAAAAAAAGGTGATAAAGGAGAGGTACTTTTGGTACCATTTGATAAATCACAATTAGAAGATATTTATAATGCAATTATTGATTATAAAACAGATTGAGTTGTTATTTTACAAAGAGATTCAATTAGACTTCATGCTCCGCTTCCTACAACTGAATCAAAAAAGAAAACACAAAAAAAAATAAATGAAGAAGCAGAAAAAATTAAAATTCAATTAAGACAATATAGACATAAATTATTAGATTTTTATAAAGAGAATGAAAAAGATGAAGATGATTTTAAAATTTTAAAAATGAATTTAGAAAAAGAAATGTCTGAATGTGAAAGAAAATTAAATAATATTTTAAAGGAAACAGTAGAACGTTTATTTAAAGTTTAATTTTTATTTATTTTTTTTAAAAAAAGACTCTAAAATTAGAGTCTTTTTTATTTATTTAAATAATAAATTAATTATTTAAATTAAATTCTTAAATATTCATCAAAATTTGTTTTTTTGTATCCTAAATAGAATTTTCAAACAATAATTATAAAGAATAACATTAATATTAAAAATGAAACAACAAATATTCATATATCATTGTCAATGAAAAGATATAAGTTGTTTTCTTTTGCAATCATAATTATTGTTTTAAAAATATAAATTGTTATAAGTGATCCTAATATAAAACCTATAATAATTGGAATAAACATAATAGAAATTATTTTTATTAACATTTCTTTATTAGAATATCCAATTATTTTTAAATCAATAGTTAATTTTTTGTATTCTTCAAAAATTCCTTTTAATATAAATCATAATAAGAATAAAGATGACAAAATATTTAATATTATTGAAAGCAATGCTAAATTTAAGAAATATGTTAAGAAATTATATGTAGCTTGTTTTTTGAATAATTGTGAATCAATATCAATGTTAAATTTTTGTGCTATTCCTGCAACAACTGTATCTAAATCAAAATATCCATTTTCATCATTAAGTGAAACACCAAATAATACACCTTCAATTAAATTATCTGCTTTTGAATAAAGTGTATTAAAATATTTTGAATCTCCAATATAATCTGAATTTTTTTTAGTAGTACCAAAGCCAGCAATTTCATTTAATTTTTCTTGTTCCATAAAAATTTGTGGTGTTTCATATGTATTAATTACATTTTGGATTCTATATTTTTTATTTATTTTTTTTCATTCTGTTTTTACATATAATCAATTGTTTCTATTATTGTATTCTCATCAATTTCTTGCTCTTTTTAACATATTAGAACCATATTTTATTTCATTACCTAAAAATATTCTTATGTATTCATTATCATTTTGATAAAGAATTACTCTTTCAATATCTATCATTTTTATAAATTTTGATTTTTGTTCTTTTTCATCAAAATATTCATTATAAAGTGTTACATTTTTATAAGAACCATCAGATTGTTTTTTTTGTACTTGTCCTGTTTCTTTGTTAACTTTAAAACTACTTAATTCATTTAATAAACTTCCTTTATAAAATTTTGCATTCCGATTTCAATTTCAAACACTTTCTTCATTTGATTTTTTATAATTATTTTTAAAAGAATATCCAATTGGTAAATATTTTCAATCTTCTTTTTTATATGGATTTTTTTTACCTTTTAAATATAGTAATTTTTGTTTTTGTAATGCATAAAAATAATCATTAACTTTTAAATTATATGTATCTACAAATTTTCTGTTTGCTACAACATTGATTTCATTATTTAAAGTTTTTTTTGAAAATTCATTTTTTCAATCATGAACAAAAATATTATTTTTATCTGTAATACCTATTGTTTCAAAGGTTTGAGTTTTTTCATTATCAATTTTTCCATCAATATTTGTTGATAAAACATCTATTTTTTTATTGTATTTAATTTTTTGACTTGTAACAGGTAAATGTTCTTTTAATATATAATCAATTTCTTTAGAAAAGTTACTTTTAATTGGTATAGATAAACTTTCAAGTTTTTCTATACATGATTTATCATCTTCAAATTTAACATCACCTAATGCCATTTTTATTATTAGATTACAAAATTGTTTTTTATTTGTGTCATTAAATGAATCAAATGTTTTTTTTAATCATTTAATATTAAATGCATGTTTATAAAGTGGAGTATGGAATGTTTCAAAATTTTTTCATACTTCATTTGTTTTTAAACTAGCTTTTCAATAAAATTTAAAATCTTTTTTATTTTCTTCTTTTCAATAAATTTTTGGAATTAATTTTTCAATTGGATATAAATTATCTTTATTTTTTGTTTCTTTTAACATTTCATTAATGCCACCAACAGAATATGCATCATTATATGTAAATGGATTATTTGCAGTTGGTGTTCTTAATTTTAGTTTAAAATTATGTTTTATATGTTTGTATTGTTTGTCAATTGTTGATTTTGGAAGTCTTAAAAGATAAATTGTTGAAATTAAATTAATAATAAAAAAGAAAACAACAAATAAAAGTATAATTGTTTTTTTTCAAATTGTTAAAAAGAAAACAAAATTTATTTTCATCATAATTTTGTTTTTTGGGATTATTTTAATAAAGAAATTTTTAATTTTAATTGCTATAAAACTTGAAACCGCTTGATCAACTGTTGTAATTAAAAAATATATTTTTTTTCTATTGAATTCTCATCAATTAATAATAAATATAAATATAAATAATAAAATTAAAATTATAATTGTTGGTATAAAGAAACTTAAAAAATTTACATTTCATTCAATAAAATTTAAAGATAAATATTCTTTAATTATTTCAAAAACTGGTTTTTGAACAAAAAAACCTAGAAATACACCAAAAATTGTTGCAAAAAAAACTGGCGGAAATAATCCAAAATATGAAAAAATAATTTCATAATTTTTTATTCCTTGAGCTTTTAAAAAACCAAGTTCTAATTTACTTTCTCTTATTTTTCTTTTGATTAAATTAAAAACACTAAATATTCAAACAAAAAATATTAATAAAGTAACACCAATTGATGTAAATTTTAAAACATTTTTAATTGAATTTGTTGCTTGATTTAAAAGAGAGTATCTAAAATTATTAATAATATCATTAAAATTTTTTAGTTCTAATTTTTTTGAATTATTATCAATAATTATGTTTTTATCTATTTTATTTTCTAACTTTAATGTTAAATTTGTAAATGAGTTTTTATTAATTAGTAAATCTTTTTCAAAGTTTTTAATATTTTGTGAATTACCTTCTAAAAATATATGTAAATATTTTTTTGAAATTATAGGTTTTTTTATATTTTTACTATCTCATCATAATGAATTTTGAAAATTTGTATTAATATAAATAATTGCACTTTCTTTTACATCTGCTGGATTTCTATTGTTACCAGCAGGTAATATAAATGGAGTTTGTGAACCAAAACCAACTATTTTAAAAGTTTGTTCAAAAATTTGAAAATTATCACCAATTTTTAAATTATTTTCTTTAGCAAAAGTTGGACTGATTACAATTTCGTTTCTTTGCATTGGTTTGTTACCTTTAACAATGTGTAATTTAAAACTAGAATCTTTTTTACTATTTTGAATTATTAAAAATACTGCTTTTTTTTGTATATCAAAAATACTTGTTAAAAAAATTCTTTTAAATTTAATATTATTTATTTTTGCTACCGCTTCATGTAATAAACTAGTATATTTTTTGTTTATTCAAAAGTTTCTAATTTTTTCTTTGTTTAAACCAGAAATGTTATTGTATAAAATATTATTTTCATATATTCAAATTTTTAAGTTAGTTATATTATTTTCAATTTCTTTATTTTCAATTTCTATTAATTTATTTTCAATTTTTTTTATTTCATTATTTGTTAAATTATTTGATTGTTCTTTTAATTCATAGTTTATTTTTATATATTGTGTTCAAATTTCTGTTGTTTTTTTTTCATTTTCATTTTGATTTAATTTAATAATAAATGATTTTAATTTATTATTAATAGATTGATTTTCATTTTGATTTAATCATTTTTTTACTTCATTATTAAAATAATTTATTTTATTTTTAAATAAAAAAGAAGTGTTTATTTTTTTTCATATTATTAAATTATTTAAAAATATGTTTTTAAATAATGTAGGATTTTCTAAACCAAAATTATCTTTTCTTTTTTTAATATTTCAAAATAAATTTCATATTTTTAAATTAATTTTTTCAATACTTTGTTTATTAAAAATTAAATTTTTATCAAATAAATTTTTTGTTTGATTTATATTTTGGTTTATAAAATTATTAATTATTTTTTCAATAAAAAAAGATTGTTTTATAAATTTTAAATTTATTTTTTTAAATCCAATATCAAATCCATTTTTTTTCAAATTAGGTAATATGTAATTTTCAATTTTTTCTTTTAATTTGTTTATTTCATCAATTTGTAAATTTTTATTATTTTTTATTTTTTCAATTTTATGTTTTATTTCAATATTTTGATTATCATTTGGAAAAAAATTACTTCATATTTCATTTATTTTCAAAACTCAATTATTGTATTCAATATTTTTTTCTTGAATTATTTTTAATTTTTCATTATATGAATTAGTTTGAAAAAAATTATTAAATTGTTCTTGAAAATTATCTTTTATTTCATTTAAATCATATTTTAAATCTTGTTTTTCATTTTGTTTTTCATTTTGATTTTCATTTATTTTTTTTATTAAAAATTTTTGTATTGTTGTTAAATCTAAAAGATTTATAATGTTAAAAACATTACTTTCATCTTTAAAATTCATTAAATAATTTAATGAATATTTATTTAAAAATTTATTTATTTGATTTATTTTATTTTGTTTAGATAATATGTTTCAATTATCAATATTAATTTTAAAATTTTGATTTAAATTATTATTTTTTAAAAATAATTCTTCATAAATAATATTTACAAATTCTACAGTATGTTTCAAAAATTTTGTTGCTTTTGAAATTTCATTTATATTTTTAAAATGATTGTGTTGTTTTCATAATGAAATTATTTGATTAAAATTTTTATAATTTTCATTTTCTTCTTGATTAGTATAATCTAAAGTTATATCTAAAGAATTAGATGTTGGATTTATTTTTATTTTTTCTAATTCTTGTTGAAATTCTTCTTCTAAATTATTAATATTATTATTAATATTTATAAAAAGAAATCATAATGTTTCTCTTCAATTTATTAGTTTTTGAAAATTATTTATTAATTTTAATTTTCAAAAATTTAATTGATATTCTAATTCTTTAATTTTATTAAAAATTTCTTGAATTTTTATTTTTGAATTATTTGTAAAACTTTTTTTTAATACTGTATCATAATTTAAAGGTTTTAAATTTTCAAAATTTTTAATATTTGTAGTATTATTAAATTTTTTTAAATTTTGAATGTAAGTATTTATTTCAGTTTTATTTTGAATTTTTCAAAATATTGAATTTTCAATATAAATTCTATTATTTAATCATACAATATAATTATTTAAATCATCATCATTTATTCTTTTTTGAAATTCAATTGGTCTTGCTTTTATTTCATTTAAATCAAATAAATTATTTTTTAAAATTTTAGTATTATTTTCTTCATTTAATTTTTCTTTTCATTTTTCTATATTTTTTATTTTTATTCAAAAATTAATTAATTCATTTTTTTCAAAAAAAGTTATAATATTTTCTTTAAAATTTGAATAATTACTTAAAATATAATTTTTTAATTTTTTAAATTTATTTTTTTCATTTAAAATAATTTTATTTAAAATATTATTTTTTCTATTGTTTTCTTGATTTTCAAATATATTTAAAATATTTATAAATAATTCTAAAAATAATTTAAATTCATTTTTATTTTTTTTAAATATATTCTCAATTTTTTTATCTAATAATTCAATTGTTCTATTTGTTATTAATAAATCACTTTTTTTTTCTTTTTCTATTATTAATAGTAATTCATTTTCAAGTGAATTTAAAATTTTACCTTCTTTGAGTTTTACTCATTTTTTAATAGCCAGTAATCTTGTTAAATATTCTTTTTCTGATTCATTTATTCTTTTTTTTAATATATTTAAATTTAATGTTCCATTTGAATAAAAATCTTTTAATTTTAATTCATTTATATTATCAAATCCTAAATTTATATTGTTATCTGTTTGTGTTTTTGCTAGTCTTATTAAGTTTTTTATATTTTCATTAATACTTAATATAATTAATTTTTTAATTTCTTTTGTATTATTTTCTTGAAAAATTTTATCTAATTTTTTTTCTTTAATTTCATTTAAAAATTGTTTAAATTTATTTCAATCTTCTAATATTTTTACTTTATTATTTTCAAATTCATTTTTTCTAATTGTATTATCATTTATAAATTTTTCAATTTCTTTTATGTTTTCTATATTACTTTGATCATTTAAAACTAAATTTTTTCATTCAATTTTAGATAATATATTTTCTCTTTCAACATTTTCAGTATAAACTTCATTATGTTTTAAAAATAAATTTATTTGTTTTTTAATACTTTCTTCTAAATATTTTTTAATTCCAATATTACTGTTTTTTAAAAAATAAACTTCTAATAAATTTGCTAAATTTTGATATTTTTGATCAATTGTTTCTTTATATTTTTTTATTAATTTTTGATGTATAGAGTTTTTATAAAAAATACTTTTTTGATTTATTTTAAAATGTTTTGAATCAATATAAACATTTTCAACTTTTAAAATTTTGGTTTTATTTAAATTAAATTGATATCTTATTTTTACATTTTTTTTATCTATTGGTAGAAAACATCCATTTTTTGAAAATGAATAACTTGGAAATCTTTTTATTTTATTATCTTTTGTTTTGATTTCAGTATAGTCATTACAAAAAATGTTTCTATGTTTGTTATTTATTAAAAAATCTCTTTCTAATGAATAAATTTTATTTGGATTAAAATTATTTAATTCACTTTTTTGAAATTCTTTATTTATTTGTGTATTTATTTCATAAAAACTTGAAATAGTTATAGAAAAAACAATTGTTATTAATAAAAATATGATAAGTGGTATTTTAAATTTAGAAATATTACCCAAACCATTTTTTATAATTAATAATCAATTGTTTATTTTTTTTCTAAAATATTTATTGTTTTTCATTTAAAAAAAGATTTTGTTTTTTAATTTTTAATGTTAATATAATTTAAATAATACACAATTATAAATTTTTAATGAAAAATTTTATAAAAAATTTAATAAATATAAAAATAAGTTATTTTAAAAAACAAATTTTATTTACCTTGTTAATGGTAATTATAATATTAATGTCAATTTTTTTTAGTGTTTTTTATTCTTTTGAAAGAGATAAAAAAATACTTTTGAATAATCAAGAACTTGATTATCAAAGAAAAAATAATTTTTCAAATCAAATTAAAAAAATTTCTACTTTTTCTTCATTAATTTCTGAATCATCAATAACACCATATGATTTATATGAATATGATTTATTTGAAAATGATAAAAAAGATATTTTTGATTTTGATGGAATATATGATTTAGTTAAACAAAATGATCCAATTGATTTAAATACATTTCAAGGTATTGAATTAAAAAAAATGAGATCTAATAATTTTGTTAAAAAATTTAGAAATTTAAAAAAATATAAATCAATGATTGTTTTTTTAAAGGAAAATCCAGAATTAATTCAATTAATAAATGATGACATGTTTAGAGATTTTTATGCAATTTTGATAACTTCTAATGAAATGTCTAATACTTTTGTAAATTCTTTAGAAGATATATTTAAAAGATTTTTAGGTCAAAACAAACAACAATTAATGTATACAACAAGAGATACAACTAGAACATTAAAATTAGTTAGTAATTTAACTGATTTTGTAAAAATATTGTTGTATAAAGAAGAAATTCCTGAAAGTATAAAAAATAAAAGATTATATAGATTATTAAAATTTAAATTAGAAATAGATAAATTTTTTAAATCTAAGGAACAAATTATAGAAACTGAAATTAAAGGAATGAAAAATTCTAAAAATAATATACCTTATCAAATGTGGGAAAGATTTCAAGATCCAAAAGATTCAACAAAAAATTTATTGTTACCTAGTTTTAAACAAGAAATTAAATTAAAAGAAAATATTGATTCAGAAGAGATTACTTATAAATATGATTGAGAAACAAAAGATGAAACAAATAATATTTTTTATCAATTAAAAGATGAAAATTCTTTTATAAATAGATATCCAGAAAAAATTTATAAATTAATATCAAAACAATTATTAGAAAATTCTTCAAAATTATTTTTATATTCAATGTCTACATTGATTTTAGAAATTTCAGATATATTTACAAATATTATTAAATTTAAAGATAAAGTTTTAGATATTTCAGAAACAAGATTTAAAGGATTGTTATATTCATTGAAAACTTTTTTATTTTTATCAAAAAATGAAACATATGGTAATGAAATAAAACAAAATAAAAACTTAAATGACTTACTTAATAATATTATTAATTTTTTTTATAAAATCGATAATGATAGTTGAGAATTTGGTATTTTTAAAAATAAAATAAAAAAAATTTTAGACTCAGAAAAAGAAATAACAAATCAAAAAAAATTAAAAGAAAATATTATTTTTAATATTTTATTTTCAAATCATGCAAATTCAATTTTAATTGATAAGATAATTTCAATATTTTTTAGTAAAAATATATCTACTTTGTTAGAAGAAAATACACAAAAAATCAAAGCTTTTTTAGAAGGTTATGAAATTTCAAACAATAATTTTAAAAAGTTTTTTGAATTTTTTCTTTCAAAAAAAACAGAAATTAATCAAAAATTAGAAGATATTAGAGAAAAAGCAACAGATTTTTTATATTTTAATAATACAAAAACAGAAAATGAAATTAATATATATATTTTAAAATTAAAAGAATTTTTTGAAGAAATAATTGAATATTTAATTTTTTTAATAGAAAGTATTATAAATGATGAAAGTAAAGATATTTTTTCTTTAAAATGAATTTTAAATTTAATTGGTATTTTTTTTAAACAAGCAGGTATATTTAAAGATAATTTTATAGATAATATTATTTTTCCATTATTTAGAACAATTACAAGTTTTAAAGATGATAAAAATATTTTAATTCAAAGTTTAAATTTTATAAAATGATTTTTTAGTGATATTATTTTTTCTAGACTTTTAAAAGTTAGACTATTATTAAAAGATAAATTAAATTGAACAAATCAAAAACTTTCATATTGTTATTTAAAAAGTTTAACTAGAGATAATTTTGATAAAAATGTAGAATGTAAAAATGAAGAAATAGATGTTGAAAAACCAAATTTTGTTCTTGATGAAAATAAAGAATATAAAAAAGGAAGTCCTATTGAAAAAAATTCTCCATTAGCAAAAATAATTGATATTATTCATAAAAAAGAATTAAATCAAGAGTTTAATTTATTTTCTAATTTAGTTTCAAAAATTTTTTCTTTTTCTGGTAAAGTTATTCCAGGTGTTAAAAAATATATTGAAAATGAATTTTATGATAATTTTGAATTTTATATAGATGAAAAAAATTGAGAATTTGAAAATTTAGATAAAAAATGAGAAGAATATAAGAAAAATTTTAATGATGAAGATAAAGAATTTTATACTTTTAGTGTTTTAGGAAAGATTATAAAAAATAATATAATATTGTATTCATATAATTTTATATATGAAATAGATCTTAAAAATGATATATTAAAGATTGTTAAAATGGAGAAATTAATATAATGAAATTATTTTTTTTAAATAAATTTAAAAATAAATTTAAATTATTATTTATCATTTTATTTATTATTTTAATAATTTTAGGAATATTTACAGGAATATTTGTATCAATAAAAAGTAATTTTAATAAAACAAATTTAATAACTGAAAAAAAAATAAATTCAACTTTAAATTCAAATAATTTAATATTAAATCAAAATGAAAATACATTTTTTAATAATGAAAATACAAAACAAAATGATATTAATTTAATTATAGATGGTAATAATTTTAAAGAAGATTTAATTGATTTAAAAGGTCAAAGAATAAATAAAAAATATTTTAATTCTGATGAAGAAAAAACAATGGTTTTTAAAATAATGTTTGATATTTTAAAAAATCAAAAAGTAGAAGATTATTCTAATTTAGAAAATTTATTTGGATGATTTAAAACACAAAAAATTGAACTTAATGATAACTTTAAATTTAATTTTGAAATTAATAATTTTACTAATAATGATCAAAAATTAATTAAATGACTTATTACAAGTTTATTTATAATTATTAATAAATTTATTAAAGATTCAATAGATGTAGATACATTACAAAATGAATTAAGATTTAAATTTGATGATATTGAAAAGTTAAAATCAAATGCTGAAAATTTTGTTATAGAACCATTAAACAATGTTTTTACAAATATTAAATTTATCTATAAATCAAATGAAAATGAGGATGGCACTTGTAATGATGAAAGTCAAAAAATAAATATTTTTGGTGAAAATCCATTAATTCCAAAAAACATACAAATACCTTTATTTGGTACATATTCAACTCAACAAAACAAAATTTGCATACCAACAATTGGTATTGAAATGCGTGAAAAAATTGGATATAGTAATGTTTTAAAGTTTATTTATAGATTGATAAAATATTTGATTTTTAAAATAACTCCAAACCCTGAATTAAATAAAAATATTGATTTTAAAAATGTTGTTAATTTAATAAATAATTATTATAAAAATAATAAAGAAAATGCAATAAATTTTTATAAATTTATTATTAAAGCAATATTAAAGAATTTTAGAATAAATTTTCAAATTGATAACGAAATATTTAATGAAAGTAAATTAATTGATTTTGTTATTAAAATAATTATAAAATTACATGGAATAAAAATAAGTAGTTCACTACAAACTATGATTAAATATTTAACTCTTATTTTTATTTCAGATGAATTTATAACTTCAAAAATTATGGAAGCAATAAAATTAGATTATTCAGTAATAGAAAATGGAATTAATGTCGATAAAGGTATAAATGTTAGAAATAAAGGTTTTGATTATATTGAAAAGTTTATATTTTTTACTGAAATTATAAATATTTTAGGCTTAAAAAATATGATTGAATATAAAACATTAGCTTTAAAATATGGTGATTTAAATGTAAGTTTAATTGAAAAAATAAAATGATTTTATGATGAGATGGTTAAAACAATTAATATTTGATTAGATTATGAATTAATTGATAATAAAAAAATTAATTTTATTAAAGAATTATTATCTGAATTAAATATAGAAGACTTTTTTTTAAGATTAGAACAAACACAAAATAAAGAATTTAAATGAAATAAAATTATTACAAAAAATGCAAAATTATTAAGATATTCAAGTAATTTAAAAATAGAAAATAAAAAACTTTTACTTATTCAATATCAAAATAAAATTGAAAATCAAAAATATTCAATTATTATTGAAAGAATTTCAAATAAAAATTATAAATTAATTTATTTTGCTACAAATCATTATCAAGATTTAATTGATTTATTTATTAAATCTTTATAAAATTTTAAAATTAAATTATATTATTTAAATTAATATATAATATTAAAAATATAAAATATGAAAGAAAAAAATAATATTAATAACAAACCAACAGTTTTATTTGCTAATTTTGGAAGATTAGAAAAAAATTTATTTTTTCAATTAGATTTTAGTGAAAATTTTAATATTGTTGCAATTGTAACAAAATTTTCAGCAAAAGAAATAATTAAATTTTTAAAATATGATAGTAATCATGGAAAATCAACTACTGATAAATTTATTGTAGTTAATGATAAAAAAACAGGTGTACATATTGTTTATCAAGGTAAAACAAAGATGAATATTAAAATTTTACCTCCAAATTTATTTAACAAAACATTTGTTAAAAATAATTCAGTTGATATTATTGTTGATCTTTCTGAAAAAAAAGTTGATGAAATTAAAAAATTAAGTAAATTAGAATCAAAAGTTGTAATTTTAAATAATAATAAACTTCATTTAAATAAAATTGGAAAAATTAATTGTTATGGATTAGAAAATAATGAAATTGATATTAAAAAAAATAATGTAATTAAAATTCCAAATATTGAAACAACAATAATGAAATTAATAGAAAATAATTTAAATTTAGATCTAAATCATATTAATTTTGATATTATTAAAGGACCAAAGACAAATATGGTAATGTTAGATTCAATTATTGATATAAAAGAAACTCCATTTGAATTTTCTCGTTCATTATTTAATAATATAATTCCATCTTTAGATTATGAAAATATTATTAATGAAATAGAAAATTTATCACAAAATAATGAAAACATTACATATTCTGGAGATGTTTCTTTAGTTCCTGTAACAACTGGCGCTTTAATGAATATAACTTTTTATAATAAAAAAAGTTATAATTTAACTGAATTTAATAAATTAATAAAAGAAAAGGTTAATGGATTGATTGGTTATTCAGAAGATGAATTAGTTTCACAAGATATAGTTTCTAGTGATTTTTATGGTGTTATAAATAAAAATTTAATAAAAATTGTTAATAAAAAAACAACATCTATTTTAAAAATTGGAATTTGATTTGATTATGAAACTTCATTTATAAAAAGTGTTTTTAAAACTATTCAATATATTGTAGGAACAATTGGATTTAATAAATAAAAAAAATGGTTAAATTAAGATTAAGAAGAACTGGAAAAAAACATTCACCATCATATCAAATTGTTGCAATTGATAGTAGAAGAGCTAGAGATGCAATTTTTTTGGAAAAAGTTGGTCATTATTTTCCATTAGAAAATAAAGTTGATATAAAAAGAGAATCTGTTTTAAAGTGATTAGAAAATGGTGCACAACCAACAGAAACTGTAAGATCTATTTTAAAAAAACAAAAAATTATTAAAGAATTTACAGAAAAAAAACAAGAAATATTAAAACAAAAAAAAATCACAAAAAATAAAATAAAAGAAAATAAAAAAGATATTGAAAAACAATAAAATTTTTATTATTTAAATAATGTATGACAAATTTGTAAAAAAAATAATTGATAATATTTTTGGCAAAGATAATTCAATATATGTTATTCAATCAGAATTGTTAAAAAGTGATTTTGAAAAAAAAGTCATACAAATTGTAATTTCACCTGGTAAAAAATATTTATCTAGAGTTGTTGGAAAAAATGGTGAGACAATAAATACAATTAGCAATTTGGTTAAAATTAAAGGTTATTTAAATAATTGTCAAATAATTATAGATATTGCAAAATAAAAAATTATTAAAAATAGGAAAAATAATTAGATTCCATGGTTTAAATGGTTTTATTGTTTTTGAAAAATTTTCATGAATTGGAAAATTTGTTTTACCAATAGGAATTAAGATTTTTATTAAAAAGTATAATATTTTTGTTGAAATAGAAAAGTATTTTTTTAAAAAAAATAGACAAATAATTAAATTTAAAGAATTTAATAGTTTAAATGAAGTAAAAAAATTAAAAGATTTATTTTTAGAAATAACATCTAAACAATTTGAAGAAATATCAAAATTACCTTATTTACCAAATTTAATTGGATATGATTGTAATTTTGAAAGTGAAAATATAGGAAATATAATAGATTTTTTTTCAACAATTTCAAATCCTATTATAGAAATTAAAAGTAAAAATAAAAAAATTTTAGTACCATTTGTAAAGTTATATATTAAATATGTAAATAAAGAAACAAAAACTTTATTTTTAACAAAAAAATTTAAAGAATTAATGTTTTAAATAAAAAAAGTTAAAATAAATTTATTATTATGAAAAAATTAAATTTTTATTTTTTATCTATTTTTCCAGATTTATTTGAAGTTTTTATGAATCATTCAATTGTTAAAAGAGCAATTAAAAATGAATATATAAGTGTTAATTTAATAAATTTACGAGATTTTAGTATTGATAAACATAAAACAGTTGATGATTTTCAATTTGGTGGAGGAAATGGTATGGTTCTTATGGTTGAACCAATATATAAAGTGATACAAAAGTTAAAAACAGATAAAAATGGAAATTTAATAACTATTTTATTAACACCACAAGGTAATATATGAAATCAAAATCAAGCAAAAAAAATACTTGAAAACAAAAACAACAATATTTTATTAATTTCTGGTAATTATGAAGGTTTTGATGAAAGAATACGTGATTTTGTAGATTTTGAAATATCAATTGGAGATTATATTTTAACTGGTGGAGAATTATCTTCTTTAGTTGTTTTTAATACATTAATAAGATTAGTTCCAAAAGTTATTAAAAATTTATCAAAAGAAAATGATTCTTTTACAATTGATGGTAGATTAGATTTTCCTGTATATACAAAACCAAGAAATTTTTTGGGTAAAAAAGTACCAGAAGTATTATTATCTGGACATCATAAAAATATAGAAAAATGAAGAAAAATTCAATCTATAAAAAAAACAATTAAAAAAAGACCTGATTTAATTAAAAAATTTCCATTATTAAAAGAAGAAAAAGATTTAATTAATAAATAAAATATTTTTTATTAATTAAATTTTTTTGTTTTAAATGAAAATGGCATTAATTTTTTTATATTCGTTTCAATAATTTCATCTTTACCATTTATTAATAAAACTTTAGTTTCTAAATTAGCTAATTCAACCATTATTTGTCTACAATTACCACATGGTGAAATAAAATTACTTGAATTATAAATAAGTATTTTTTTTATATCTTTTGCTTTTTTGCCAGATATATTAAATGCTGAAAAAGCAACTACTTCAGCACATATTGAAGAAGGAAAAGCAGAATTTTCAATATTATGTCCTAAAAATATTGAATTATCCTTTGTTTCTATTAAACAACCAACTTTAAAATTTGAAAAAGGACAATATGCTGTTTCTGCAATTTTTTTAATTTGTTTAATTAATTCTTTTATTTCCATTAAAATATATTTTATAACAATTAATATATGAAAACAAATAATATAAAAACTGAAATTTTAATTTTAAAAAAAAATTATAATGAATTAATTTTGATTTTAGAAAATTTATTTTATTTATTAAATAATACAAAAATTATAGAAAATAAAAAAATTTCTTATTCTTTTTATATATTTTTAAATCAATATTGATATTTAATACAAAATGATACATTAATTAATTTATTAAAAGAAATAAAAAAAATAGATATTTTAGAATTTTCTTTTTTAAAAATAGATTTGTATAAAAAAGAAAATGAATGAAATAAAAATTTAAAAAATATTAATTTTTCTAAAAAAAATATTTTTTTAATGGTTAAAAATTTAAAAGTTGATAAATATAATAAAAATAAAAAATTAATAAAATTATGAGAAAAAGAAATTATTAATTTAAGTATAAAAAGTTAATTTATGGTGACCCGTAGGAGACTCGAACTCCTGAATGCTGGTGTGAAAAACCAGTGTGTTAACCACTTCACCAACGGGCCATTTAAAAATGGCGCCCAATACAAGATTCGAACTTGTGACCTTTTCCTTAACAGGGAACCGCTCTAACCACTGAGCTAATTGGGCATTTAAATAATATTATAATTGATAAATTGAAATAAATAAAAAATTATTAAAATAATTTAATTTAATATTATTTTATTTGATTATAATATTTAATATATAATTTATGGGGTTTAAAATATAATAATGAAATTTATAAATAATAATAAGCTATTTTGTTTGTATAAAAATGAATGTAAATGTAAAGATAATGAGTCAGTATTTAAGTTTCATCAATTTGGTGAATATATATTAAATAATAATGGAATTAAACATCTATTTATATATGGACCTGATGGTACTGGTAAGACAAGTTTAGTTGATCAATTAAAAAATGTTGATGGAAAATATTTTGAAAATAATAATAATGTTAAATTTTTTTATTTTGATAGAAAATTTGTAAATAATTTTATAATAAATGACAAAATTATAGAATATATAAGTAAAGAATTATTTTTAATAAATAAAAATTTTGATTTAAATTATTTTGAAAAAACAAAAGATTTTAAAAATTTAGATAGTATTGGACAAAAGAAAATGTTAGCATTATTTTCATTTTTTATTTCATTAAAAGAATATTTTTATAATGATAAAACAGATGTTAAATACATTATTGTTTTAGATGATGTAAGTGATTATTTAGATTATTTTGACAATTTTTTGATTGATTTTTTTATTTTTGAATTTATTAAAAAATTTGGATTAAATAAAAAAATACATTCAACATTAATGCTTTCACATAAAATATCATTTTTAAATTTTTTTATAAATGAAGATGGTAACAGAAATGATAGTCGATTATTTAGAATTTTTAATGATAGTAAAAGATTTTTAATTGAATTAAGAATTGAAGATTTAGTTCAAACTGATTATTTATTATTTTCAAAATTAGTTAATAATACTTTTTTTTCAGAAAATAAAATATCTAAATTTGAAAGAAATATTAATTATGTTTTATTTTGATCATTATCAAGAAAAGTTATTGAAAGTATTTTGACATCAATTATAAATATAAAAAATCAAAGTAGTATTAATGTACATAGAAGAGGTTCTTTTTCACAATTTTATAAATATATAGATTTTTTATATTTAAATGAATCAGATGAAAAAAAACAAAAATTAATTCATTTTTTAAAAGTTTGAAAATTTATTCAAAAAACAATTATTGAAGATAATGTTACAAAATGAGTATTTAAATTTAAAGATATAAAAAATATTTTAGAAATTTTTCAAGATTTTTTTTATAAATTAAAATTTTTAGATGAAGAACAAAATAATTTGTGAAATCAAAAAATTAAAAGTTTTGATTTATCAATTGAAGAATTTGAAATAACAGAAAATGAATTTAAGAGTTGATTAGAAAATAATTATCAAAATTTAAAAATGAATAGTGATAATGGTGTTTTACAAAATCTTGAATATGAAAAATATTTTTTAGTTAATTATTCATATACAATTTTAAAATTATTATTAAAAGAATATCCTCATGGTAATAATTTTTCAAAATTTCATCATTCAAATCATGAAGAAGAACACAAAGCTTTTATTTTAATAAGACATGCTGGAAATAATCTTTTTCCATATATTTTTAATTATAATAAAGAATTTTTTGATAATTTATTAAAAATAATAAGTAAATAATTTTTAATGAATTGATTTATAAATGAATTTAGAGTTCAATAAATTTAATAAAGAAATAAATGAAAAAGTAGATATTTTTGATGTTATCAAAGAATATTTAATATTAAATAAAAAAGGGAAAGATTTTATAGCACTTTGTCCATTTCATAAAGATAATAATCCTTCTTTAGTTGTATCAACTAAAAAACAAATTTTTAAGTGTTTTTCTTGCGGAACTGGTGGAACAGCAATAAAATTTGTTGTTTTATTTGAAAATGTTTCATTTTTAAATGCATATAAAATTATTGCAAAAAAATTTAATTTAAAAATTGATGAAGAATTCATTAATAAAAATAAAATTAATCAAGATCAAAATAAAAAATTAGAAATATTAGAAGAATTACAAAATTTTTATAGAATGAAAATTTTAAATCCAACAAAAGAATTAAATCAATTTTTAATTAAAAGAAAAATTAACATAGAAATTATAGAAAAATACAATTTAGGTTTTGCACCAAAAAATGGTTTAGAATCAATAAATTTTTTATTGAAAAAAGGTTTTAATGAAAAAGAATTATTAAAAACAGAATTATTTAATTTTAATTTTAAACATGAATTAATTGATTATTTTAAGGATCGTTTATTGTTTCCATTAACAAATTATGAAAATGTTTTGGTTGGTTTTTCAGGAAGAACAATTTATAATTTAAAAACAATTTCAAAATTTATAGTTTCACGTGATTCAGATGTTTTTAATAAAAAAGAAATTTTATTTAATTTAATAAATATAAGAAATAATTTTAAAAATGTTCAAACAATTTATTTAACTGAAGGTTTTTTAGATGCAATTAGATTAACAGAATTAGGTTATCCAACAGTTTCAACTTTAGGTGTTGAGTTATTTTCTGAACAAATTGGTTTAATAAAAGAATCATTTAAAAAAGTAATCATTGTTCCAGATGGTGATTTTGCAGGTAGAAAATCAACTATTAATAATTCTTTAAAGTTATATGATTTTAAAATTAAAACATTAATTTTTGATCATAAAACAAATTTAGATCCTGATAAATTATTTTTAAGTAACCCAAATATTTTAAAAGAAAAAGAAAATCAAATAATAGAACCAATTCAATTTTTGATAAATCAATATGAAAGTGGATTTTCTAAAGAAAAACAAGATGAATTTATTAAAATTTTAATAAAGTTTTTTTTGTATTTATCAGAAATAGAAAGAGAATATTGATTAAAAAAAGTAGAATTAAAATTTAATATTTCTTATAAATTGTTTAAAAAAGAATTAGAAAAATTAAATATTAAAATTAAAAAACAATCTGAATTAGTTAATAAAACACAAAATAATATATTAAATAATGAAGAAATTTTATTATCTTTTTTATTATTTTTTAAAGAAGTTAGAGAAAAATTTAATTATTTAAATTTTAGATTTAAAAGTAAAGAAAATGAAGAAATAAAAGATTTTATTTTTGATTTTTATCAAAATAATTTATTATTAGACAAAGAAAAAATATTAGAAAAAATAGAAAAATTAAAAATTAATAAAAATAAAATAAAAATTTTATTAGATAATTTTTTTATTAAAACAACATTAAATTTTGATAAATTAAAAAAATATCAAACTTTTAATGAATTGTTTAATAAGTGTAAAAATTTAGAAATTGATAATAAAATTAAAAAAATAAAGAAAATAATGAAAACATCAAATGATTCAAATTTATTTTTAAAATACAGAAAACTATTAAAAGATAAAAAAAATATAGTATTTTTTAAAATTTAATTAGATAAATATTTTAATTTATTATTTTTTTTAGTTTATCAAAAATAACAACCATTGCAAGACTGTCTAAACCACAGTATTTTTTTAAATTATTTGTTATTTTTTTTTCTCATTCTTCTTGTGAAATTAAATTATTTATATAATTATAATATTTTGATAATGCTTGATCACCACTTTGAATTTTTAGATTTTTATATGAAAAGGTAGGATCTAAACTAGGTAAAACATATTTAATTGATAATGAACCCATAAAATCTTTAAAATAAATATTAAAATTACTAAAAAAATCTTTTAAATCAACAATATTAAAAATTATTGTTTCTAATATATTTTTTTCTTTTTTTGTTAATAAATTTGCATCATTTTCAAGAATTTTTTTTATAATTTGTTTTTCAAATGGTATATGATATGCAACATATGTACCAAAATCATATTCTTTAATATATTTTATAAAATGTTTTATAAATTCTATTTTGGGATTTTTTTTAGAATTTATAATAAATTCTTTATGTATTATATTTTTTTTTGTTTTTAAATCATAGTTTTTATTTAAAAGAATATGTATTGAAAATTGAAATGGTATTTGTTGATAAACATTTGAATTTTCAAAAATAGGTATAGCAATTGGACATGTTTCAAAATCAAAAAAATAAATAGGATATTTATATTTTTTTAATTCATTTTTGGCTATTTCTATATTTTCAATTTCTGGTGCATTATTTTTTACAATATCAATTTGTCTTAAATGTTTTTGATTAATTATTTTTGAGTATTTTGTATAATTAAAGTTATTTAAATTAATATCTTTAAAATTATTTTCTGATAATATTTTCCCTTTATTTATTCTTTTCATTCTGTAAAGTTGTGTTATATTATGCATTGGTAATGGTTTTTTTATTAAATATGTACAAAAATTATTTTTTTCTTCTTGACAAAATGAATTATTTTCTATTTTTTCTTTAATATCTTCTCATGAATAATTTAATCATTTTTCAACATCAATAAGATCGCCTTGTATATTTTTATTAAGAAATTTATCAAAATTAAAAATATCATTTATTTTTATTAATTCATTTAAATTTAATTGTTTTTTATAAATATAATCAGAATTTAAATGTACTATATAACAATTTTTAATTTTAATATTTAATTTATTTAATAATCATTTTTGATATAAAAGATCATTTATTAAATCTTTTTTATCAGTTTTAATTCCGCTGTTACCTTTACCTTTTATTTCATAAATATCAAAAGAATTATCTTTATTACGTTTTAAAAGGTCACATTCAGTAATATAATTATTAAATTTAAATGTTGGATGATAAAAAACACTATATTTTTTATCATTTAATAATTTTTTTGTTTTTTTAATTGGAATTGAAAATCTATTTTTTATTATTTCAAAATTAAATGAAGAATATAAATTTGAAAAATGTTTTTTTACAGTTTTTTCAAAATTTATTCCATTAATTATTCTTATTTCAAGTTCTGAATTTACTTTTTGTTTTATTTTTGAATTATATTTAAAATTAGATTCAAATTTTTTTTGTTCTTCTTTATCTAAAAATAATATATTTTTTTTACATCATTTTTTTACTTCTTCATTTGATCGATTTCTCATCAATCACATTAATTTTGGACATTTTTTAAATGATTTAAAATCTGATTTACGTATATTGAAATTATTATTCATCACGTTTTTTAATTTCAGGTCTAAATATATCTTTTGTTTTTTGTTCTTTTTTATTTATATTTTTATGTCTTAATTCTTGTTCTTTTTTTCAATTTTTTATTTTTTCAAATTGTTCTTTTTTATATTTATTTCTTTCTTTTAAGTTTTTAATTTTAAAAGATCTTAAATAAATTTTTCATTTAGTATTTGGTGTTTTTTCTATTAATTCTAAATGTTTATCATAATCATCAAACTCTTTGTTTATAAATCATTTTACTTCATAATCTTTATTGGATTTTTTTTTATCTATATATGTTGCAACACCTTCAATTTCAAAAGCATATTTTTTTATAATTTTATTTTTTTTATTATTTTTTACTTCAACAAAAACATCAAACACATCTCTATATTTATATATTTTTCCATATCTTGATAAAACTTTTACAAAATGAACAGAAACATTTTTTAATTTTTTATTTTCTAATAAATATTTTTTTATTTCTTTTTTTACTTCAAGTTCACGTTTATTTTGTTCTTGTTTTTCTTTTTTCTTTTTTTTAAATCCACTATAAGCAATAAAAATAACAATTCCTATTATTATTATTAAAAATATTCAAGATGTACCAGAACCACCACTTAAAAAATCAAACATTATAATTTTATTTTAATTTAAAAAAAATAAAGATTAAATTTTTTTTAATTTAATGTTAATAATTATTTGTATTTTAAAAATAAATTCTTTTTTATTTTAAAAAAAATATAAAATTAATTAAATGAACAAATTCTATATATTATAAAAAATAAATATTAAAAATAAATATTTTTTATAAAGTTATTAATAAAGTTAAATATATTTATTAATTAAAAGGTAATAAATTTTAGAAAAATAATTATGAAAACAGTTCAAAATAAAAATATTGAAATTATTAAAAAAGAAATATTTAATTTATTTCAAAAAGTTTTAAAACAAAATCAATTACTTATTTTTGGTTTAGAAAAAAAAAGTATTAAAACTTTAAAAAATATATCAGAAAATGAAATAAAAATAAATAAAAAGTATTCTTCTTTATTTAGAAGAATAGTTTATGAGCTTGCATTATCCAATTCATATGGTGTAGATTTGAGGGCAATTATTTCAAGTTCATATATTAATTATGAGTTAGAACGTATTGCAGATTATACAAGTGAAATTTCTTGTTTTATATTAAAAAATATTAATTTTGTTCAAAATATTTCTAAAATATTGATAAATATATTAAAAGAAATAATTTTAGATTTTAAAAAAATAGAAGTATTAATAGTTTCATCAAAAACAAAAGATGTATTAGATTTTTTGAATTTGAGAAAAAAAATTAAATTAAATTCAGATATATTTAATGAAATTTTTGATAATTTGAAAAATGAAAAAGATGATATTATTTTTTCAAAATCAAATTTCTTTTTTCAATTAAGATCTATTTCAAGAATTTATGATCATTTAACAAATATTTGTGAATGGATTTTATTTGAAAAAAGTTTTGTAAAATTTAAAGAATATCAAGAAAATAATTAGATGATTAATTTATTAATAGTTGGTGATTTGTTTGGTAAAGTTGGTAGAGATGAATTAAAAAAAAACATACCAATATTAAAAAAAAATTTAAAATTAGATTTTATAATTGTTAATGGTGAAAATACAACACATGGAAAATCTTTGAGTTTAAAACATTATTTGGAGTTTAAAAATATAGGAATTGATGCAATAACAATGGGTAATCACACATTTGCATTAAAAGATATTTTCAATTACACAGATAAAATGAAAGATGTTATTAGACCATATAATTTTGGTATTGGAGTACCAGGTATTGGTACAAAAGTATTTTTTGTAAAAAATACAAAAATAAGAGTAACAAATTTATTAGGTAGAACATTTATGAGACAAAAAGTTTTAAATCCATTTTATTCTTTAGATGAAATATTAAAAAATGATGATTCTGATTTACATATTGTTGACTTTCATGCTGAAGCAACTGCTGAAAAAGCCGCATTAGCTTTTGATTTTGATGGAAAAATAACTGCTTTAGTTGGAACACATACACATGTTCAAACTAATGATTCAAAAATTTTACCAAATGGAACTTTCTTTATTACAGATATTGGAATGACAGGACCAAAAAATTCTATAATTGGTGTTAAACCAGAATCAATTATTTATAATGAAAGAACTAATCTACCTTCTAGAATGTTACCAGCTTTAGGTGAAGGACAATTTTGTGCTGTTTTTTTAAAAATAGATGAAAAATTAAAAAAAATAATTAAATATAAAACAATTTTTAATTAATAAATTAATGAATACTATAAGTTATATAATTTTATTTTTTATTTTTAGTTTTTTAACAATATTTTTTATTTATACAATATATAAAATAATAAAATTATTTTCTATTAATTGTAATCATATAAAAGTAAATACAAAACCAAAATTAAAATATAATCAAATAATTTTTAGAGATGGATATAAAACAAATTATTCTAAATGAATTGTATTAGGTTCAGATAATGTTTTTGTTTTATTTCATGGATTAAATTCAAGTTTAAATGACATAAAATTAATTCAAAAATATCTTGCAGATAAAAATGAAACAGTATATTCATTTGATCAAAGAAATTATGGTACAAACAAAACAACAAAATGTTATCATTTTGGTACTTTACGAGATGATTATTATGATTTTATTCAATTAATTTTAGAAAAACATCCAAATAAAAATATTATTTTATTTTGTCATTCTATGAGTGTATTGGTTATGTCATTGGTTTTAAAAAAATATAATAATTTAAATAAAAAAATTAAATTTATTTTTTTAAATTATCCAACAAAATATTTAATTAATTCTAAAATTGTAGATGATCCAAAAAAAAATTCAATAATTTTAAAGATTTTAGAAGGGATTTATTTTGATGCAAAAGTAATTTTAAGATATTTAGATTTTGAATTAAAAATAAAATTTTTAAGATCTAAAAATAATAAAAATTTAAATTTTTTTAGTGTTCGAAAAGTACCATTTTATTTATTTGCAAATTTTATTTTTACTATGTTTTTTTTTAAAAAAACAATAAGTAATATAAAAGATTATAAAATTTGAATTTTTATTGGAACAAAAGATGAATATACTAATTGAAAAACAATTAAAAAGCATAAAATAAAATTTCAAAATTTAAAAAATATTAATTTTAAATTTATTAAAGATACAAAACATAATATTGTTTATAACAAACAAACTGTAAAAAAAGTTTTTGATATTATTTATAATGATGTTTTAAATTAAATTAATTTTTTATAAAAACCACATCTATTATTTATAAAATTAATCAAATTTTTTAAAAAAATTTCTAATTCTTTTTCTTGAAATTTTGAAATATTTATATTTTTATTTGTTTTTTTAATATTTTCTGTTAATGTTGGAATGTGAAATGTGTTTTTTTCTTTTTTTTTACAAAAAAAACACAAAATACCACCTTCATCTAAATTTATAAATCCTATTTCAATTTTATTTTTACAAATGTTACATTTTTCAAGATTAAAAGAGTAACCTATTTTTTTTAAAAATATTAATAAAATATTTATAATTTTTGATGTTTCTTCTTTTTTCTTTATGTTTTTTGATTTTAAATATATTTTGTAAATAGAATTTATTTTATTTATTTTCAAAACTTGTCTTATTCAAAAATTTAAACAAATAAATCAATTAGAATTATTTTTATTTTCTTCAATTATATTTCCAAATAATCAATTATTTATATTTTTAAAGTTTTTATAATAATTTATTTTTCATTCTTGACCTATTTTTATGTTTTTTGGATAATCTAATTTGTTGCAAAAAATTGTTTTTATTTTTGAATTTTTTTGTAAAAAATCTAAAAAAAAATTATTGTTATTTGTTTTTGTATTTCCTAAAAATATACCTATTAAAATATTTTCATTTTTCATAATTATTTTTATTTTTATTTTTTAACTTTTATTTTTATAATTTAATTTTTTTAAAATTTTTTTATTCAATTAAATATAATATTAATATGTTAAAAATTGGTATTATAGGTCTTCCTAATGTTGGAAAATCAACATTGTTTAATTTAATTACAAATTCAAAAGTTGAAGAGGCAAATTATTTATTTACAACAATTGAACCAAATATTGGAATTGTTGAGGTTCCAGATAAAAGAGTTGATAAATTAATTAAAATTTTTAAACCAAAAAAAGTCATAAAACCTTTATTAAAATTTTGAGATATTGCAGGTTTGGTAAAAGGTGCAAGTAAAGGTGTTGGTTTGGGTAATAAGTTCCTTTCACATATAAGGGAAACATCAGTTTTAGTACATGTTGTAAGATTGTTTGAAGATAAAAATATATTAAAAGATGATTTAATAAATCCATTAGAAGATTTAAAAACAATTAACTTAGAATTAATAATTTCTGATTTAGAAGTTTTAAACAAAAAAAATGATAAATTAAAAAAAACTATTAAAACTTTTTCTATTGAAGAACAAAATTTTAGAAAAAAATTATGCAAAAAAGCAATTAATTTGTTAAATGAAAGTAAAATGCTTTATACACAAAATTGATCAGAAAATGAAAATAAAATATTGAAAGAATGGTCACTTTTAACAAATAAAAAAACTTTAGTATTAATAAATGTTTCAGATGATTTTTATTTAAATTTAAAAAATTTAGAAAAAAAAACTGAAATAATTTCTTATTTAGAAAAAGAAAAAATTGAATATATGTTTATGCCAATTGTTTTTGAAAAATTATTATTAGATTTTTCAAAAAATGAAATTGAAGTTTATAGAAGAGAAAAGAATATTTCAAATAATACATTTGATATTTTTATTAGAAAAGTTTATAAAATGTTAAATTTATCAACATTTTTTACATGTGGAAAAGAAGAGATAAAGGGTTGAACATTTCAAAATGGAAAAACTGCTTATGAATGTGCTGGAATTATACATTCAGATTTTCAAAAAGGTTTTATAAGATGTTTAGTTATTGATTCTGAAGTTTTAATAAAATTAGGTTCTGAACAAAAAGTAAAAGAACATGGAAAAATTAGAAGTGAGGGAAAAAATTATATTGTTAAAGATGGAGATATTTGTCATTTTCTTTTTAATGTTTAGTTTTTTTTAAAATAAAATTATAAAATAAAGTTAAATAGATTATGAATAATATAAATAAAGAAATACCATTATTAATTACAAGAAAAATTTATGTTCTTCCTGGAACAAGTATTAGTCTTACTTTTAAAGAAGAATATTCATTAAATGTTTTTGATTATATTTTAAAACATAAATTAAAAAAACAAATTTTAATTGTTTCACAAAAAAAAATTAATCAAAAATTAAAAGATATATCAAATGTTTATAAAATTGGAGTTATTGCAAATTTTAAGATAATTTCTAGAAATAAAGAAAATAATTCTTTAATTGTTGAGTTTTTTTCAATTGAAAGAATTAAAATTATTGAAATTGAAGAAAAAGAAAAAATTTTATTAACACATAATTTTGAATTTTTAAAAGATAAAAAATTAACATTATTACAAAGAAAAAAAATTTCAGAAAGTTTTTTAAGTAAATTAAAAATAATAAATAAAGAACTTTATACAAAAGTTGAATTAAAAATTTTTAAAACATCTGAAATAAATGGATTTATATACATAATTTTAAACAGTTATCCAATTGAAAAAAGTTATATTAAGCAAAAATCACTTGAAACAAATAGTGTTATTGAAAGGTTTTCATTATTAGAAGATTTTGATAAATTTAAAAAATCTGATTTTTTAGATTTAATGAAAATTGTTGATATACAAATTGATGAAATTGTTAAAAATACACTTTCTGAACAACAAAGAATTTTTTTATTGAAAGAAAAATTAAAAATTATTAAAAAACAACTTGGTGAATATGATGGTAAAAAAAATACTGTAAGTTTATATTTAAAAAGATTATCAAATGAACCATTTCCAAAATATATAAAAGAAAGAATGGAAGAAGAAATTTCTAAATTACAAACTTTGCATCCATCTTCTGGTGAAGCTGGAGTTGTAAAAAATTATATTGATTGAGTAATGAGTTTGCCATGATATCAAGAATCAGAAGATAATAAAGATTTAAAAAAAGTAATCAAAATATTAGATTTAAATCATTATGGTTTAAAAAAACCAAAAGAAGTAATTATTGAACATTTAGCAACCAATATTTTTTCAAATAAAATTTTTGGACAAATAATTTGTTTAATTGGTCCGCCTGGAGTTGGTAAAACATCATTAGGTTTTTCAATTGCTGATGCATTAGGTAAGAGATTTGCAAGAATTTCATTAGGTGGTGTAAAAGATGAAGCAGAGATAAGAGGACATAGAAAAACATATCTTGGTTCTATGCCAGGTAAAATTATTAGAGCTATAAAGAAAACAGGTACAAAAAATCCATTAATTTTAATTGATGAAATTGATAAACTTTCAAGTGATTATAGAGGTGATCCAACAAGTGCTATGTTAGAAGTTTTAGATCCAGAACAAAATTCAACTTTTTCAGATCATTATATTGAAGAACCATTTGATTTATCGAAAGTTACATTTATTGCAACTGCAAATTATGAATATTCAATTCCAACAGTTTTAAGGGATAGAATGGAAATAATTTATCTTTCATCATATACTGAATTAGAAAAAATTGAAATTGCAAAAAGACATTTAATTCCAAAAATTTTTAAAGAATTAAATTTAGGATTAAATAAAATAGAGTTTGAAATTTCGGGAATTTTAGAAATTATTAAATACTACACACGTGAAGCGGGTGTTAGGGAATTAAAAAGAAAAATAAACAAAATTTGTAGAAAAATAATTGTTAAATTACTTTTTAAAAAAGTAAATGAAAAAATAGTTATTAATTCCAAAAATATAGAAAAATATTTAGGTAGAAAAATTTTTGAACATACTTTAAAAAATAAAAATGATGAAATTGGTGTTGTTACAGGATTAGCTTATACTGAATATGGTGGAGATATTTTACCAATAGAAACTACAAATTTTAGTGGTACAGGTAAATTAATACTTACTGGTAAATTGGGTGAAGTAATGAGAGAATCTGCTAATATTGCACTAGATTTTATTAAATCAAATTCAAAAAAATTTAAAATTAATAATAAAATTTTTAGTTTAAATGATATACATATTCATGTTCCAGAAGGTGCAGTTCCAAAAGATGGACCATCTGCTGGGATAACATTAACAACAGCATTAATTTCATTATTTAAAAATAAAAAAATTTCAAATAACATTGCAATGACTGGAGAAATAACTTTAACAGGTAAAATTTTACCAATTGGTGGTTTGAAAGAGAAAGCAATTTCTGCAGTAAGAAGTGAAATACAAACAATAATAATACCTAAAGAAAATAAAAAAGATGTTAAAAAAATTCCTAAAGAAGTTTTGGATAAATTAGAAATTATTTTTGTTTCAGATTATTTTGAAGTTTTTGAATATTTTTTTAAATAAAAATTATTTTATATAAAAATCCAAAAAAAATGCTCCTAAAATTGAATCTGCTTCATCATCATTTATATTTTTTAGATTAAATTTTTTTTCTACTCAAATTATTGTTGATTTTTTTTTAATATTTCTTATAGGAATTTTTTTTAATTTTGTAGCATCTCTTCAAATTGTTCATTCATTTAATAGAAAAAATGAACTATTTTTAAAATAAATAATTAATATTGAAATCATAAAAGAAATTGACATTATAGTTTTACAATTTTTACCAAATGGTTCATAACTTCCAACTTTTTTAAAAATATTTATATTTGGAAATTTATTTTTTAAATAATTGTTAAATAAAATTATTTTTTCTTTATTTGATTTTTTTGCTTTTTCACCAAGATCAAATTTTTCTGTTAATATCAATTTTTGATTTTCAAAAATTGAAAATGCCCCTTTTATTCCTAAATCAAAAAAAATTATCATATAAAATATTAAATAATTTTAATTTAAATTTTTTGATATTTTATTTTTTTAAAAAAATAAAATTTATATAAAGTTTTAAAAATTTTTAAAAATGTATAATTTAATTAGTAATTATTGTAAATAAAAAAATGAAAGATTTAAAAATGACAAATTTAAAAATGACAAATTTAAAATATATTTTAGATGAATCAGTTGATAAAAAAGAATATATTTTTTTTGCAATGGCTTATAAACCAGTTAAAAAAACTGCAACAAATGGACAATCATATATTAATTTGTATTTAAGAGATAATAAAAATTCAATTAATGCAAAAAAATGAAACATTTCTTCAAATGATGAAGAAAAATTAAAACATGGTAATGTTTTAAAAATTTTTGGAAAAACAAATTTTTATAATGGTGTTATACAATTTATAATTCATTCATTAGAAGTTGTTTTAGATGAAAAAATAATTAATTTAATACTTCCATCAAGTCCAAATAATATTGAGAATATGTGAAAAGAATTTCAATATTTTTTAAATGAAATTAAAGATGAAGATTATAAAAAAATTATTTCAACAATTTTTGATGATAAAAATAAAAAAAAGTTTAAAGAAACTAGAGGTGGTATTTCAATACATCATGATGTATTTGGTGGTTTGTTATGACATACATTAACAATTTTAAAATCTGCTGAAAAAATTTATGAAATTTATAGTAAAGAAATTTATATTGATAAATGTTTATTATATTCTGGAATTATTTTTCATGATATTGGAAAAATTTATGAAATTGGTGATTTTTTAAATGAAAGTTATTCAAATCAAGGTATGTTGTTAGGACATATTTCAATTGGAGCATCATTAATTTTTAAAGTTGGAAAAGATTTAAAAATTAATGAAGAAAAAATTTATAAGTTACAACATTTAATTTTATCAAGTCATGGAAAATTAGAAATGGGATCACCAGTTGAACCTAAGATGATAGAATCAATAATACTTTCACATTTAGACAATTTAGATGCTAAATTAAATTCTATTTTTAAAGCAATCAAAAATACACAAGAAACTGAAAAATGAACAAATAAAATAAGTACATTAAACAATTCTAAAATTTATATTCCTAAAAAGAATTAATTTAAATATTATTTTGAAATTTGTAGATTCAATAAAAATTAAAGTAAAAGCTGGAAATGGAGGAAATGGTGCATTATCATTTTTTCAAGATTGACACCAAAAAGTTCCTAGAGCAGATGGTGGAAATGGAGGAAATGGTGCAGATATAATTTTTATTTCATCATTTTCAATTAATACATTTTCAAATTTTAAATCTAATCAATTAATTAGAGGAAAAAATGGTGAAAATGGTAATAAATCAAAAAAAAATGGAAAAAATGCTGATCCATTGATTATTAAAGTTCCAGTAGGTACTGTTATTTTTTCAGATGATAAAAAAAATATTTTCTTTGATTTTGATGAAGAAAATGAAAAATTTACAATTGTATATGGAGGGAAGGGTGGTAGAGGAAATGCATTTTTTATTTCTAATAAAAATAAATATGGAAAAAAATTTGAAAATGGAACATTAGGTGAATATAGAGAGATTGTTCTTGAATTAAAAACTATTGCAGATATTGGCTTAATTGGATTACCAAATGCTGGTAAATCATCATTACTAAAATCAATTACTAATGCAAAACCACAAATTGCAAATTATGAATTTACTACACTTTCACCAAATTTAGGTATTTTAAAGAAAGATAAAAAAATATTAAAAATAGCTGATTTACCAGGTATTATTAAAGGTGCAAGTGTTGGTGCTGGACTTGGAAATAAATTTTTAAGACATATTGAACGTTGTAAATTAATTTTACATATTATAGATTTGAATGTAGAATCATATGAAAAATTTTATTCTAATTATAAAATAATAAAAAATGAGTTATTAAAATATGATTTAAATTTTTCAAAAATTCCAACTTTAATTATTGGAACAAAAATAGATCTTGAAAATTCTAAAATTATTGATTCAAAAATTAAAAATAAAAATATTTTTAATTCAAAAAATTATTTTGTTGTTTCATCTATTAGTTTTAAAAATATTAATGAATTAATTTTAAAATTATTTAAATTCTATGATAAAAATAAGAAAAATAAAACAATTTTTGAAAAAAATATTCAAAAAAAATATAAAAATAATTTTTTAATAAAACATTTACCACATTCTGAAATAAGATTAAAAAAAATGAATAAAGGAATATGAGAAATTTCTGGTCAATTATTTGATAATTTATTGAAAAAATATGATATTTTTTCTGATGATGGTTTAGAAAAAATAAATATGTTTTTCAAAAAAAAAGATATAAGAAATTGTTTGCAAGTTGAAGGTATTAAAAATAATGATATTATTGTTTTAGCAGGAAAAAATTTTATTTGAAAATATTAATAAAATAAAATAATTTATTTAAAATTAAATTGCTTATGTTAAAATAATTATTAACAAATATATTATGAGTTTAACAATAGAACAAAAAAAAGAATTACTTAAAAAAAATCAATTACATAAAAATGATACTGGTTCAGTAAATGTACAAATTTCATTTTTAAAAGAACAAATAAAATATTTAACAGATCATTTGAAAAAAAATTTAAAAGATATTGTTGCTCGTAGAATATTACTTAAAAAAGTTGCTTATAGAAAAAAATTATTAAAACAATTAAATAATAAAAAATAATTATTTTTTATTAAAATTTATAATTATTTTTTTTTCAAAATATAAATTTATTGTTTGTAATTGTACTATTAATATTTTTAAAGTATTTTGTATTTCAGTATTTGATTTTAAAACTGTTATTTTTGTATAACCACTTTTATTTTCTATTTTAATTAATTTTTTAATATTTTTTTTATTTAAAAAATTAATTCCACCAAGAATTATTGTTGAAACTATTGCACATAAAGTGCTTATTTTTTCATTTTGTTTAACTTTTTCATGTCCATAAACTTCAAGGATTGAAATATTATTTTTTGTTGATGTTTGTATATTAATTTTAATCATTACTATTTTTTTTAATTGGTCCAAAAAAATGTTTTTCAATTTTTATTTTTAAATTATTTTGTTTTGAATAATTTTTAAAAATATCATACATATGATTTACAAATTCTTCTTCCATTTGATGTCCTAATACTATAACTTTTTGTTTGTATTCTTTTGCTTTTAATCAATATTTTCACTTTAATTCACCAGTTAATAATAAATCTATATTATTTTCATATGCTGTTTTTAAATTTGAACCACCAGAACCTGGTGAAATTAAAATAGTTTTTATTATTTTTTCTTCATCTCCAAAAAAATCACAACTTTTAATGTTAAAAATTTTATTAATGTATTTTATAAAAATTTTTAATTTTTTTGGTTCTTTTAATTCACCAGCTATACATAATTTGTTTTTAAAATCTTTTTTATTTATTATTTTAATTTTTTTTAAAAGAACATGTTTTAAAAAAATCTCATCATAATTTGTATGTAATGAATAAACAGAAATATTATTTTTTTTTAAAATTTTGAATTGTTTTTGTTTTTCAATTACTTTTATAGCTTCTTCTTTGTTTGGATAAAAAAATGGATGATGTGTTACTATTAAATTTGTTTTTGTTTTAATTGCTTTTTTAATAATTTCATTTGTACAATCAAGTGAAATCAATATTTTTTCAATTTTAATATTTTCATTAAAATTTAGTTGTTCACCAACAAAATCGCCTTCTATAATATTTTCAATAGGACAAATAGATTCTAAATATTTTTTTATATTTTTGTATTTATTCATTATTTAATATTTTTTCAATTTTTTCAATTTTATTATTAAATTTTGTTTTTTGTTCTTTATTTTTAATTTTTGTTATATTTATTTTTAAAAATTTTAATGTTTTATTTCAATATTTTATAAAATCTTTAGACTTTTCTATTATAAGTAATGGACCAAAAAAAATTTCATTTGTACTTAATTTTTTATATTCTCTTTTATTTTTTGTAATAAATATAGAATGATAAAAATGTCCTTTTTCTTCTAAAATATTCTCTTTTTTTATAGAATATTCTTTTATATTTACTCAATTTCTTATTTGTTCTAAATTTTCTTTAGTTTGTATAATTATATTTTCTTGTAAGTTACTATCTAATTTTAATATTTTTAAGATTTTAATAATACCCATACCAGCAATTATTATTAAATCTAATTTTTGATCTTGTAATGGATTTAAACCAAAACCATGAATTCATTTTATGTTTTTATATATTTTTTCATCATTTAATTTTTTAATAATTGATTTTACAATATCAATGCCAAAAATAAATTTATTTTCATCATTTTCTGAAAGTTTAATAGGTAATTTACCATGATCAGTTCCAATATCTGCAATTATTTTTAAATTTTTTTCTTCTTCAATTCATTTAATTAATAATTTCAATCTTTTGTTAATTTTGTTCATTTAATTATAAATAGAATTATCAAAAATATATTCTTCATTTTTTAAATTAGCATTTGTTAGCTTAATTATTTCTGAATTCAATTTTTTTACTTTTTGTAAATCAATTTTTGGTTTTAATATCAAAATAATTATAATTGTAAATATTTTGAAAAATATTAATAATGAAATAATTATTTTTATTACTATATCAATGTTTTTTATTAAATTATTTTCTTTTTCTTTTATTTTATTATTAATTTCTTTATTTGTAAATGTTCATAAAATGATTATTAAAATTATACAAAAAATTATTGATAATGAATAAAAAGATATAGAAACATTATATTTTTCTGTTTTTGTATTAAAGTTTTTAAAACTTTTATAAATTATAAAAAAAAATATAAAAAAAAATAAAATTCATATTAATCATTTTTTAAGGAAAAAAATTTTTAATATAGCATCTTTTGCATATTTTAAATAAATAATTCCATAACCAATAAAATATGTTGATATTATTAAAAAAACAAAAATACCAATTAATCTTTTTAAATATGGTATAAATTTTGGTTTTCTATCATATAAGTAAACTTTATTAAAATCTATATTTTTATTTATATGTTTTTTCATTTTTTTTTGTTTTTTTATTTTGTTAAAAATAATTTAAATACTAATTCTTTTGTTAAAAAACCACTTTTAATATTATATTCTAGTAAACATCATTTTTCAATTATTGAACTTAGATCATTTTTTCTTTGAATATTTAAAATTTTTATTAAATTTAAAATAAAAAATTGATTTTTATTAAGTTTAATTGCTATTTTTTTATAATTTAAATTTTGCTTTTGTAAAATTTGTATTTTTTTTATAATTCAAATATATGTTTCTAATAATATTAATATTGAATTAATTGAAGTTTTTTCTTTTAAAATTTTATTGTATATTTTTATACTTTTTTTAATATTATTTTTTAATATTTCATTAAATAATTCAAATATATTTTTGTTATTAAAAACAGTTAAAATTTTTTTTACATCATTTAATTTTAATATTCTATTTTTTGCAAAAAAATAAAATATTATTTTTTGCATTTCATTGTTTAAAGTAAAAAAATCATCTAAAACATTTAAAGAAATTCAATTTATAATTTCTTTTTCATAAAATATATGATTTTTTTCAAGTTGATTTTTTATAAATTTTTCTTTTTTACTTTTAGTTATTTTACTTATTTTTTTTAAAAAAGAAATTTTTTCAATTTCTTTAAAATTTTTTTTAATTTTTAAATTATTTCAAAAAAAAATAAAATTTTTTGATTTTTTAAAAATTTTTAATAATTTGTCTTGTTCATTTTTTGTTATTTTATTTCAATTTTCTAAATTTATAATTATTTTTTTAATAAAGAAAAAATTATTTGTATTGATTTCATTAATTAATTCATTTATTTCATTTTTTTCTTCTAAATTAAATGAGATTGTTTTTATTTTTTTATTTAAATTATTCTCTTTCATTATTTCTTTTGTTTTTTCAATAAAAAGAAATTTATCTTGACTATTTATTAAATATAAAAGTTCCATATTTTTATTTTATGTTTTATTTTTAAAATTAAAATTAAAATTCAGTTTCAATATTTAAATTTTTATCAAAAAATATTGTTAAGTTTCCATTTTCATTAGTGTTATAAACTTTACAACCATTTTTTATTAATCTATTTTTAATTTTTGATTTTTTATTTGATGAAATAAAACAAACTTTTGGTCTTATTTTTTTTATGAAATTTATACTACTTGATGTTTTTGAGCCATGATGTGCAACTTGTAAGAAATCTATTTTATGATTTAATTTATTAATTAATAATTTTTCTACTTTTTCTTCTATATCAAATGGTAACAAAATATTTTTATTATTGATTGAAAAATTAAGTATTAAACTTTTATTATTTTCTTTTTTAAAAAATGGAAATGATAAATTTTTTATATTTATATTTTTTATTACATATTTTTTTTGAAAAAAATTATTATTATAAATTTTTTCAATTTTTATTTTCTTTTTTAAAAAAATTAAATTATTATAGTGATCTATATGTTTGTGTGAAATAAAAACTGCATCTAATTTTTTTATTCCTAATTTTAATAAATTTTTTAAAATTAAATCATTTTCATTATTTTTTTTAAATTTATTTATTCCTGCATCAAATAATATATTTATGTTTTTATATCTATTTGTAAATAACATAGATAAACCATGATTTGTATTAAACATTATTAATTTATAAATATTTTTATATTTAAAAGTATTTATTATAAAAAATGAAAATGTAATTAAAATGATAAAAATTAATAATGTTTTTAATTTATTTTTTTCTTTTAAATAAAATAAAAAAATTAAACTAGAATAATATATTAAAATTAAATATCATTTAATTTCTCCAGTTATTATTTCTATATTAAAAGAATCAAAAAAAATAATAATTTTTTCAAATAAATTTATTATATAAAATATAAAATTATAAATTGGTAAAATTCATATTAATATAAAAAAAACAGGATAAAACAAAATTATTAAAATTGAAAAAAATGTTGTATTTAAAACACTAAAAATAGAAAATTTATAATTAATATTTAATGTTATTGGTAATAATAATATAAAAATTAAAAAATTTATTTTTAAAATATTTATTAATCAATCTTTTAAATTTTTGTTTTTTGTATTTCCATATAATAAAGAACATCAAAAACTTGCTAAAAAACTTAACTGAAAATCTATTCTTATTATAAATCATGGATTGTAAATTAAGTATAATATTCCTAAAAATGATATAAATTCATAAGTTTTTATATTTTTTTTAAAAAATAAAACCCAAAATAAAATAATTAATGATTTTGTTGTACTTAATTTTCAATTTGTTAAATATGTTAAGAAAAAACAAAAAGAAAAACCTATAATTTTAAAAAATAATTTTATAATTTTGTTTTTTGTTTTTTTACTAAAAAATATTCATATTCAAGAAAATGCAAATAAATGAAAGCCACTAATTATAAAAAGATGATTAATATTTAAATTTTTGGTTTTTTCTTCAAATATATTTAATTTGTCTGATTTTTCTTGAAAAATAAGAAATTTTATTCATTTTATAAATTTTTTATTTTTTATTTTTTTAAAATATTTAATTATTTTACTTCTTAAGTTTTTTGTTTTTTTTATAATTAATTTACAGTTTTTTGTATAAATAAAAGCTTTAAATTTTATATTTTTACTTTTAAAATATTTATTTGAATAAGTTAATTTATTGATTTTTAAACAATTATTAATTTCATCATTTATTTCAAGTTCTAAACTTTTGTATTTATTATTTAAAAAATATTTTTTATTTAAAATAATTTTATTATTTTTAAAATCATTAATTATATAAGAGTTTTTATATTTTTCAGAAATATAAAATTTATTATTTTTTGGAATTTCATTATTTCCATTTTTTATTATTGAAGTTATTAAAATTTTAAATATTATTAAAAAAATAATTAAAATAATTAAAATAATTTTATTTTTATTTAAATTTTTTATTATTTTTTCTTTAAATAAAATCAAAATTAAAAAATTAAAAACAAATCCTATAAAACCAATAGGATTTATTAAAATTCCTCAAATTAAACTAGATATAAAAAGAAATGTAAATGAAATAGTAAAAACCATTAAAACAAAATATGCTCTGATATTTTTTTTAAAATTTCTTCTTTTTTTATATTTTGTTTATTTAAAAAATAAGAAATTTTATTTTTTATTTCATTTTTGTTAAAATTTTTATTTTTCATTAATTTAATTATTAAATTAATTAAATTTTCATTTTTAAAAATTTTTTTTAAAAATTTTTTTTCTAAATTTTCTCTTTTAACTAATTTAAAAGAAGTTATTTTTATTATTAAATAAATAGGTTTTTTTAAATTTAAATAAATATCATTTAATTTTTTATTTAGTTTAAAATATTTTTTTAATTTTGGAAAATAATTTGAAATAAAAGAATCTATTATTATTTTGTTATCATTTTTTAACAAAATTTTTTTAATTGGATTTAAACTATTTAAACTTTCTTTTGTAAGTGGTCTTCTTTCATTTAATTTAAATCAAAAATGTTTTTTAAATTCATTATTTTGTTTATAATTTTTTTTTATATTAAAATTATTTTTTTTATTTCAAATAAAAATTTGCATTATATATACTGTTAAAAATATTAAAATTAAAAAAGACATTATTAAATAAAATTTTTCTTTTTTCATTTTCAAAATAAAATTAGTTATAAAAATAAAAAATTTCTTTTTTTATTTCTTTTTTCATTTAAAATATTAATTAATTATGGCAAATATAAAACAACAAAAAAAACGTATATTAACAGATCAAAAAAGAAATTTAAAAAATAAAAATTTTAAATCTCAAATTAAAACTGCATTAAAAAAAGCAAATAATGCAATTAAAGAAAATTTAAAAGATAAAAATAAAATAGTTAGTTTTGCAATAAAATTACTTGATAAATCAATAACTAAAAAAATTAAAAAAAGAAACTATGTTAATAGAAAAAAATCAGTTTTACAAAAAGAACTTTATAATTCTAGTAAAAGTGATTCTATTAAAATAGTTAAATAATTTATTAATTATTTTTAAATTTGCCCAAGTGGTGGAATTAGGTAGACACGATAGACTCAAAATCTATTGAGATTTTTCTCGTACCGGTTCGATTCCGGTCTTGGGTACCATTGAAATGAATTTAAAAGAAAAAATATTAAGTATTAAAAATAGAGGTTTAATTAAAGAAGAAACTGATTTAGAAAAATTAATTGAACTTATAAAAGAAAAAAAAACTGTTTATTGTGGAATAGATCCATCATGTGATTCGTTACATATTGGACATTTAGTTCCTTTAAAATTAGTTAAAGAATTATATGATTTAGGATGTAAAGTTATAATTTTAATTGGTTCAACAACTGTAAGAATTGGTGATCCTAGTTTTAGAAAAACAAAACGTAAAAAAATTGATTTTGAAATTATTAAAAAAAATATTGAAAATATAAAAAAACAAATTAAAATTTTAATTCCTAAAGCTAAAATATTAGAAAATAATCAATGATATAAAGATATGTCAATTATTGATTTTTTTGATAAAGTTGGTAATTTGTTTACAATTAATAAAATGTTGGAAAGAAAATCAATTAAAGAATCTTTAAAAAATGGCATATTATTTTATGGTAATTTTTCATATATTTTAATGCAAGCATATGATTTTTATTATTTATGAAAAAATTATAATGTTTCAATACAAGTTGGTGGAAGTGACCAATTTCCAAATATTATTTTTGGCATAGAAATGATTAATAAGTTAGAAAACAATAAAATCAATAATATTGTAGGTTTAACAACACCATTATTAGAAAAATCTAATGGTGAAAAATTTTCAAAAACAGATAATGAAAATATTTGAATTGATCCAAATAAAACAAGATTTTATGATTTATTTCAATTTATTTTCAATATATCTGATGAAGATATAAAAATATGACAAAATATATTTTTACCATATGAAATAAATTATAAAAATAAAAAATATAGAAATTTACAAAAAAAAATAGCTTTTTATTTAATAAATTGAATTTCTAATGATAATTTAATTGAAGAAAAAATTAAAAATGTTTTAAATTTATTACAAAAAAATAAAAATTTAGAAAATATTGATTTTAATAATTTAAAAGAAATATTAGGTTTTATTGAAGTAAAAGATAATGAAAAATTAATTGATATTATGGTTAAAAATTCTATTTTTAAATCTATTTCTGATGCAAGAAGAAATATTTTACAAGGAGGAATAAAAATATTTAATAAAAAAATAATTGATATAAATTATAAAATAACAAAAACATCAAATGAAATCAAATATTTTTTATTAAAAAAAGGTAAAAATAATTGATATATATTAAAAGTTATTTAAAAAAATACTTTTATATTATTAATAATATAATAATATTTATGTATTTCAAAATTTAATTATTAAAACATAATTAAAAATTATTTTAAAAAAATTATGAATCAAAAACAACCTATAATTACATATTTTTGATTATCTTTGTTTTTTATTACATTATCTTTATTTTTAGGAGTGTTGATAACACTTATTTGTTTTTTTGGGCATTCATACATTTTTTGATTAATTTTTTTAGGAATTCATACATTTTCAATATTTGCTTTAATGATACATTTTCAATTATCAAAGCATTTTGTAGAATATAAACTTGTTTGAATTTTTATTGTTGCTTCTTTACCATGATTAGGTATTTTTGCATATTTATTAATTGGTAATTATTTAAGTTTTAAAAAAAATGGTAAAAAATATAGAAAATTAGAAAAAAAATATTTAAAATTTGAAAGTTCAGAAAATACAAAAATAATTTTAAATAATAAAAATATAAATAGAAAAATAAAAGATATTTTTACATTTTCTTCTTATTTATCAAAACATTCTTTATATTTTGATCTTAATATGAAATTAATAATAGAATCAATTCAAAAATTTGAATTATTAAAAAAAGATTTAGAAAATGCTAAAAAGTATATTTATATAAATTATTTTATAATAAGGGGTGGTGACTGTCTTGATTTTATATCAGATATTTTAATTAAAAAACTTAAAGAAGGTGTAAAAATTAGAATTTTATTTGATTTTCTTGGAACATTTTTTTCAACTCCATTAAGTTCTTTTTATAGATTAAGAAAATATGGTGCAAAGATTAAAATTTATGGAAATTATTTTCCAATAAAACCAATTGTTTTATATAGAAATCATAGAAAAGATTTAATTATTGATGGTGAAATTGCATATACTGGTGGTTATAACATTGGTGATGAATATTGTCATATGTCATCTGTTTATGGAATATGGAATGATACACATATTAGAGTTGAAAAAGAATTAGCAAAAAGTATTGAATATATTTTTTTAAAAGATTGAGAATTTATTACTTCAAAACCAATTAAACTATTACCAATAAAAAAACAAAATGGTATTACAATAGATAAAAAAATAAAAAATATTGTTCAAGTTATTGATGATGGACCAAATGATATAAGTACAAAAACAAAAGATTTATTTGTTTTTCTTATTGGAAAAGCAAAAAAAAGAGTATGGATGATAACTCCATATTTATTAATTGATGACTCTTTTGAAAAAGCTTTAATTGCTGCAGCTAATATTAATGTAGATGTAAGAATAATAATTCCAGAATTTACAATTAATTATGTTCTTGCAGTTATGAGGTTAAAATATATTAATTTAATTAAAAATAATGTAAAAATTTATGAATATGCTTCTGCATATATTCATTCAAAAATAATATTAATAGATGATGAAATTTGTACAGTAGGAACATCCAATTTAGATTATTATTCTTTTTATAGTAGTTCTCAAACAACATTATTAATTTATAGTAAAGACATTTGTAAAGATATGAGTGAAAAAATTTTTAAAAGAGATTTTAAAAATTCATATTTAATTAAAGAAGATATTATGAAAAGATATAATAAATTTCAAATTTTAATCATTAAATTAATGGCAATTATTAGTGTTTTTGTTTAATTTTTTAGAATAATTAATTTCTTTTTTTTTATTTAAATATATTAATTTCAATTAAAAAAAAAAAAAAAAACATATTAATTTTTTATTTTTTATCAAAATTTTTTAAAAATTTATTTTAATTAAATAAAAAGTACTTGAAAAAAAAAAAAAAAAAACAATAATAAATTTATATATTTAAAAAAATATTATAAATATTAAATTTTATATGAAAAAAAAAAAAAAAAAATCATTGTAAATTTTAATAATAATTTAAGTAAAAAAACACTTGAATATCATTTATTAAAAGAAAAGAAAAATATAGATTTAAAAAGTTATCAAAAAGAATATAAAAAAAATAATAAAGAAAGAATTTCAAAATATCAAAAAGAATATAGAGAAAAAAACAAAGAAAAAGCAAAAGATTATCAAAAAGAATATAGAGAAAAAAACAAAGAAAAAGCAAAAGATTATCAAAAAGAATATATAGGAAATAACAAAGAAAAAATTTCAAAATATCAAAAAAAATATAGAAAAAAAAACAAAGAAAAAGCAAAAGATTATCAAAAAGAATATAGAGAAAAAAACAAAAAAAAAGCAAAAGATTATCAAAAAAAATATATAGAAAATAATAAAGAAATAATTTCAAAATATCAAAAAGAATATAGAGAAAAAAATAAAGAAAAAGCAAAAAAATATCAAAAAAAATATAGATTAAATAAAAAAAATATGAATAAAAATAAAAAATAATATTTTTTTTTATTTTTTTTAAAAATAAATAAAAAAAACAAATTTAATTTTAAATATATAAATAAATCATAAAAATATTTAAAAAAATATTTCAATAATATAAAATATTAATTAATAATATTTTTTTGGAGCAATACCCAAGTGGTTAAGGGGGCTCATTGCTAACGAGTTAGATCAGAAATAATCTGATGCATGGGTTCGAATCCCATTTGCTCCGCCATTTTATTTTTTAAAATATTATCCATATTAAAAAAAATTTAATTTTATAATTAAATTAAATTTTTTTAAAAAAGTACTTACAAAAAAAAAAAAAAAAAAGTTAATATTAATTTATATGTTTGAGAAATGATATAAGTATATATCTTTTATAATTTTTTTTATATTTTTTATATTTTGTATATTTTTAAATAATTAAAATAATTTTTCAATTTTAAATTTATTTTTTTAAATTTAAAAACTTCAGATATAAAATAAATTTTAAAAGAAAAATTAAATAATATAACTTTACTAAATAATAATATAAATAATTTGTTATCAAAACAATTATATAAATATTATGAATTAATTAATAAATTTACTACTAGTTACATATTTATTACATCTTCAATAAAAAGTTTATGTAATAATAAATATCTTGTTTTAAAAAATAAAAAAGGTTTTTATTTATTAAAATGTAATAATAATAATAATAATAATAATAATAATAATAATAATAATAATAATAATAATAATAATAATAATAATAATAATTGTAAAAACAAAATTAATATTAAATGATTTTAATTCTTCTGTTTTATTAAAAATAAATAAAAAAGAAATAATTTTCAATGTTAAAAAAATTATAAAAAAAGAATTAGATCAAATGAAAGTTCAAAAAAAGAATTATTAGTTAAATTAAAAAAAAAAAAAAAAAGATATAGAAACTATTAATTTTTTTAAAATTATGATTACAATAAATTTATTAATAAAATTTTTATATAATAATTATTTTGATCAAAAATTTAATAAAATATTTTTTATTGATATTTGATAATTAAATGATAATGATTTAATTACAATTTTTAAAATAACATAAATAAGATAATAAAAAATAAATTTTAAATAATAATATATTATTGATATTTTAATATGAAAAAATAATATTTTTTAATCTAATAGATTGAAATAATAAATTATTTTTTATTAATATTTAAATAAAAAAAAACAAATTTATTATTAAAAATATATTTTATGTATTAATTTATTTTTATTATTTTTAATTTTAATTATTTTTTCTTTTTATTGTGTTTGTAAAAATAGTTTAAAAAATTAAATTGAAAATTAAAAATAAAAATGGTGAACGATGCGGGAATCGAACCCGCATTTTTTGGTTAAGAGCCAAATACTTTACCATTAAGTTAATCATTCAATAAAAAATTAAATTATTTATATTTTATTATAAAAAAAATACTAAAATTAATAAAATAATCTTAAATTTAATTTAAGTTATTTTTTAGTTTATTTATTTATAATATAAGAAAATAAATATTTTTTATTTAATAAATTGAAAAAAATTAATATAATTTATTTTATTTTTAAAAACTTATGGTGAATATTGATACTGAATTTGATTTATTTTTTTTAATTTTTATTATTATTATTTTTTTATTTTCATTATATTTTTTTATAAAAAAATATAATGAAAAAGACAATAAAAATATTAATGATGTTGTAGATGATGAATGAAAAATAATTTCAACAAATTTTTGTTATTATTATGGTGGTTGAAGAAATAAAAATTTTTATTTTAAAATTCAATTACCAACTTTTAAACAAATTTTAGTTCCAGAAAAAATTTTTTATTCTTTTTTAGATGAAGAATCACAAACTGTTTTTTTTGAAACAATAAGTTCTATTTTAACTAAACAAAAAATTAATAAAAAAGAAAAAGAAAAAATATTTTTTTTAGAAATAGAATCTAAAAAAATAAAATGTTTTTTTAAATTTTATAAAATTGATCCAAAAACTGAAATATTAAAAGGTTATATGACAAATATTTTTAAATATTAATTAAATTTGAAAATTAATAATTTAAAATAAATAAATATATGAATAAAAATAATAATTTTATTAATTTGTTGAAAGAAACAAATATGTTTATTTATGGTCTTTTTAAAGGCACCATGATAATGACACCAAGATCTACAAAAATTTGAGAATTGATAAAACTTTATTTAGATAATGATTTTCGAAAAAATGATGTTGAAAATGTTAATATGCCTGCTTTAATTCCATTAAAGTATATGAAAAAAGAAAAGGAAAACTTTAAAGGGTTTGAACCAGAACTTATAACTATAACTGAAATTGGTAAAAAAAAATTAGAACAAAATGAAAAACTTATTTTAAGACCTACATCTGAAGTTTTATTTTCATATTATTTTAAAAATATTTTAAAATCATATCGTGATTTACCAATACTTTTAAATCAATGATCTAATGTTTGACGTTGAGAAAATAATACAAATCCATTTTTAAGAACTACTGAATTTTTTTGAAATGAAGGTCATACATTACATTCAACAAAAGAAAAAGCATTTGATTTTTGTAATAAAATTTTTCAAATTTATAAAGAATTTATTAATAAAAAATTATTAATTCCAACTTTAGAGGGTCAAAAATCTTTTTCTGAAAAATTTGCAGGTGCAAAAAATTCTTGAGCAATTGAAACAATTTTGCCAGATGGTCAATTTTTACAATTATCAACTGTACATTATTTAGGACATGGTTTTGTGAAAATGTTTGATATTAATTTTTTAGATAAAGATAATAAAATTTCTTTACCACATCAAACATCATGAGGTGTTTCAACAAGATTAATTGCTGGTTTACTTTTAACACATAAAGATGAAAAAGGTTTAATTTTACCAACTGAAATTGCAGATAAACAAATAATTATAATTCCTATAATAAATAAAAAAAATGATAATTTAAATATTTTAAAATATTGTAATGAAATAAAAGATATTTTAAAAAATAAAGGATATCGTATTCAAATAATATATAAAGAAAACAAATCATTTAGTTATCTTAAAAAAGAATATACAAAATTTGGAATACCACTTTTAATTGAAATTGGTATTAATGAATTTAAAAATAAAACAATTACTTTTAAGTTAAGAACTGAAAATAAAAATAAAAATGTTTTATTTAATTATTTTTTAGAAAATATAAAAATAATATTTCAAAATATTGATAAAACTTTATATAAAAAAGCAATTGAAAAATTAAATAAAAAATTTCAATGAATAAAAAATTATGATGAATATAAAAAAATAACTAAAAAAGATATGATTTATCAAACTTATTTTTGTGGAAAAGAAGTGTGTGAAAAAATAATTAAAAAAGAAACTAATACAACTTCAAGACTTTTAAATAAAATTAAAGAAAATAAAAAATGTTTTAAGTGTAATGAAAATACTAAATTTAAAGCAATATTTGGTAGATCATATTAGTAATAATTAATAATTAAAAAAAATAAAAGGGAGTGTTTAAATGATTACATTTGGTAATAAAAAAAAATATAAAATGACTATTGAAGGTTTTTTTCAAAAAAATCATAAAAAATTAAATAATTGATTAATTTCAAAAAATGAAGGTTCTTATTCGACAATAAGTGAAAAAAATAAAATATATTTATGTTTAGGTAAAGAATCAGAAATAACAATTGAAAAAATAGTTCAATTTATTTCACAAGCTTTTGTTACAAAAAGATATGATTTAGATTTTGATTTAAAAACATTTGAAACAAAAAAAATTAAAACAAAAGAAATTTTTTCTAAATTAGTAGAATCTTTTTATTATTTAAGACATAATCCAGTTTCATATAAAAAAGAAGTAAAAAAAACATCATTAAAAAAAGTTCATTTTATTTTAGATGATGATAAAAATGAAATAAATGAAATTTTAAATTCTAAAAAAATCATAATGGAATCTGTAAATTTTGCAAGAGATTTACAAGATAAAGCACCTAATTTTTTAACACCAAAATCATTTGCTGATGACATTATTAAAGAATTTAAAGATTTAAATAATGTTGAAATTAAAATTTTAAATAAAAAAGAAATAATAAATGAACAAATGAATTTATTGTTAGCAGTTAATTCTGGTTCACCAAGAGAACCTAGAGTTGTTGTAATTAAATATTTTGGAGATAAAAAAAATAAAAAAACAACTGCTTTAATTGGAAAAGGAATCACTTTTGATTCTGGTGGTTATTCTTTAAAACCATCACAATATCAAATTGATATGAAATTTGATATGTCAGGTGCTGCTATTGTTTGTTCTACAATGAAAGCAATTGCAAAATTAAAATTAAATGTTAATGTTATTGCTATTGCATGTTTGACAGAAAATTTAATCGGTTCAACTGCAACATTGGTTGAATCAGTTATTAAATCAAAGTCTGGATTAACAGTTGAAATAACTAATACTGATGCAGAAGGTAGATTGGTATTAGCTGATGGAATTACATATGCAATTGAAAATTTAAAAGTTAATGAAATCATTGAATTATCAACATTAACTGGTGCTATTTCATATACTTTAGGTGATTATATGAGTGGTTTATTTTCAAATAATGATATATTTGCAAATAAATTTTTAAATGCATCTAAAAAAAGTGGTGAAGAAGTTTGAAGATTACCGGTTCATAAACAAAATTTTAAATATATGAAATCATCTGTAATTGCAGATTTATTAAATGCTTCAAAAGAATATAAAGGTACTTCATCAAATGCTGCTGCATTTTTATTTTCATTTGCAAAAAAAACACCATTTATTCATTTAGATATTGCAGGAACTGCAGATATAAATCATAGAGGTAGAGGTGTTATGATAAGAACAATAATTGAATTTTTAAAAAAATAATGTTTTAAAAATTAAATTTTTATTTTAATTCTTTATATATTTATTAATATTTTTTAAATTAAAATATTAATAATATAGACAATATAGTTTAATTGGTAAAACAATGGTCTCCAAAACCATAATTGTAGGTTCGATCCCTTCTATTGTCGCCATTATAAAAATAAAAAATAAATTTTTATTTTTTATTTTTTAGTTATTTTATAATTATTTAAATGAATAAAGAAAAATTTTTAAAAGAAACAGAAATTAATATCGAATTTTTAGATTTTTTACTTCAATTTATAGAAATTAATAATTTTTGTGTTAAAAATGATAAAAAATTAATATTAATTTCTGTTAAATTTAAAAAAACATTTGATTTAAAAGATTATAAAAAAATAAGTTTATATTTTAAAAATAATAATAAAAAAATAAAAATATTTTGAAATAAAAATGTTAAAGATTTTTATAACAAGAATCAAATTTTAGATTATTTAAAATTTTTTTTAAAAAAATATGAAATTAATTGTATTTTTGAAATAATTATTTCAAAAAATTTAGAAATAATTTCAAAATCATATAAAGAAATCGAAAAATATAAAAAAAAATTATTAATTTTTTTTGAAAAAATAGGTATTTTATTTGAAAATATTATTTTTAAAAATGAACAAAATATTGAAAAAGATATTTCTTTTTTGGAATATAAAAATAAAAAAATAGAAGAATATAAAAATATTCAAAAAAAACTTATTAAAAATAAAAATTTAAATAATATAAAATCGGTTTTATCTAACAATATTATTGTTAGAGGTAAAATTTTAGATATTGAAATTTCTGTTTTTAAAAATAATAAAAGAATTAAAGTTTTTATAGATACAGAAAAAAGTGCAATGTTTGCATTTTTAAATAAAAATATTATAAAATCTGAAAAAGTAAATGATTTAAAAAAAGATAATTGATTTACATTTGTTATTAAAAAAACTGTTTGAAATGATAAAAATTATTATAAAATTACTGATTTTGATAAAATTGAACCAATTTTTGATAGAGAAGACACATCAATTGAAAAAAGAATAGAATTTCATGTTCATACTAAAATGTCTGCTTTAGATGGTGTCGGAGAAATTAAAGAATATATTAAAAAAGCAATTCATTTTGGACATAAAGCTATTGCATTTACAGATCATGAAAATATAAATAGTTTTTTTGAAATAAATAAATATATAAAAAAACATGATAATTTAAAATTAATTTTAGGATGTGAATTTAATTTTTTATCATTTGATGGAAATATAATAAGTAAAAAAACAAATAATTCATTAGAAGATGAAACTTTTGTTTTTTTTGATACTGAAACCACTGGATTAGCAACTTATTATGATGAAATAATAGAATTTGCAGCAATTGTTGTTAAAAATGGGATTGTTTTAAAAAAAACATCATTTTTAATTAAAACTGATAAAAAAATTTCAGAATCTATACTTAGTTTGACCGGAATTAATATTGATGAGTATAATAAAAATTCAATTTCAAAAAAAGATGCTATAAAAAGAATAAAAGATATTTTTTCTAATTATATTTTAGTTGCTCATAATGCTAAATTTGACATTAATTTTGTTAATAAATTGTTTCGAAAATTTAATTTAAATAAAATAAAAAATCCAATTTTTGATACATTGATGTTTTCATATTATTTAAATAATAAAATTCTTAAAAGTCATCGTTTAGGAAAATTAGCAAATTTTTATAATGTTGAATATGAAAAACATAAAGCACATCGTGCATTGTATGATGTAGAAATATTATCTTTAATTTTTTTTAAAATGTTTAATGATAATGATATAAAATTTGAAGATGTTTATTTTTTAAATAATGATTTTAATATTAGAAATAATTTATTTACAAATCATATAAATGTATTAATAAAAAATCAAAAAGGAATTAAAAATCTTTATAAATTAGTTTCATATACACATACAGATTATTTGTATAAAAAACCAACTTTAGAAAAAAATGTTTTAGATAAATATAGAGAAGGTTTGTTAATTGGTGCAGGTTGTTATAAAAGTGAAATATTTGAAGCGGCATATTTAAAAACTCAAGAAGATTTAGAAAAATTAATACAATATTATGATTTTATTGAAATTCAACCACTAGAAGTTTATTCACATTTAATATACAAAGAAATAATAAGTAAAGAAAATTTAATTGATGTAATAAAAAGAATTATTCAAACATGTAAAAAATATAATAAATTAATAATTGCAACTGGTGATGTACATTATGTTGATCCAAAAGATAAGTTATATAGAGATATTTTTATTTCTACAAAACAACTTAAAGGATCTATACATCCATTAAATGATTTTGATGGAAAAATAAAAGAAACTCCAAATCAACATTTTAGAACTACAAATGAAATGTTACAAGATTTTAATTTTTTAAATGATAAAGATTTAATACAAGAAATTGTTATTAAAAATACAAATAAATTATCTGATTTAATTCAAGATAAATTAATTTTTGAAGATAAATTAAATTTACCTGAAATAAAAAATGCAGATAAAATTTTAAAAGAAATATCTTTATTTAAATTTAAAGAAAAATATGGAACAAATTTTGATAAAAAAATATTAAAAAGATTTAATTTTGAGTTAGATCAAGTTATTAAACAAAAATTTTCTACTATTTATTTATTAGCTTATGAATTATCAAATTATTCTTTAAAAATGGGTTACTTAATTGGTTCAAGAGGTTCAGTTGGTTCATCATTTTTAGCTTTTTGTTTAGATATTACAGAAGTAAATCCATTAGAGCCACATTATCATTGTAATAAATGTTTTTATTTTAAATGAGCAGATAATAAAAAATATTTATCTGGTTTTGATATTCCAATTATGTTTTGTCCTAATTGTAATATAAAATTAAAAAGAAATGGACAAACAATTGCTTTTGAATCTTTTCTTGGTATTGATGCAAAATCTGTACCAGATATTGATCTTAATTTTTCAGGTGAATTTCAAGAAAGAGCTATTAAATTTGTAATTAATTATATTACTGAAAAAATAGGAAAAAATAAAGTTTTTCGTGCTGGTACTATTTCAACTGTTGCAAAAAAAACAGCATATGGTTATTTAATGGAATATATAGAAAAAAAAGATATTTTAGATAAATATACATTTGAAGAAAAAATGAAAATTTCATATAATTGTGTTGGTGTAAAAAAAACTACTGGACAACATCCTGGAGGACTTATTATTATTCCAGCTAATAAAAATATTTTTGATTTTACACCATATAATTTTCCATCAAATGATAAAAGTAAATCATTAACAACACATTTTGATTATCATGTTTTAAAAAATAAATTATTAAAATTAGATGTTTTAGGTCATGATGATCCAACTGCTTTAAAGATACTTTTTAAATTAACAAAAAAGGATCCTAAAAATATTGATTTTTATGATTCAAAAATAATAAAATTATTTTCAGATATAAAAGTTTTAGGTATTAAACCATCAGATGTTTTAAATGAAACAACTGGTACAATTGGATTACCAGAATTTGGAACGATTTTTGTTAGACGAATTTTAAAAGAAAGAAATGTTTCTTCATTTGCAGATTTAATTTCTGTTTCTGGTTTATCACATGGTACAAATGTTTGAGAGTCAAATGCAAAAGATTTATTAATGAAAAATGAAGATTGAACTTTCCAAAATGTAATAGGTTGTCGTGATGACATTATGAGAATGTTAATGGAATGAGGTTTAAGTTTAAATGATGCATATAATTTTATGATAATTGTAAAGAAAGGTAAGGGTTTAAATATAAAACAGGAAAAAGAATTACAAAAAAAACAAATTCCAAAATGATTTATTGATTCATGTCAAAAAATTTCTTATATGTTCCCAAAAGCACATGCTACTGCATATACAATTATGGCATGTCGTTTTGCATGATATAAAATTTATTATCCTGTTGAATTTTATACAACTTATTTTTCAATAAGAATGGATGTTTTTGATTTAAAAACAGTTTTATTAGGTAAAAAAGCAGTTGAAAAAAAACTTGTTAGTTTAATTAATATTTTAAATAATAAAGAAAAAAAACTAACACCTAAAGAAAAAAAACTGTATACATTTTATGAAACAGCAAATGAGATGTTAGCAAGAGGCATTAAATTTGAAAAATTAAATTTGGAAAAATCAGATAGTTTAAAGTTTCAAATTATAAATGAAGATGGTATTAAAAAAATTATTCCACCATTGATTTCAGTTGATGGTTTGGGTATAGAACTTGCAAAAAAAATTCTTTATGAAAGAAAAATTAAACCATTTAGTTCTTCAAATGATTTTAAAAACAGAACAAAAGTTAATAAAACTGTTTTTAAAGTTCTTCAAAATATGGGTGTTTTAGAAAAACTTGATAAATTTAAACAATCAAAATTTATTTTTTAAAAATTTATATAATTATCATTTAAAATATTTATAAATATTAGATATATAATATTTATAATTATTAGATATAAAAAATATCTAATTTTTCTTTTAAATATGAAAAAAAATGAGATTAATATAAATTTACAAATAGATAAACTTAAAGAAGAAAAAGGTATATCAAGAATTCAAATTTTTAATATTATTAAAGATGCAATTAATAATACTTATTTAAAGTCAAAATTAGTAAAAAGAGATTTAATTTTTGAAGGTAGTGAAAAAGATGGTATTTTAAAATCATTTGAAGAATTAGATGTTGTAAAAACAAAAAGTGATGATTTTCCAGATTCAGAAATTTTATTAGAAGATGCAAAAAAAATTAATAAAAATATACAAATTGGAGAAACTTTAATTGTTCCATTTGATTTATTGTCATTTTCACATTTTTCAGTTAGTAGAGTAAAACAAAGAATAAAACATGCAATAAATATTTTACAAAGTGAAAAAAATTATGAATTATATTCTTCTAAAAAAGGAAAAATTTTATCTGGTACTGTTGAAAATATTGATTATAAACGTATTTTAATAGATGTTGGTGGAATAATTGCATTTATTCCAAGAGAAGAATTGATTCCATATCAAACATTTTTACCAAATCAAATTGTAAAATTTTATGTTAAAGAAGTTTTTTTAAATAATCAGTATGGTCAAATAATGGGTTCAAGAACTGATGTAGAATTTTTAAAATTATTATTTAAATTAGAGGTTCCAGAAATAAATGTTGGATTAATTAAAATTGTAAAAATTTTACATGTACCAGGTGTAAGAGCAAAAGTTGCAATAAAATCATTAGATCAATCAATTGATGCAATTGGTTCATGTGTTGGAAAAGGTGGAACAAGAATTTCTGCTATTTCTGGTGAATTAAAAAATGAAAAAATAGATGTATTTTTATGAAATGATAATATAGAAAAATTTTTATTAAATGCATGCACACCTATTAAAGTTGTTAATTTAAAAATTATTGATAAAGAAAATAAAAAAGTAAGAATTATTGTTATTAAAGAACAATATGAATCAATTAGTAGACGTGGAAATACATGAAAGGAATTATTAGAAAAAATTACTGAATTTGAATTTCAAATTGAAACAATTGAAGAATTTGGGAAAGAACTTAATGAAATTTTATTAAATGGAAATCTTTCATATGAAGATCTTGAAAATTTAGAAGTTTCAAAAGAAATATTAGTAAAGTGTAAAGAGATTGAATAATTATAATATTTAATTCTCTTTTTTATAAAAAAAGATGAATAAATTAACATTAACAAAAATAAGAGAATTAAATAAAAAATTAGAATCTTTTGCATTTATAGAAAAAGATTTAATTTGTTATTGTGGAAAACTTTCTATTGAAAAAATAAATGATTTTTTAAATATTGATTTTCAAGAAATTAAAAAAAAATTAAACATAATAAACCCTTTAAAAAAATATAAAAATGATGAATTATTATCAGATGAAATTTTACAAGAATTATTTTTGGAATTGGGTTTTGAATTTAAAAAAGTTAATAAATTAGAATTTTTTGAAAAATTACAACATTATTTTGAAAAAAATAAAAAAATAAAAAATCAAAAAAGACCATTAATTGTAACAATTATGGGACATGTTGATCATGGAAAAACAACTTTACTTGATACAATTAGAAAATCAAATATAACATCAAAAGAAATAGGTGCTATAACTCAAAAATTAGGTGCTTATAAAGTTTGATATAAAAATAAAAAAATAGTTTTTATTGATACTCCTGGCCATGAATTTTTTAATTCAATGAGACAAAGAGGTACTGAAATTACTGATTTAGTTATTTTATTAGTTTCTGGTACTGAAGGTGTAAAAGAACAAACTATTGAATCAATTAAATTAGCAAAAAAATCAAAAATACCAATTATTGTATTTGTAAATAAATTAGATTTACCAAATTTTAATATTGATAATATTGAAAAAAAATTATCAGAATTTGAATTAATTCCAAGTAAATGGGGTGGTAAAACAATTTTTATTAAAGGTTCGGCAAAAAATAATATTAATGTTAATGAACTTTTAGATTGTATTTTAGATAAAGAAAAAGAGATAAATCCAAGCACAAAAGAAAGTAATTTTTGTAGAGCTATTGTTCTTGATTCATATATTGGTTCTTCAGGTCCATTAGTTTCTGTTATAGTTAAGTCAGGTAAATTAAAAATAAAAGATTGAGTCATTTCAAATCAAATTATTGGATGTATAAAGAATTTAAAAGATGATAAAGGAAATAATTTAAAAGTTGTTGAAGCAGGTGATTGTGTTTTAATAAATGGTTTTCAATCAACACCTTTAGTTGGTTCTTTTGTTTATAATTTTGAAAATTCACAAATTGTAAAAAATTTATCTCAATTTAAATTAGAAAAAATTGCTGAACAAAAAAATAAAATACTTAATAAATCATTTGATAATATGTTTAAAAAAGATATTAAAAATAAAATTAATATCATTTTAAAAGTTGATACAAAAGGTTCAGAAGAAGTTATTGTTAAATTAATTTCTAAATTATTAAAAATAAATACAAAAAATAAATTAAATTTTATTATTTTAGATATTGGTGAATTAAACATAAATGACATTAAATTAGCACAAAAAAACAATTCTTTTGTTTTAACTTATAATTTAAAAATTAAATCTTCAATTAAAAAAGAATTAAAAGAAAAATCAATTAATTATTTTGAATATAAATTAATTTATAAATTAATTGAAAAATTAGAAGAATTTATTTATGGTAAACATATAAAAAAAGAAAAAATCAAAATAATTGGAAAAATGAAAGTTACAAATCTTTTTGTTCATTCAAAATTTGGAACAATTGCTGGTGGAATTGTTGAAGAGGGTGTAATATCAAAATCAAAAAATTTATTAAGAGTTATAAGAAATAAAGAAATTATAATTGATAAACAAAAAATATTAACAATACGTCATGAAAAAGATGAAATAGATTCTGTAAAAACAAAACAAACATGTGGTGTTTTGTTTTTAAAACCATTTAAATTTGAAATAAATGATATTATTGAACAATTTGAAATAATTCAAGAAAAAAATGATAAATAAAATTTCTTATACTAATAAAAAATTATCTTCTGAATTTCATAGAATTTTAATGAATGTATTTATTTTTATGACAAATAAAAATTATAAATACATAAATATAAGTAGAATTAAACTTACAAAAGATTTAAATCATGCAATTATTTTTTATACTTCATCAAATAAAGAATTTAATGAAGAAAGATCAATTGAATTTTTGAAATCACAAATATCATTTATTAAGAAAAAAATATCTATTAAATGACATCATAGAAAAGTTCCTAAATTAATTTTTAAATATGACAAAGAATTATTAGAATTAGAAAAAATAACAAATATATTTGAAAATATAAAAGAAAAAAATTAAAAAATTATTTTTTTGATATATAAAAATCAAAAGCTTCTTTTCCAATTTTTGTTAATTTAAGACCTTTGTTTTTTATTTTTTCAACTTGTTTAAAAAATGTTTGCTTAAATATTTTACATAAACTTTTATTTTTTCAAATTTTTTTTAATTCTTTAAAATTTAATCCTGTTTTTGAAATTTCTAATTTATCAGCTATATATAAAATTTTTGCTAAATCATTCATATTTTTTTTTGCAGTTGTATGAAATTTTATTGCATCAAGAATATTTTTATTTAATATTTTTAAATTGTTTTTTACAAATAAGAAAGATGTTTTACTATGTCAAATTGGAAATGGTATTTTTTTAATTAAGTTTAAATTAACATTTAAATTTTTTAAAAAAAATAAATGTTTTTTTTCATCTCATTCTTTTGTTAAATCATGAAATAAACCTGCAATATATGCCATTTCTTCTAATTTGTTTAAGTTATAAAAATTTGCAATTTTTTTACTTAATTTAGCAACTTCTATAGAATGTATAAATCTTTTGTTTGACATATTGTTTTTAAGAATATTTTCAAAATATAAATGTTTTTCAATAATATACTTTTTTGATATTTTAGTTAAAAAATTTCATGATTTTCCTGTTCTAATTTCAGTACTATTAAAGTTATTTATTTTTAAATCTTTAATTAATTCAACATCATATTTATTTTTAACTTTTTTATCAAATTTAAAATTTTCTCTTGGAATTGCAATAATTTTAGTTAATTTATTTAATTCTTCAGATTTTTTTCAGTTTAATAAATTATTAACCTGATCCATACCAAGGATTAATGAAAAAGAATAATCTTTATTTTTCTTTTTAAAATTTTTAATAATTTCTTGAGTAAAAAAACCAATAGGCTCTTTAAATATTTTTATTTTTTTATTTTGTAAAATATTTAATTCAACCATTTTTAATCTATGTTTAAAATCAGAAATTATATTTTTTTCTTTTGAATTTTTATTTATTAAAATTCAAAATTCATCATATTTTTTATTATTTTTTAAATTTTCAATTATATTTTTATGTTGAATATGAAATGGATCAAAACATCCAGGAAATAATAAAATATTTTTTTTCACAATAATTTTTTTAAATATTTTTAATCATAGGTATTATAAATGGTAAATTATTAATTTCTTTTTTTATAATTTTTTCACTTATTTTTTTTACTAAAATTGATATATTACTTGGTATTTTTATTTCATTTATTTTATTTATAAATAAATCTTTAATTCCTGTTTTTATTTTTTTTTCAATATTTAATAATTTTTTTTCATTTGAATTAATACCTATAAAATCAATTTTTATTTTTGTAGAAAGAGTGTATTTTTCATTTTTATATCCAAATCCAAGTGAAACAAAAACAATTCCAAAAGTACCTAAAATTCTACGTTCATTTAATATTGATTCTTTTATATTATCAAATGTTAATGTATTTATAAAAACACTACCATTTTTAATAGTTGTTATTTCTTTTGTTTTTATACCATTTTTAAATGTTACAACATCACCATTGTTTAAAACCAAAATTTTATTTTTATCTAAACTATCAGATAGTTTTTTTTGTGTCAGATATATTTCTTTATGATATGCATTAAATGGAATAAAGTATTCTGGTTCTATTTGATTACATAAATATCTTAAATCTTCAATTCCGGCTTCAACTGGAATTATTTCTTTTTGTGAAATAAAAAATATTTTAGCATCTGTTTTATATAATTCATTTAAAATATTTACAATTGATAATTCTAAATTAAATTTATTTTCACCAAGTAATAAAACTGAATCTTTTTTTGTTAATTTTGTATTTAAATTTGTTTGAGAAATAAGTCTTGTAATACGTGAAAAAAGTCATTTTTGATCACCAGTTAAAATTATAACATTTCTTTTAAAATTTGAACGTTTAATATCTGTAAAATCTATAAATTTTACAGAATTATATATTGGATCTGTGTTTTTCATAATTTTTAAGTAAAAATCATGAAATTTTTTATCAAAAAAAGAAATATTAAAATTTTCTTTAAATTGTTCTAAATTTTTAATTATATTATGAATTTTATATCAATCATTATCATAACAACATATATAAATATTTTCTCTTGTTGAATCAATTGCTTTATTTAATCATGTATCAACTCTTGTTTTTGGTACACTAAAACTATTTGTGTTTGCATTTGAAACGTTACTTATTAATAAAAGTACTTTTTTATTATCATTTTTTATATTTTTTAAATTTGTATTAAAAATATTGTTTTCTTTATTAGTTTCTAAAACAAATGAACCAGTATAAATTATAAGTCCATCATTTGTTTTAATTGAAAATCCACAACTACCAGGTAAATTTGATGCAGTATTAAATTTTTTAACTTGATTTTTACCAATTTTTACATAATAATCTTGTATGATTTTTACATTTTTTGTTACTTGCTCTTTTGTTAAAAGACCAATATCTGACATCATATCTTTATTTATTTTAGAAGTATAAATATTTATTTTATTTTTAAGTGATGAAAGTAAATATTTAATAGAATAAGCATCACTTATGTCTATTTTTGTTATAAATATTCCTTTAATTTTATTTTTATTTTGTATTAAATAATCAAAATCTGGAATTATAATATTATCTCCAAGATCAATATTATTAAAATATTTTAATCCTGCATCAAATACATAAATTTCATCTTGTATTTCAATTACAAAACATACTTTTCCTAATTCATCTAAACCACCAAGAGTAAAAGCTTTAATTTGCATAATTATTTAATTTTTTTTAATAATTTAAGACTAATTTGTTTTTTTTCGTTAATATCTATAATTTTAACTAAAACTTTTTCATTTAAAGTTATAAAATCTTCTATTTTTCTTATATATTGATTTGATAAATTTGAAACATGAATTAATCCACTTGTTTTTGTGTCAATTTTATTTACAAATATACCAAAATCCATTATTTTTACAACCTTTGCAATAAATTCGTCTCCAATATTTAAATTTTCATTATTACCATTAATGTTTTTTATCATTTGTACTGCTTTTTCAATCATTTCTAAATCTTTATGATAAATATAAATTATTCCATCATCATTTATATCAATAGATGTTTGTTTTGTTTCAGAAATTATTTTTTTTATATTTTTACCACTTGGACCAACAATTTTTCCAATATCATCAATATCAACTTTAATTTTTTTAAATTTAATTGCATTTTTAGATAATTTAGATCTTGGTTTGTCAATAATTTTGTTTAATACTTCAAGAACTTTTAATCTATCAATTTTTGCTTTTTTTAATATTTTTTCAATAATATTAATTGGTAAACCACTTATTTTTAAATCTACTTGAATTGAACAAATTCCTTTTTTTGAACCAGAAACTTTAAAATCCATATCGCCAAAGAAATCTTCTCATGCTTGAATATCAGAAAGTAAATTGTATTCATCTCCATTTTTAATCAATCCTGTTGCAATACCAGCTATTTGTGTTTTAACTGGAACACCAGCAGCTAATAATGATAATGATGCTGAACAAATTGCTGATTGTGATGAAGAACCATTTGAAGATAAAACATCTGAAATTATTCTTATTGTATATGGAAATTCTTCAATACTTGGAATAATTCATTTAAAAGCTTTTTCAGCTAAAAATCCATGTCCAACTTCTCTTCTTGATACACCACGTAAACGTGTAACTTGACCAACTGAATATGGTAAAGCTTTATAATGATGTAAAAAATATTTTTCTTCTTGTTTTGTAATATTATCAATTATTTGTTTATCTGAAACTGGACCTAATGTAAGAATTGATAATGTTTGTGTTTGACCTCTACTAAAAATTGCAGAACTGTGTACTAAAGGTAAAAAGTCTATTTTTGCTGATAAATTTCTTATAGTATTAAAATCTCTTCCATCAATTCTTTTTTTGTTATTAATTGTATAATTTCTTACTTTTTCTTTAAAAATTTCTCAAAGACAATTTATTAATTTTTCAGAAAAATTTTCAATATCACTGTATTTTTCATCTTTTAAAAATTCATTTTTAACTAAATTTTCAATATTTTTTGTTTTTTTTGTACGTAATTTATTAGAAGAATTTTCAATTAAATCATTTATTTGACTATTAAATTTTGAAATTATTTCTTTTTTTAATGTATTTTCATCAAACATTTCAAATGTATATTCTTTTTTAATAATTTTTAAATCTTTTAAAATATTTTCTTGAAATAATATAGTTTCTTTAATATAATTATGACCAAATTTAATTGCTTTTAATAAAGTTTCTTCAGGAATTTCTTTACCACTCATTTCAATCATATTTATCTCTTCTTTTGTACCAGTTAAAAATAATTCTAATATTGATTCATTCATTTGATTATTATTTGGATTTATTATAAATTCATCATTTACAATACCAACAACAACAGAAGAAAATTTAATATTAATTGGTAAACTAGAACTATTTAGTGCTAAAGACACTGCAATTATAGATATAGTTCTTATATCAACTGAATAATCAATTGACAATGGATTAACAATTATTTGTATTTCATTTCTAAAATTTTTTGGAAACAAATTCCTTATTGAACGATCTATTAATCTAGATGATAAAACACAAAAATCTGATGGTTTACCTTCTCTTTTTAAAAATGAACCAGGAATTTTACCAACAGAATATAAATTATCTTGAAATTCAACAGATAATGGTAAAAATGAACCAGAAGTTGGTTCAGAACCAACACATAATGTAATTAAAGAAACAGTTTCATTTCATTTTATTAAAATTGTTTGTTCAGTTTGATTTGCAATTGTATTAAATTCTACAACTACTTTATTATTTTTAAAAATAAACTCTTTTTTTAAAGAATCATTTTCAATAAAAATATTATTTAAATTATTTGACATATATTAATTAATTTTAATATAAAAAAAAATAATTAATTAAAAATTTATATTTTTAAAAAAGAAAAAAAATAATTTAAATTCTAATATTTTATGAAAGGAATTAATATTTTTTATGAATAAAAATTGAAAAAAAATAAATAAAATTCAAAAATCTAAAATAAAAGGAGGAGCAAATTTTCTTGCTGTTTGAGCAATGAGTTTAATAACATTTTCAGTGTTTAGAAGTTTATTTTCAAATAAATCAAATTTACATATAAATGGTTTTGGTAAAGCTTCATGAGAAGATCATGAACAAAAAGAAATAAAACAAGATGAAAAAATAAGAATAGGATTAAAAAATTATTTTGAATAAAATGAGTTTTAAAAAAATTTTAAATTCTGAAAAACCAAGAGAAAAAGCTTTAAAAAATGGTTTTAGTTCATTATCAAATAATGAACTAATTGCTTTATTTTTAAGAACTGGTTCAAAAGATTGTTCAGTTTTAATAACTGCACAAAAATTAATTGAAAAAGCAGGTGGTTTTTCAAAACTTTTAAATATTGAAAGAAAAGAAATAATGCAAGTAAAAGGTATCGGAATTGCAAAAGCTATAGAATTACAAGCAACATTTGAATTTGTAAAAAGAATTAAAGTTTTTAAAACAGAAACAGAGATAACAAAAATTAAACATCCAAAAGATGTTTATAAATTTTTAGAATATGAATTTGAAAATGAAAAACAAGAACATTTTTATGTTTTATTGTTAAATACAAAAAATGAAATTATCAATAAAACACAATTATATCAAGGTACATTTAGAGAAATAGTTATTGATTTAAGAGATATTTTTAGTTATGCATTAAAAAATAATTCAAGAAAAATGATATGTGTACATAATCATCCATCCGGAAATTCAAATCCATCAGAACAAGATATAAAAACAACATCAATAATTAAAGATATTTCATATAAATTAAATGTTCCATTAATAGATCATGTTGTTTTTGGGAAAAATGAATATTTTAGTATTTTTTTACAAAAAAAATTCAAAGTTAAAAATTTAAAAAATGATTAAAAAAATTAAAATTCAAAATAAAAGAAAAATATTTTTATTGTTACTAATAATTTCATTAATTGCAATAATTTCTCTTTCAATAATTAATTGTATTTTATTTAAAAATAATAAAAAATTATTAAATGAAAAAAAAGAAAATATTAAAAAATTAATTAAAACAAATGAAAATACAAAAAACAAAATAGATTTTTTTAAAAATAAAATTAAAAAATTAAGTTCAAATTTAAATTCTGATGAATTAAAATTATTATTAAATATATTTTTAGATTTAAATGAAGATCCAATTAAAAAATTTGATTTAAAAACAATATATGATGAAATTGTTAAAGAAGATGAATATATTAAATATTTAGTATTGAAAAAAAATTCTTTTTTTTACTTAAATTATGATGAAAATAAAAATAATTTTTTAAATATTGATAATGATGAAGATGATGGTAGTGATTTAGATGATAAAGGAAATTTAAATATTATTTCAAATAAATTAAAAATTAAAAATTTTTTTAAAAAAAATAAACATATTTTAAAAAATTTTTTAATAAAAAGAGTAATTGTATTTAATCAAAAAATATTAATAGAAAATATTTTTAAAAATTTATTAAATGAAAAAAAATCTAAAATTAAAATAATTAAAAGTTTTATTTTACAATTTATATCTAATTTAAATAAAGAAAATTTTAATTTAGAAAAAATTAATAATTTTAAAAAAAATGTAAATTCTGAAGAATTTGATGATGAAGTAAATAAATTAGATATTGAAAGATTTTGGTTATGAATTAAATCAAAATCAAGATTTAATTTTTGAAAAACAAGAAATCCAGGAAAAGAATTTTTTCCAAATTATTTTGAAATTAGAAATGCAGGTAATTATGCTATTTGTGAAGGTGTGGTAAATGAATCAATATATTTTTATTTATATAGTAAAAAAAGACTTTACTATCAAAAACCTACAGGAAAATATCTTGATGAAACATTTACAAATCAAACATTAATTCAAGAATCTTTAAAAAATGGATGAGGTTATATTTATAAATATAATCAAAATAAAAAAAATTTATTAAAAATTACAAATATTTTAAATAAAATAGATGAATATTTATTGAATATAAATGATTTTTTAATTAAAAAAAATATTAATTTAAATAATAATTTTGATTCTTTTTTTAATAAAGAAAAAGAAATTATAGATTTATTTGAAAATTTTTTAAATACATTAATCATAAATAACAATTTTATTATGGAAAAAATAAAAGAAAATCCATATTTAAATAATAAATTTTTTAATTTGTTGAAAGAACAAACAATAAATTTTGAAAAAACAAAAACCGAAATTCAATCTATAAATAATGCAAATGAAAATATTGATGAATATGAAAGTAGAGGTATTATAAATTATGGTGATTTTTCATTTTCAAAAATTATTAATAAGCCTTTTTTTGATATAAACAATATGAATAAATGAAATTTATTTGGAAGTATTTTTGGATCAATTTTAACTTCTGGATTAGTATTTATTGTTTAATTTAATAAATCATTAAATTTTAATATGAAATGATTGTATTTATATGGTGAATATATTTTAAGATATTTTACAATATATGTTCAAAAATAAAGTTTTGTAAAAAATAAATCTGTTTTAATTTTATTTGTTGGATTAAAACGTTTTATGAATTTAAAATTATATTTTTTTCTTTCAAAATTTACAAATGTTGCAATTGCTAAAGAATATCCTAAATTATAATTAATTTCTTTTTCAAAAATATTTTTATTTTTTATATTATAAATTAATAATTCAAAAAAATTTGCATATAAAATAATTTTTTTATTTGAAAATTTTTTTCAATTTACATATGTTTTTGATTTAAATTCTGGAATAATATTTTTAATTTTAAAATTATTTTCTTTTAAAAAAATCATTATTTTTTTAAAATATTTTTTTTTAAAAAAATTTAATATTTTTTTTTCAATTTCGGTTTTTTGTTTTATCTTTTGAGATGAAAAATTAATTAAATAAAATATAAGAAAATATTTTATACAATTATTAATATTTGTATTTATGTTTTCATTTATTAAATCTAAAAATATAAAAAAATATAATGTTAAAAATTTTATTTCTTTTTCAAAAAAAAATAATTTAAAAATATTTTTTTTTAAAAAAAAATAATAATAAAAAAATGAATAATTCATTTCATTTTTAAATTGTATTGATAAATCATAAACTATATTTTTTATTAATTTTTTATATTGTTTTATTTTATTCATTATTTATAATTATTATAAAAAAAATTGATATAAAATTAATATAAATTATGAATAATAAAAATTTAAAAGAAAATAAATTATTTTTAACAAAAGAAAATGTTAAAGAATTAAAAGATGAATTAAAAGATCTTAAAGAAGTAAAACGTCCAAATATAATTAAAGAAGTTAAAACTGCAAGAGAACAAGGTGATTTATCTGAAAATGCTGAATATGATGCAGCTAAAGAAAAACAAGCAATAATTGAAAAAAGAATTGTTGAATTAAATGAAGTTCTTGAAAATTACAAATTAGTAAAAGAAAAAAATGATAATTTAATTAGAATTGGTAGTATTGTTGAATTTAAAATTTTAGATACAAATAAAATTATGAAAGTAAAAATTGGAACAAGTTTTGATGTTGATATTGAAAATAATGTTATTTCAAATGTATCAATTTTAGGTAGTTCAATTTTAAATAAACGAAAAGGTGATACAATTTTTATAAAAAATCCAATAAATCCATATAGAATTGAAATTTTGGATATTAAATAATTTTATAAAAAAATAATTTATTATGAAATTTTTTGGAATTCTGAATTTTTTTATTTTTTTGTTACTTATTATTTTTACTTTTTATTATTTTAAATTTGATTTAGATAATTATATAGATAAAAATGAAGTTTTAAAAACATATAAATTAATAGATACAAGTAATAATAAATATTATTTAAAAATTAAAGATAATATTTGAAAAAAAGTTAATGATTGATTTGAAGACAAAAAGAAAAATTTACCAAATGGAAAAATTAAAAATGAGTATGCTTTATTAGTATTATGAAATGAAGATGATACTTTTGATATTATTGAAAGTACAAAAGGACTAGAAAATAAAGTTAATCCTGGAATAATTATTAAAAAGTTTTTTGAATTATTGAATAATTCAAAATTTAAAAAAAAAATAAATGGTTTTTTTTTAGTTCATAATCATCCAAGCATTGATAAAAAAATTACATTTATAAAAGATGGTTATACTCATACAATTAAATTTGATTCAAAATTAGGTGCAAGTAAATCAGATTTTAAAGTTTATAAAGATTTAGAAAAATATTTTAATAAAAAACATAAGAAAATTTATTTTGATAGTTTTATTTATAAAAATGATGATGAAAAAATAGGATTATATTCTACAAGATTTAATCAAATATTTTTTGAATTAAAAAAAGTAATAGAATCAAAAAATGACGAAACAGATCAATCAATTACTCCATCAATTACTGAAGTAAACAATGATTTTGAAGAAAATAGTGAAGAAAAAATATTGGAAGATTTTTTCAATAAAATAAAAAATATTGATTTAAATAAAAAATTAGGACCATTAAATATTTTTGATCATTTATATAAAAAATAAATTAAAAATATTTAATTTAACATATTTTTTATATTTTAAATATGTTAAATTTATTATTTTAAAACTTAAATAATTGAATTTTAATATTTTAATACTTATAATTCATTTTTAATTAAAAATGAATTAAATTTATTAAATTCTATAAAAAATAATAAAAATAGGGTATTTATAATATTTTAAAAATATTTTTTATTTTTAAAAAAAATTATAAATAAATATTATATGAAATTAATAATATATTAATAATTATATTAATTTAATATATATGTATTTTTTTACTTTTAATATTAGATTTTTTTGTTGTTTACAATATTATTTACAAAGTTGTTGACAAAGTTGTTGACAAATTTATTTTTATGATTTATAATTTAAGTATGAAAATTAATTTATTTTTTTTAAATGGTGAAAAAATTTGGATTAATGAAAAAAAAATTCAAAGAGAAGTAAAAATATTTAATAAAAAAATTAAAGAAGATTTACAAAGTAATTTTGATAATAAAAAAAATCATGAAAAAAATATAATCAACAAAATTGTTTTGTTGTTAAAAGATATAGGATATGATCTAAATTCAAGAGAAGTAAAAAATATTATTAATAAAAAAAACCCAAGTAATAAAATGGAAAATATAATAAATAATTTATATGATGTTTTAAATATATTTTTAACAAAAAACAAACCTATTCATCGTGGTAATTTTTTAATGTTATTTCAAATGTTGGATAATGATGAAAATAATTTTGAAAATAAAATTTTTAGAACAACAAATGAAATAGTTTTGTTTGATAAAAATAATTTTATAAAAATACAAGATTTTAACAAAATAAATACAAATCTTGATCAATTTATTGAATTTATAAATGAATCTAAAGAAAGTGGTATTTCACCATTAATTAGTATGCATATTGTTAATATTCATAGTTTATTAATTTCACCATTTAATAAATATAATTTATTACTAAGTAAAATAATTGCAATGTGATATTTAAATATTTTTGAAAATGATTTATTTAAAAAAATACCATCTGATTTATATTTAGATGTAATTCAAAAAAATAATAGAAAATATAAAGAAAAAATAAAATCATCTTTTAAAGATAGAGATTATACAGATTTTGTATCATTTTTAATCAATAAAATGAATGATTATTTAGATATTTATAATTTAAATAAAAAAATAATTTCAATTTTAAAATATAGATTTAAAAAATTTCTTGCAAATCATGAAAAAAAATTTTTATTTATGATTTTACTAAATAATTTAGATGAATTTGATTGAAAACTATATAAAAAATTATCACAATGAAAAGCATCTAAACAATATATAATACATAATTTAACTAAACTTGAAAAACAATATAACTTATTAAAATCAAAAAAATTTAAGAATAGAAAGTTTTTTTATATTTCACAACATTTAAAAAATATTATTAAAGAAATAAGTGAAACAAAAACATTAGGAGAAGGAATTTATTAATGAAAATAAAAAAAGACAAAATAGAAAAAGAGAAAAAAAAAGATAAAATTTCAAAAATAAATATTGAATTAGAGATTTTAAAAAAAGATAAAAAAAGATTATTAGCTGAAATAGCTAATAAACAAGAACAATGAAAGAATGAAAAACTTGAAATTTATAAATATTCTAATCAAGATTTAATTGAAGATTTAATTGAAATTTTAAATATTTTTGAAATTTCTTTAAGTTGTAAAGTTAAAGAAAAAGAAACAAAAAATTTTTTAAAAGGAGTTGAAATAACACAGATGTTGTTAGAAAAAAAACTAGAACAATATGGATTAAAAAAAATTATTATTAATGTAGGTGATTCTTTTGATGAAAAAAATCATGAAGTTGTAGAAACTAAATGAAACAAAGAATTAAAAGAAAATACAATTTTAGAAATCAAACAATCTGGTTATAAATTACATGATAGAATTTTGCAACCAGTAAAAATTATTTTAAATAAAAAAACAATTGAAAAAAAGGAGATTAAAAAATAAAATGAGTAAAATTATTGGAATAGATTTAGGTACTACAAATTCATGTGTAGCAATTATTGAAGGGAAAAATGCAAAAATTATTGAAAACCCTGATGGTGCTAGAACAACACCATCTGTAGTTTCAATAGATAAAGATGGCAATTTTATTGTTGGTATTCGTGCAAAAAGACAATCAATTACAAATCCCAATACTGTTTCTTCAATAAAAAGATTAATGGGTACAACAACAAAAACAAAATTAAATGGTAAAGAATATACTGCAGAACAAATTTCAGCAGAGATTCTTCGTTATTTAAAAGAATTTTCTCAAAGAAAAATAGGTCAAAAAATAACTAAAGCAGTAATTACTGTGCCTGCTTATTTTAACAGTACACAAAGACAAGCTACAAAAAATGCTGGTAAAATTGCTGGTTTAGAAGTTTTAAGAGTTATAAATGAACCAACTGCTGCTGCATTATCATATGGAATTGATAAAGATAAAAAAGAACATAAAGTTCTTGTTTTTGATCTTGGAGGTGGTACATTTGATGTTTCATTATTAGAAATTGATAATGGAACATTTGAAGTTATTGCAACAAATGGATTAAATGATTTAGGTGGTGATGATTTTGATCAAAAAATTATTAATTATTTAATTGAAGAATTTAAAAAAGAAAATGGTATTGATTTATCAAAAGATAAAATGGTTATGCAACGTCTTAAAGATGCTGCTGAAAAAGCAAAAATTGAATTGTCAGGTTCATTAGAAACTACAATTTCATTACCATTTATTACACAAAGTAATATGGGTCCATTACATCTTGAAATAAAATTAACACGTGCTAAATTTGAAGAAATAACTGAAGATTTAGTTAATAAAACACTTGGGCCATTACATCAAGTTATAAAAGATAGTAAAGTTGATATTAAAGAAATAACTGAAATATTAATGGTTGGTGGTTCAACAAAAATGCCTATGATTTCAAAACTTATTGAAAGAGAATTAAATAGAAAAGTTTCATTTTCAATTAATCCAGATGAAGCTGTTGCAATGGGTGCAGCAATTCAAGCAGGTGTTTTACAAGGTGATATGAAAGATATTTTGTTATTAGATGTAATTTCATTATCATTAGGTATTGAAACAATGGGTGGTGTAATGACTACTTTAATTACAAAAAATACAACAGTTCCTACATCAAAATCACAAGTATTTTCAACTGCAAGTGATAATCAACCAAGTGTAGACATTCATGTTTTACAAGGTGAAAGAAAATTTGCAAATGATAATAAAACATTAGGAAGATTTCAACTTTCAGATATCGAACCTGCTCCACGTGGTATACCACAAATTGAAGTTACATTTGATATTGATGAAAATCAAATTTTATCTGTTAAAGCAAAAGATTTAAAAACAAAGAAAGAACAATCAATTGTAATTAGAGATGCTGGTTCATTAAGTAAAGAAGAAATTGATAGAATGGTAAGAGAATCTGAAGAAAATGCAAAAAAAGATGAAGAAAAATTACGTGCTGTTACTTTAACAAATAGAGCAGATTCTGCAATTTATCAAATGAAAAAATCTTTAGATTCTGAAACTAAAGATTTAAATGAAAAACAAAAAGAACAAGCAGAAAAAGGTAAAGAAGAAATTAAACAAAAAAAAGAAAAAATAGAAAATCTTTTAAAAGAAAAAGATTGAGATAATCTTGAAAAAGAATTAAATGATTGAGATAATAAAATGAGACAAGCACACCAATATGCTCAATCACAACAAAAAACATCTGAAAAATCAAGTGATAATAATACAAATAATAAAGATGCAGAAGATGTTAAAACAAAATAAAGTTTAAAATAAATGAGTAGTTCTAAAAATAAAAGAGATTATTATGAGATTCTTGGCATTCAAAAGAATGCCACAGAATCTGAAATTAAAAAAGCATATCGTAAATTAGCTAAAAAATATCATCCAGATGTTTCAAAAGAAGCAAATGCTTCTGAAAAATTTAAAGAAGTAAATGAAGCTTATCAAGTTCTTTCTGATTCACAAAAAAGAAAAAACTATGATCAATTTGGTCATAAAGGTACAGACTTTGGTTCAAGTGGTGGATTTAGTGGTTTTGATTTTAGTGGTTTTCAAGATTTTGGTAGTTTTGATTTTTCAGATTTTTTTAGTGGATTTGGTGGAAAACGAACAAGAAAAAGACAAAACACAAATTTAGATCTTTTGTACAAAATGAAACTTTCGTTTTTTCAATCAATGGAAGGTTTGAAAAAAACTTTACAATTTGATTTAGAAAATATTTGTAATGATTGTAATGGTACTGGTGCATATTCTAGTTATGATGTTAAAAAATGTGATGAATGTAACGGAAATGGTTATACAACAAATACAGGTAATAATATATTTGATATGTTATTTAATCAAAAAGCAGAATGTGAAAAATGCTTTGGTGAAGGTCAAATAATAATAAGAAAATGTAAAACATGTAATGGTTTAAAAATTATTAAAAAAACAGAAGAAATTGAAATTGTTATTCCAAAAGGTGTAAATACAGGACAAAGAATTGTTATTGAAAATAAAGGTAAAATTAATTGAAAAAACAAAAAAAGAGGTAATTTATATATTGAATTTAATGTAGAAATGCATCCTATTTTTGAAAGAATTGATGATTTTGATTTATTATCTGTTGTACCTATTTCATATCTTGATGCATTATTAGGAGCAGATATTTTATTACCAACAATTGATGGTGAAAAAACAGTTGAAATAAGTCCATATACAAAAGATGGAAAAGTTATAAGATTAAAAGGTTATGGTGCATATGATCCAAATAATCAAAGAAAAAGAGGTGACCATTATTTTAAATTAAAAATAAAATATCCTGAAAAATTAAGTAAAGATGAAATTTTAAAATTAAAAGAAATTTTAAGAATTTCAAAAGATAAAGTAAATAAAGATTTTATAATTAATTTAAAGAAAAAAGGTTATATTAAATAATTTAAATAAATAATAATTTTTCCAAAACCCTTAAAAAATTTAAGGGTTTTTTATTTAATTAAAGTAATTTTAAAATTTTTAATTATTTTTTCATTAATATTATCTTTATTTATTATTGTTAATTTAATAATTTTGAAATTATTAAAATATTCAAATACTAATTTTAAATTAAATTTAAATAATTTTTCACTTATTATTTTTATTATTTCTTTTTGAAATAATTCAAAATCAAATTTAAAATTACTTTCTTTGTATAAATTTATATTTTCATTAATTTTGTCTAATATAATTGTGTTTTTTAATATTTTTGTATTTGAAAAAATATTTTTAGATATTTCAATAAATGAATTTTCATTATTTATATTGTTTTCTTTTGAATTTTTTTTATTAATATCTATTTTTTTGACTATTTTTTCATTATTTATATTTTTATTTAAATCATTTGATTTTAAAATAATATTTCAAATAATACCAAAAATACTTGAAAAAAATAAAATTAATATAAAAATTATAAAAAAAACATTAATTATTGTATTTCTTTTGATCATTTTTATGTTTTTTTTAATTCTAAATAATATTTATTAAAATTTTTATAATTATTATTTTTTAATTTATATAAAATTTCATTTGGAATAAAAAAAATATTTTCAAAAATTTTTGTTGTTTCATTAAAATTAAAATCAGTTTTTATTTTAATTTTTTTATTAAATGTATTATTTTTAAATAAAGATTTTTGTTTTAATTTTAAGTTTAAATCTATAAAGTTAAATTTAAAATTAAGACTAGCATTAAAAAAATTTTCTAAATTATTTTTTTTAAAATTTATTTTCTGATTTAAAGAATCATTATTAATTTTTAAAATATAATCAAATTTTAAAAATGGTATATTAATATTTTTTATATTTAATATATATTTTTCTATTTTTTCATTTAATTTTAATAAATTTAATTTACTTTTTTCTTTTTTTAATAAAGAAATTATTTCTAAATTTATATCAGGATCTATATTTAAACTTAAATTATTTTTAAATTTTCTTATTTCATTTCAAATTAAATTAAAGTCAAAATAAATAATAAAATTTAAAAAATTTTCATTATTTATTGAAAAATTTAAATATGTTAAATTTATTAATTTATCTAAAAAAATATTATCTATATATTCTTCTTTAATTAGTGACTTTATAGCTAATTCTTCAGAAAAAATTTCTTTAATTAATGTTGTTTTTTGATTAAAATATGTTTTTATAAAATAAAAATAGGGGTTTTTTAAATTTATATTTTTTATTAAATTAAAATTTTTTTTTATATTTTTTGGAATAAAAAATCTTATTCTTAAAGTTCCGCCATTTTTTTCTATTAATTTATTTAAATTATTTGTTGGATATCATCAAATTTTAATTTCATTTCAATCATTTTTTAAAAAACAACTTTTTTTAAATAATAATCCATCTTTTTTATTTACTAATGCTTTTTTTGTGTTTGAAGAAGTTATACTTCTATAATTTTTTTTATCACTATCTATTTTTCAACATCCATCTTTTTTAAAATTATTATTTATATTAAATCCCCATGCTAAATTTCAATTTTCTCTTTTTTGAAATAATTGATTTGCTGTTAAATTATTATTTAAAGATTTTATTTGATATCCAATAAATAATTTTATTAATTCTTCTCCTTCAATATTAAAATATGGAAAAAAAGATAGTCCAACATATGGTTCAATAATTATTTTTCTTGATTCATTTTCTTCATAATTTCAATTAAAATTAGTTGCACCACTTCAATTTGCATCTATTTTAATTTCATTTTTTGTATTTAATATTGTTTCAATAGAAGTGAACATATTCAAAAAAATATTAGTATTTTTTAGTTTATTTTTCTTTTAAAAATAAAAAAATTATAAAATATATTTATGAATATTGAAGATATTAAAAGATTAAAATATGAAGTTGAATTTTATAAACAACAAATAAAAGAACATCAAAATGAAATTAAAAAATTAGATAAAAATTTTATACATGATATTCAACTACATATAAGACAAATAGATTATTATAAAACAAATATAAAAGATTGCATTTTTCTTATAAATGTAATTAAAAAACAATTAAAATTAAAAGATTAAATTTTTAATAATATTTTTTATTTCAATTCTTTTTTGATTAGTTGTTTCTCTATTTCGAATTGTTATACAATTATCTTTTTCAGTATCAAAATCAATAGTAATACAATACTTTGTTCCTATTGCATCATGATATAAATATCTTTTACCAACACTTTTTTTTGTATGTAAAACAATACGTAAATTTGTATTTTTTTTTAAAATTTGAAATATTTCTTTTGCTTTAACATTTAATTTTTCAGTTAGTGGTAATATAGCTACATTATAATAACAAAATTTAGAATCTAAATTTAAAACTAATCTTTCTTTATCTAAATTTTTTTCTAAAATTAATTTTTCAAATAACATTGCTAACATTAATCTTTCAACACCAAAAGATGGTTCAATAACAAATGGAATAACTCTTTTACCATTTGAATTATATAATTCAATACTTTTTTTTGAATGGATTTTATGATTTGTTAAATCATATTGTCCTCTATGTGCTAAACCAATTATTTCTTGTCAACCAAATGGGAATTTATATTCAAAATCAGATGTAACTTTTGAATAATGTGCTATTCCAGTTGTTTGTCTATTTTCTCTAAAATTATTTTTACTTAAATTTAATTTATTTTCTAAAAAATAATTTATTTCTTTTACATATTTTTCAAATCAAAACATTGTATCTTCAGGTTTTTTATCTTCACAAAAAAATTCAATTTCCATTTGTTCAAATTCAGTAGTTCTAAAAATTGATTTTTCAGTTGTTATTTCATTTCTAAAAGATTTACCAATTTGTGCTAAACCAAATGGAATTTTTAATTTTAAAGATCTTGCAATTTGTGTTGCATTAATAAATATACCTTGTGCTGTTTCTGGTCTTAAATAAACAAATTGTTGTTTATCAAAAGAATTACCTTTTTCAGATTTAAATAAAAGATTAAAAGATTTAAAAATATATCATTTTATTTTATTTAAACAATTAAAACATTTAATAAAAGATTCAATAATTTGATTTTTATTATTAAATTTACAAAATGTTTCATTTTTATTTAATGTATTTTCTTTTTTACAATTAAAACAAATTATTTTTTTACAATTACAAAATAATTCTAGATTTTTTAATGATTTTAAATTTTTAATTTCTTCATTTGAAAATTCTTTTGTTTTATGACAAAATTCACATCTTGAAATATATTGTCCTTGAAATGTTTTTAAATGTCCACTAGCAAATAAAACTTTTTCATTTGTTATAATCCCTGAATCCATTCCATGAATCAATTCATTTTTTTTAACAAAAAAATTTCATCATATATTTTTAATTTCTTTTTTTATAAACATACCTAATGGTCCAAAATCATATGTTGATGATAAACCACCATAAATTTCAGAATGTGGAATTATAAATCCATATTTTTTTGAGTAATTATTAAACTCATCTAAAGTTAATTTTCTATTTTGTATTTTCATAAAATTATTATATTTTCTTTTATATTTTTTTTGAATTCTTTAAAAAATATAAAAGATATAATTAATAAAAAGAAAAAAAATAAAATAAATTATGAAAATAAAAATTAAAAATGATTTATATTTAAAAATTTTATGATTTATATTATTTATTTTTTCATTAATTTCTATTATTTTTATTTTTTTAAAAGTTTTTTATATTTATGAAGGGAAAAGAATAGAATTTTTAGAAAAAATAATATTTCCATTTTATGTTTCAAATATATCACTTTTTTCATCTTTTTTTATTTCAATATTAATGTTTTTTAATATTTTTAAAAATAAAATTAATATTGAAAAAAAAATAATTATTTTTAATACAATTAATTCTTTTCAAGTAATTTTGATTTTTTGATTAGCATTTGTTTTTAAAAAAAAATATGATGAAAAACAATATTTTTTCAAAAATATAATTAATGCAATTTCTACAATTTTATTACATGTTGTTGTTCCATTTTTATCTATAATTATTTTTTTTATTTGAAAAAACAAAAATATTATTCTTATTAAAAAAAAGAGTTTAAAAGAAATATTAAAAAATTCATTTTATTTATTAATAATTCCTACACTTTGAAATTTAATAATAGGTATACCATTTTATTACTTGTTGTTACCAAGTGGACCAAATAAAAATACAGCAATTTATTTTTTTTTAGATTTTAATACAAATGGATTTAAAAAAACAATTTTATATTTTTTTATAATTTATTTTTCATATTTTACAATTACATTATTTATAAACATATCATTAAGTTATAAAAATTTAAAAAATATAAAAAAAAGAAAAGAAATTAAGGAAAAATATGTCAATATCAGCACAAAATAAAAAAATAATATTTGGTAAAAAAATAGTTAAAGTTCTTTCAGAAAAAAGACCTGATCTTATAAAAAAAATAATAATTTCAAAAGAAAATCAATATTTAAAAAAAGAATTTGGAAATTATTTTATATATGAATTTTGAACAAAAGAAAAATTTAATAAAAATTTTCCAAAAGAAATACATCAAAATTGTATTGCAGTTATTAAAAAATTTAAATTTACTGAATGGAATGATTTTGTTACAGAAGTAAAATTTGAATCAAAAAAAAATAATTTAATTTTAATTTTTGATAGAATTCACAACACAACAAATTATGGTTCAATAATTAGATCAGCAGTTGCAACTGGTGTAAGATATATAATTGTTCAAGAAAATGGTAGTGCAACTATAAATGCAACTGTTGCAAAAACATCAGTTGGTTCATTATTTTCAATAAAAATATTAAAATCTAATAATTTAATTAAAACAATAAAATCATTAAAAAATCTAGAATTTTTAATAATTGCAACTGATGTTACAAATGGAAAAAAATATGATAATTTAAATATTAAAAATCAAAATATTGCATTAATTGTTGGAAATGAAAATGATGGTGTTGATAAAAAATTAATAAATGAATCAGATTTTAAAATAAACATTCCAACAAAAAATGTTAATTCTTTAAATGTTACAGTAGCAACATCAATAATTTTATTTGATATTAGAAGACAACAAAATTTTTTTAATAAATAAATAAATAAATAAATAAATAAAAAATTATAATTTAAAATATAAAAAATTTAAAAGGAGTAAATATGACAAATTTAATAGATCCAACAAAACAAAAAAAAATTGAAGGTTTTAATCCTAATGTTGATAACATCATAAAAAAACCAGTTGTTGGTAATTTAGGGAAATGAGGTTGATATTCAACTTTTATTTTATTATTACCAATCATTTTTCATATAAAAATGAAGAATGATTTATTTTATTTACAAACAGAAATTAATGAGCTTTCTTCTGGTATTGATGTTCAATTAAAGAAAAGAAAAGACACATTAATTAAATTATTAGATTCTACAAAAGGTTATATGAAATATGAAAAAAAATTATTTCAAGATATTACTAAATTAAGAAAAATGAATGTTTTAAAAGTTGGTAAAGAAAAATTAAATAATACTACAGAATCAATTTTTTCAAAACTTATTGCAGTTAGTGAAAATTATCCAGATTTAAAAACAAATCAAAACATTTTAAATTTAATGGAACAAATTTCATATTTAGAAAGTGAAATTTCTGCTTCAAGAAGACTTTATAATTCAAGTGTACAAAAATTTAATAGTAAATTATTTATTTGACCTTATAGTGTAGCATCAAGTTCTTTAAATTTAAATACATTTCCATATTTTGTAGCTTCAAAAGAAGATAAAAAAGATATAAAAATATATTTTAATATTTAAAAAATATTTATTTTATGAAAAAAGTTTCAAAATTATTAACAAAAGAAGAATTTAATTTAAAAATTAAAGAGAAACTAAAAAATGAAATATCTAATAACATTTATAAAATAAATAAAGATAAAATTTCTGAAACACAAAAATTTTTAACTTCTATAAAATTTATAATTATTATTTCATTTTTAATTTTTTTAAGTTTTGTGTTTTTGTTTTTAATTTTTATAAGTAATAATAAAACAAATTATTCTTATTTTATTTTATTTGGTTTGTTTTTGTTTTTATCTATAATTTCTTTATTTTTATATTTTAATAACAAAAAAAATATTTTAAAAATTTATAGACAAAATTTTGATCAAAAAAAATTATGAAAAATGAGTTTTAATAATTTAAAAGATATTGAATTATTAAATGTTTTTGATGGAACAATACCAGAACTAATAACAGATAGAAGAAAAATAATTACATATCCATACACAATATTAAATAAATCAAAAATTTTTAGATTAAAAATAAAAGATAAATATTATGTAGAAATACAAACAGCATATTTTAGATATAGAAATTGAAAAAAAACTACTTTAAATACATTATTAAGATCACAAGTTAATAATAGTTTTTTAAGAATTGCTAGTTATCAAAATGATTATTCTTATGAAAATTCAGGAGTTATTAAAATTGATTTAAATAATATTCATTTAAATCATAATTTTAATTTTGGAGTTTGAAAAGAAAATGATAATAATTTATCAAAAATTAAATTAGAAAATAGAAAATTTAATAATAATTTTTACATTTATTCAAATGACAAAGTAAAAATTAGAATGATATTTACACCATTAACAATGGAAAAAATACTTGATTTAAAAAATAAAATGTTAATTAATAATTTTATATTAAAAAAACAAAAACAAAATATAATAATAACTTTTGAAAATTTAAAAGATCAATTACAATTTAATGGTTTTTATCACCCAAATATTAATAAAACTATAAATCAATTTTATAATGATATTTTAAATGATGTTTATTTTACATATCAATTAATAGGATTGGTTTTAATTCCACCATTTTTATAATTTAAAATTTTATTATTTTATGAATTAACTTTATCTTCAATATCTTTTATAATTTTAATTGCATTTTTAAATGAATTTGTTTTAAAAATTCTTTTTTTTGTTCTTTCATTATAATTAAAACAACCAGTTATCATTTCATTTTTAGAATATCCTGGAATTTGATTGTTATTTTTAAAATTAATTCTAAAATCACTAAAAATAAGTATTAAATATTTATCTTCTTTTAAACATTTTTCAAAAGCAATACCAAGTTCCATAAAAGTACCTTCATCTTTACTATCAATATCAAAAATAATATATTTGGATTTTTGAATTTCTTTATAATCTTTTGAAAATATATCAAAACTTTTTGGTGCTAAATTATAAGAACCACTATCAAATTTAAACTCAATAGGATTTAATAATTTATAATTTTCAGAAAAAAATTTTTTAAAAATTATACTTTCTCTTTTTCTTTGATTTTGTTCTGCTTCTGAAAATAAAGCTCCAGCATTATAAATGTAAATTTTTTTATCTTTCATATTTAATATATATTTTAATTTTTTTTATGAAAATAACAAAAAAATTAAAAAAAAATAGTTTTTTAATATAAAATTATCTTTAATTATGATAAACAAAACAATGAATAAAGAAAAAAATAAAATTAAAAATAATTTTGTTGTTTTTTCATTTAAAAACAATCAGTTTAAAGTTTGTGAAGGTGACAAAATACATATTCCATATGTTAAAGAATTAAAAGAAAATGAAAAAATCAAATTTGATAAAATTTTATTAACAAATAAAAAGATTGGTTTACCTACTGTTGATGGTGTAACAGTTGAAGCAAAATGTTTATCAAAATTACATAAAGGAAAAAAAATAATAGCATTTAGATATAAGTCTAAAAAAAATGTTAGAGTTAAAAAAGGTCATAGAGAAAAAATGACATATATTGAAATTACAAAAATTAATTTTTAAAAATAGTATTATGAATAAATTTTGAAAAACAAAAAACTTTTTATATAATTTACAACAATTTGCTAAGAAAAAAGGTGCTGGTTCTACAAAGAATGGACGTGATTCAAATCCAAAATATCTTGGTATTAAAAAAAGTGATGGTTCATTTATTAAAGTTGGTGAATTAATTTATTTACAAAGAGGAACAAAAATTCATCCTGGAAAAAATGTTAGAAGAGCTAAAAATGATGCTCTTTATTCAATTAAAGATGGGTATGTTTCGTTCCATTATATTTCAAGAAATAAACGTGCCGTTTCTGTACTTGAAGAGAGAAAAAAAGATTAATTTATTTAAAAAATAATTAAAAACTTTCTTTATAATTTTTTTTATATCATTGTGAAAAAGAAAAAAATATTAAAAAATATAAGTATATTTATAATCATGATTGGATTATTAAGTATTATTCCAAGTGTAATTATAACTAAAGTTTTTTTTTTAAATAACGAAACAAAAAAACAAATGAACAAAAAAATTAGTGATAAATTAAAAAAAACTTTTAATTTTTCATCATTTGAAAACAAATTAGAAAATAGAAAAACTAAAAACTTTATTTTATATATTGGTGGTGATTTTTGTCCAAATTGTAAAAATTTTAATAAAGAATTGAAAAAAGAAGAAAATAAAAATTTAAATAAAGATATTGAAAAAATTTATTTTAATTCTTTTTTTTTAAATAATAAAAATATTAAAATGGAAAAAAAAATTTTAAAAGATTTTAGAAATACTGATGAATGAAATGTTTTTTGAAAAAAAATAATAGACAAATATTATGTAAATAATAATTCTAAAGAATTAAAAAAAGATTGAAAAAATATTCAAGTTCCTGTTCCATTTTTTATTTTATTTGAATGAGACAATGATAAACACAAAATAAACTCTTTATTTAGTAATCCTGGTATTGAAAATTTAAAACAAAGATTTAATTTAATTAATAAAAATAAAAATAAAAATGAATAAAAAAGAAATTAATGAAGAAAAAAAACAATATAATCCAATTTTAATTGAAAATGAAATAATTGAATGTTGAAATAAAGAATATAAACCTTTTAAAAAAACAGAAATAACAAAAGATACATTTACTATTTTGCTTCCACCTCCAAATGTTACAGGTTCTTTACATTTAGGACATGCATTGAATGGATACATTCAAGATGTATTGATTAAATGAAATCAATTAAATGGAAAAAAAACAATTTGAATCCCTGGTTTTGATCATGCAGGTATTGCAACTGAAGTTTTAGTTAAAAAATGAATTCAAAAAAATAATTTTGTAATAAATGATTTAACAAATATTCAATATTACTTTAACAAATGAACAAATAAACAAAAAGAAAATATTAGAAAACAATGAAAAAGACTTGGTTTTTCAATAAATTTTGAATTTGAATCTTTTACATTAGATCAAATTTTTAAAGAAAATGTTACAAATGCATTTGTTGAATTATATAATTCTGGTTTAATTTATCAAGATAAAAAAATTGTAAATTGAGATCCAGTATTAAAAACAGCTATTTCTGATATTGAAGTTATTAGAAAAAAAGTTAAAAATAAACTTTATTTTTTTAAATATTTTTTAAAAGATAATCCTAAAATTTTTTTACCTGTTGCAACAACAAGACCAGAAACAATGTTTGCAGATCAAGCAGTTATGGTTTCATCAAAAGATGAAAGGTATAAAGATTGAATAGGAAAAAAGGTTGTAAATCCAATAAATTTAAAAGAAATACCAATAATTTTAAATGATGATGTTGATATGGAATTTGGTTCTGGTGTTGTAAAATGTACACCTGGACATGATCATTTTGATTTTGAAGCTGGTAAAAAGAATAACTTAAAAATTGTAACCTGTTTTGATAATGAAGGTAAAATGACAACAAACAATCAATATAAAGGTTTGGATAGAATTAAAGTACGTTCTAGAATTTTGAATGAATTAATTAAAAAAAATGCTTTAATTAAAATACAATCTCATATTTCAAATTTACCTTTTTCATCAAGAAGTAATTCACAAATTGAACCATATGTTACAAAACAATGATTTATTTCAACAAAAAAATGATCTAAAGAATTAAAAGAAAAAAAAGATAAAATTAATTTTTTACCAAAAAAATATAATAAATATCTTTGAAAATGATTAGAAAAAATACAAGATTGATGTATTTCTCGTCAATTAAGTTGAGGACATAGAATTCCAGTTTATTTTAATAAAAAAACAAATGAAATCAAAGTTTCTAAAAATAATTTAGGTCCTGATTGAGAACAATCAAAAGATGTATTGGATACATGATTTTCTTCTGGACTATGAAGTTTGACAAATTATGGATGAAATAATATTGAAAAAAAAGAATTTAAAAAAATGTTACCTATTGATTATTTAGTAACAAGTTATGACATAATTTTCTTTTGAGTAGCTAGAATGTTATTTTTACACAATAATTTTAAAAATGAAATTCCATTCAAAAAAATATTAATACATGGATTAGTTAGAACATCAAGAGGTGAAAAAATGTCAAAATCAAAAGGAAATGTTGTAAATCCATTAGAATTAATTGAAAATTATGGAAGCGATGCATTAAGACTTTATTTAATAGGACAATATAAAATTGGAGAAGATTTAAAATATTCAAAAGAAAAATTAGTTTATTCTTCACAAATTTTAAATAAATTATGAAATATCAATAATTTTATTTCAAAAGATGAATTAAAATTAAAAAATAATTTTAACCCAGAAAAAAATAAAGAAGAACAAAACATTTGAATACATAAAGAATTTATTAAAATTTATAAAAATATAACAAAAAATTTTAATAATAATTTATTTTCATTAATCATTAAAGATTTTGTAGATTTTGTATATAAAAAATTTAGTAACAACTATTTAAGAATTGTATGAGCTTTAAGTATTGATTCACAAGAAAAAACAGTTGAAACAACTTTAACTATGAAATGAATTTGAAAAAATTTATTGATATTAATTCATCCATTTATTCCATTTTTAAGTGAAAAATTATATAAAGAATCATTTGATAATTCTATTAAAAATGAAAAATTAGAAATAAATACAATTTTTAAAGTAAAAGAAACAAAATTAATTGATTCTTTAAATGAAATAATTGAAACTTGTAGAAAAGAGCAAAAAGAAACTAATGAAGAACATTTTAGAGTTATTATTTATTCATCAAAAGATAAAGAATGAAAAAATAATTTTAAAATATTAAATCAAATGTTATTACCATTTAAAATAAAAATAGATAAAATATATTTTTCACAAAATCAAGAAAAAATTGTTGCTAAACCTTCTAGTTTTTCAAACAAAAAAAAAGTAATAAAAAAAGATTATAAAAAAGAAAAAGAATTTTTATTAAATGAAATTAAAAGAGCTAAAAATATTTTAAGTAATAAAAATTTTTTAAAAAAAGCAAATCCAAAAATAGTTTTAAAAGAACAAGAAAAATTAAAATATTATAATAATAAACTAAAAAATTTAAAATAAATTTTCTTTTTCTTTTAATTTATTTAATTAAATAAATTATGAATAAAATAGTTAATTATAAAGAATTAATGAATAAATATTTTTTTTATTTAAAAAGAAATAATTATTCAAATAACACAATTAAAACTTATAAGTCAGTTTTAAAAGCATATTTTAATCAATTAGATAATATTGGTTTAATTAAAAATAAATTAAAAGAAAAATTTAATAGTCCAAATACTGTTTGGGTTCATTATAGTGTTTTAAGTTCATTTTTAAAGTGAACAAAAGACAAAAGAATAAATTCATTAAATAATTTAAAATTACCACATATTCCAAAAAAATATATGTTAACTTTTAATAAAAAATTTTTATTAAAAAAAACACAAATTTTTGAAAATGATTCAAAATTATTACAAAATAAAAAAATAATAATAAAATTTTTATTCGAAACTGGAATAAGAGCAAATGAATTAAAAAATATAATTTCAATAGGAAAAGATACTTTAAAAATTATTGGTAAAGGTAACAAAATAAGAGAAGTTTTTTGTACTGAAAAAACTTTAAATAAATTTAAACAAATAAAATTTTTTCAAACAACAAAAACATTAAGATTATGGGTTAAAGAAATTTTAGGTGAAAAATTTACACCACATAGTATAAGAAGATCACATGCAACACATTTATTATTAAATGGTGCTGCGCCTAAAATGGTTATGTTACAATTAGGACATGAAAAAATCGAAACAACATTTAGATATTTACAACTTTCATATGAAACAAATAAAAAAATATATAAAAAATATTTTTAAAATATAATTTTTTATTTTTTAATTACATTTCTTTAACAGGTTCTATACCTATTAAATTAAATGCATTTTTCATAACTTGTAAAAATACTTTTACTAAATTTATTCTTTCTTTTAATAAATTTTCATCAACACCAATAATTCTATTGTTTTGATAAAAAGTATGAAATTTTTTACTTAATTGTATTAAAAATTCTACTATTAATTGTGGTTCTTGTTTTTTTGCAGACATTTCAACAGTTTTTTTAAATTGATAAAAACTTAAAATTAAATCTTTTTCTGAATCAGAAATTAAATTTAAATAATCTTTACAAAAATAATTTTTATCTAATTTTTTAACTAATTGATATGCTCTAGCATATGCGTATTGAACATAATAAAGTGGATTTTTAATATTTTTTTCTTTTAATAATGAAAAATCTATTTTAAAATCAGTTGTTCTTTTTCTTGAAATAATCATAAAACGTATAAAGTTAATACCATATTCTTTTACTATATCTCTTAAAAATATTGTGTTTCCTGCTCTTTTTGATAATTTTAGAAATTTTCCTTTTGAATCAATTAATCTTACCATTTGAATGAAATTAACATCAAATTTTGTTTCATCTCATCCTAAAGCTTTAATACCTGATTTTACTCTTATAAAATGTCCATGATGATCAGAACCTCAAAGATTTATCATTAAATCATATCCACGTCTATATTTATTATCATGATACATAATATCACCAGAAAAATATGTAGTTGAACCATCTGATTTTTGAAGTACAAAATCATCAGGAGAACCATATTTTTTGGCATTTAATCATATAGCACCATCTTTTTTATAACTAATTTTTTTATCTTCAAATTTCTTTTTAAATAATTCAAATTGATTATTTTCATAAAGACTTTCTTCAGAAAATCAAATATCAAAATGAATACCAAAAATTTCACAATCTTTTTTCATTTCATATAAAAAAAAGTTCTTTACATGTCTAGAAAATTCAATTTCTTTATCTTTTAAATTATTTTTTAAAAATTTTAAATCTTTATATAAATTTGAATATTTTTTATAAATATAATTTGCTGCATCTTTAACTTCTGGATTTTTATACATTCCATCAAAAGAATTAAAATTTTGTTTTATTAATTTTGAATAATGAAAATATACACTCATTGCAGATTTATAAACTTGTAATCCAGCATCATTTATATAAAATTCACGATAAACTTTATAACCTGCAAATTCTAAAATTTTGGTAATACAATCACCAACAATAACATTTCTTGCATGTCCAATATGTAAGTAACCAGTAGGATTTGCTGAAACCCATTCATAATTAACTTTTTTATTTTTTCCAATATCAGAAGATCCAAAATTATTTGAATTTTCTAAAATTATATTTATTACATTATTTAAATATTTTAATTCATGAAAAAAATTTAAATAACCATTTAAAACATTTATTTTTTTAAAATGATATTTCTTTTTATCTATACAATTAATTATTTTTTTAGTAACTAAATCTAAATCTAAATTATATTTATTAGAAATTATTAATGCAACATTTGTAAATAATTCACCATATTCTTTTTTTTGTACCTTTTGTATAAAAAATGGTATATCTTTTGGATTTCAATTATTAATTTTTAAAGATTCAAGAATTGCATCTCTTAAATTTTGATAAATCATGATAAATAAATTAATTTTTAACAATTATTACAAATAATTGTTCCATATTTACCTTCTAAAATTTTTTCAACATTTTCTAATGATGTAATAATTGCTTGACAACATGGATTTTTTTCAACAAAACTAATAGCAGCTTCAACTTTTGGTTTCATTGATCCTTCAGCAAATTGTTTTTCTTCAATATATTTTTTCATTTCTTCTACTGTTGTTAGTTTTAATGATTTTTGATTTGGTTTTCCTCAATTAATAGAAACATGATCAACTGCAGTTAAAATAATAAATTTATTTGCATTAACAACTGATGCTAATGTGGCTGCTGTTCTATCTTTATCAATAACTGCTGCAACAGCTTCTAAATTATTATTTTTACAAATTACAGGAATTCCACCTCCACCACCAGCAATTATAATTTTATTTTTTTCTAATAAATCTTTAACAATATCTTTTTCAACAATATCTTTTGGTAGAGGAGATGCAACATATCTTCTTCAACCACGACCTGCATCTTCTTTTACAATTCAACCTTTTTTTGCAGCTAATTCTTTTGCATCTTTTTCAGAATAAAAAGATCCAATTGGTTTTGATGGATTAAGAAAAGCTTTGTCATTTTCATCAACCTTTGTTTGTGAAATAATTGTAACTACACCTCTATTTATTTTTTGTTTTTTTAATTCATTATAAATTGCATTTTGTAAATGAAAACCAATATAACCTTGACTCATACTTCCAGCTTCTGGTAAAGGAAGTGTTGGAATTTTACCATTTGTTGCTTTATTTGCTTCATCAAATCCAAGATTAATCATACCAACTTGTGGTCCATTACCATGACAAATAACTACTTCATTTCCTTCACCTGCTAATTTTACAATTGCATAAGCAGTTTTTTTTACAATTTCTTTTTGTTCTTCTGGTGAATTTCCTAATGCATTTCCACCTAATGCTACTACAATTTTTTGTTTATTCAAAATTTTATTCCTTCCTATGTTATAAAAATATTATTTAATCAATATTTTTAAATTTTATTTTATTAAATTTTAAAAATGGAGCCCACGGAGGGAATCGAACCCCCGACCCAAAGATTAGAAAACTTTTGCTCTAAACCACTGAGCTACGCAGGCAAATAAATAAATGACCTATAATACTCAAAAAGTAAATCATTTATTTTTTTAATATTGTTGTTTTTTGTTTTATTAATCATTTGTAAAATTTATTTTTTTAACAATAATAAATATATTATATTTTTTTTCAATTTTTTTGGTATTTTTTTTAATAAAAAAAGTATTTTGTTACAAAATGGTGACAAGGACGGGACTCGAACCCGTACTCTTCCGGATATGAGCCGGACGCTTTAACCAGTTAATCTACCTTGCCATTCTTATTAATTTATTATTATATCTAAAATCATTTTTAAGATTTTAATGTATATTTTTTTATAAATATTTTAAATTATCATTTCAAGAAAATTTAACAAAACATTTTCTACATCTTGGTTCATACATACATTTTCCACCAACAAAATCTTTCATTTCTTTTATATTTGGTTTAATTGGATTACCATTTATATCAATTTTTTGAGTTTTATTTGCAATCTTTCCACATCTACCACATCATGCAGTAAATTTAAAAATTTTATCTGCAAAAGAAAACAATTTATTCATTACAGGTAAATTATGATCTGAAAAACCTCTATCTAAACCTGCTAAATAAAAATTTATTCCTTCATCTAATAATTTATCTACAAAATCTACAAAATTAATTGAAAAAAATTGAACTTCATCAATTGCAATAGCATATAAATTATATTTATTTTTTTCATAATAATTTTTAATTTCTTTTCAATTTGAAATACTTATAGCTTTTAATGTATTTTTGTTTCTACTTTCTATTAAATTTTTGTTTTTATTTCTACTACTTATTTTTAATTTAAAGATTAAAATATTTTTATTTTTTAATTTATTTATTTCATTAATTAATGCATCAGTTTTACCTGAAAACATACAACCAGAATAAATTATTAATTTTCCTTGTTTTTTTATCATTTAATTTTTTTTAAAATTATTTAATTACTAATAACTATTTTAAACATTTTTATTATCTTTTAATATTTAATTTATTTAAAATAAATTCTTGTAAATTAAACATTATTTTTTCATCTTGTTTATTTATATGATCAAAATTTAATAAATGTAAAAAACCATGTAAAAATAAAAATGCAAATTCTCTTTCATCTGAATGACAATATTTTTTTGCTTGTTCTTTTGCTTTATCATAACAAATATAAATTTCACCCAATGGATTTTTATATGTAGTATTAAAAATACATTCATTTAAATTAATTGATAAAACATCACTATATTCTTTAAATGGATATATTTTATTATTTATATCTTTCATTGTTTTTTTTGAAACTACATTTAAATATATATAACCTTTTTTATTTATATTTATTTTATTTATTGTTAATAATAATAAATTTTTAATATTTTTTAATAATTTAGAATCAATATATTCTTTATTTTCAAAAATAATAAAACATTTTCAATCTAAGTTATTTAATTTATTTTTTATAATTATTTCTTCTTGAAACATATTTTAATTTTTAAATATATATTTAATTTTTCTTATAAATTTTAAATAATATTTATTTTTAATAATAATATATAAAAAAATAAATATTATTAAAAAAGAAATAATAATTGGTACAAATATTTTTTGTAAAAATGTTTTTTTATATTTTATTTCTTGTTTATCTAATTCTTTATTATTAAATTCATTAATTAAAATTTTTTTTAAATTTTCAATATGTAAATTTCATTTATCAATATCTTGGTAATTGTTTGGTATTTCTAATTTTTCAATAATCTCTTTTTTAAATGTTCCATCAATATTAAAAGTTTTTTCATATTTTGAAATTAAAAAAGATTTTTGATTAAATAATAATTTAATTTTTGATTTTTGATTTTCATATATTTTTTCAAATTCAATTAATTTAATAAATTGTTCTACTTTTTTTTTGAAATTTAAAAAATTTATATTAATTCAATCAATAAATAAAAATAATTTTGTTTCAAATTCACTATTATTTGAAGATTCAATATAAATTCCATCATTATTAAATTTTTCTAATAATTTATCAAAAGAACTATCAAACATTTGTGGAATTAATAAAAATATTTTTTCATATAATGTATATTTATTAAAAACTTTTTTTGTAAAAAAATTATTATATTTTTTAATATCTTTAATTAATTTTCTATTTTCTGATTTTTCAAAAAATTTTTTAATAATATTATTAATAAGTGTATTTATTTTTTCTTTGCTATTTTGTAATTGATTTTGAAATACAGTTCAATTTTTACTTAAATCTAAATTATTATTTTGTAAAATTCCATTTTTATTAAAATTTTTTAATTTTAAAATTACTTCATTATTATTAAAATTAAAAATTTCTGTATTTTGATTAAAATTATTTTTTTTAAGAAATTTAATTAAATATTTTAATTGTTCTGATTCATTATAATAATTAGAATTTGTTCCACTTAATCAATTATTAAAATTATTAAAATTATTATTGTTGTTATTGTTGTTGTTGTTTTCGAAACTTTGTTCTACACTTAAAAAATTTTTTGTATTAAATTTATTTTGAAAAAATAAAAAAAATACAAAAATAAAACAAAATAAAAAAATTGATAAATTTTTTAAAGTTTTTTTATTAAATATTTGATTCATATTTTTGGTGACCTGTAGGAGATTCGAACTCCTGCATGCTAGATTGAGAACCTAGTGTGTTAACCGCTTCACCAACAGGCCATATTAAGATATATTTTATATTAATTAAAATATGTTTTTTTTTATTTTCTTATTAAAAAAAACCAGCAATTACTTTTTTATGATTTCTAAGTTTTTTATATGCCTTTGTTTCTATTTGTCTAACACGTTCTCTTGTTAATCTTAATTTTTTAGATGTTTTATCTAATGTTAATGGTTTAAATTCATATTTACTAATCTCTTTAAACAAAGGGTCTTTTTTATCTAATTTTAAAGTAACATCAACCAATTTATCTGATGATTTAACATTATTTCTTTCTTTTGAAAATCTTAATTTTTTAATTAATCTTGAATTTTCAACAAGTTCTAATAAATCTTTTATTGTAACTGGTGGTTTACCTAATCTAAATCTAATTATTTTTTGTTCTTTAATTGTTAAATATTCTTTTATCATTTCATCAGTTTTTTTACGTAAATGTTCATTATTTACAATTTCATCTGGTGTAATAACATTTTGATTTTCAATAAAATCACCAAATTCGGTATCTTGTTTTGAATTTATTTTTTTTTCTAAACTTTTAGGATGTAATGCATATTTTTGTATTTTTTTTATTTTTTTTATTGATAAATCACCTCCCATAGCTTTTTGTAATTCTTCATCAGTTGGAACTTTTTGTAATTCTTGTGTTAATAATTTTTTAGTTGCAATTAATTTATTAATTGTTTCAATCATATGAACAGGAATACGTACAATTCTTCCTTGATCTGCAATTGATCTTGTTACTGTTTGTCTAATTCATCATGTAGCATATGTTGAAAATTTAAAGCCTCTTTTATAATCGAATTTTTCAATTGCTTTAAGTAAACCAAGTTCTCCTTCTTCTCTTAAATCTTCAAATTTAAGTCCTCTACTTGCATATTTTTTACAAATAGAAACAACTAATTTAAGATTACATCTAATAATAATTTTTTTAACTCTTCTAATTTCAAATTTATTTTTTGAATTATCTAAAATTGAAAAATAATGTTGTTCTTGTTCTAAAGTTAATAAATTAGATTTAGAAATTGATTTTCAATTTATTCTTTTTTTTCAATTTGAACTTTTATCTTTATTAATATTAAAATCTCATTTTTTTGTTTTAAATCATTGTTTAAGTTCTATTTTTTTTCTATTACTTAACATTTTTTTATTAATAAGTTCACTTATTAATAAATTTTTTCAATTAATATTTCAATTACATTTTTTAACTAAAAAATCAATTTCTTTTATTTTGACTTTTTTAATTTTATTATTTTCAATAAATTTAAAAAAACCAAATGGAAAACCATGTTTTTTTAATAAATATTGAAAATTATTAATATTTTCTTCAAATATATTCATAAAAAGTTTAGTAAATATTATTATATATAAAAAAAATAATTATAACATTTAAATTTTAATTTTACTATTATTTTTTTAAAAAAAATATATATTAAAATAAAAATTTTTTTTGTTCATTAGAATTAAAATATTTTAATAAACTAAACATTTTATATTTAATATAAAAAGATTTTAATTTATTTGAAGAAAAATTATACTTTTTATAAGTTAAATTAACATTTAGTTCAATATTTATATTTAAAGTTGCCATTTTTTTTGAAAATAAAGCATTCTTTTTTTCTTTAATTAATAATTCTTTTAATTTACAATCAATATTTTCTAAATTTTTATATATTCCATTAATTGTTTTGTATTTAGAAAGTAAATAAATAGCTTTTTTTGGCCCTATGCCTTTAATTCCTGGTAAATTATCACTTGAATCTCCCATCAGTCCTTTTAATTCTGGAATTTGAAATGGTTCAATAAAATAATATTTATAAAAATTATCAAAAGTAATTTTTTTTATATTTTTCATTCCTTTTTTTGGCATAAGTAAATTAACGTTGTTATTAACTAATTGTAATAAATCTTTATCACTTGAAACAATATCTACTAAATAATTATTTTTACATGATATTTTTGACATTGTACCAATCAAATCATCTGCTTCATAATCATAATCTTCAAAATAATCAATTTCAGCATTTTCTAAAAATTCTTTAAATAATGGTATTTGTTCAATTAAATCTTTAGGTGTTTTTAATCTTTTTGATTTATAATCTTTAAATTCTTTATGTCTTTTTGTTTGTTTACCTTTATCAAAAAAAACAAAAATACGATGATATTTATTATTTTCTCTTAAAAAACTAATCAACATTCTAATCATTGTATAAATTGCATTTGTTGAATTAATACTTGGTTTTTTTAATATACTTATAGATCCATAATATGCTCTATAAAGTAAAGACATACCATCTATTAATAAAATTTTATTTTTGTTTTTTTCATACATTATTAATCATTTAATATTTTACTTATTTAAATCTTTTTTATATAATTAAGTTTTTAAATAAAATAAATTAATCTTCCATTCTACATGTAATATATTCCAATGTTAATTTTTCTTTTGGTTGAGTAAAAATATGACGTGTTTTACCAAATTCAATAATTTTTCCAAGATTCATAAATACTAAATAATCTGAAATTTTTGAAGCTTGTGTTAATGAATGAGTTACTAAAATAATTGTATATTTTCTTTTTAATTCAAAAATTAAATTTTCAATTTTTGTTCTTGAAATAGGATCTAAAGCACTTGTTGGTTCATCCATTAAAATTACATTTGGTTCATTTACAATACATCTTGCAATACATAATCTTTGTTTTTGACCACCAGATAATGAATCAGCTGGATCATTTAACCTATCCTTTACTTCTTCTCAAAGATTTACATCTTTTAAAGAATTAATAACTTTATTTTTAATTTCTACTTCAGATAATTTAGAATTAATTTTTAAAGTAAACGCAATATTTTCAAAAATACTCATTTTAAATGGTGTTGGTTTTTGAAAAACAATACCTACCTCCATTCTTAATTTTTGAATATCAATTGATTTATCAAAAATTGATTTATTTTTTAATAATATTAAACCTTCATGTTTACAATTTGATTGTAATTCATTTAACCTATTAATTGAACGTAATAAAGTTGATTTACCGCAACCACTAGTTCCTATAATAGCAGTAATTTTATTTGTAAATATTTTTAAATTAATATTTTTTAATACTTTATCTTTTAAATTATTTTTTAAATAATAAAAATTAAAATTTTTAAATTCAATTATTATTTCTTTTTCTTTTAATTTTAAGTTTTCTGTGTTTTCTTTCATGTTATTTTTATATTTTAATTTTTTTTAATTTATTTATCATTAAATTTAAAAAAATTATAACAACTAAAATAATTAAAGCTGTTTGATATATTACATATTGTGTGTTCTCAGAATCCAATGGAGATTCAGAACTCATTAATCAAATATGTGTTGCTAATGTTCTAGTATCTGAAAACATACCTTTATTAGGCACAAAAGTACTATTACCTAAAACAATTAATAATGGAGCAGATTCTGCAATTATTCTATTTATTCCTAAAATTAATGAAATTAATATCCCTTTTAATGCCATAGGAACTATAATTTTTCAAATAACAACTCTTTCTGATAAACCTAAAGCATATGCAGAATATCTATATGTTTTTGGAATACTTTCTAAATTTTGAATAATTGTTTGAATCATAATTGGCAAAATAATTAAAATCATAGTTAAACCACCTGAAATTAGTGTAAAACCTAAATTAAAATATGTTACAAGTAAAATAAAACCAAACATACCAAATAAAATACCTGGTGTAGATGCTAATTGAATAATAATAAATTTAATAATTTTAGATATTTTTCTTAATTTTTTAGAATTATATGAATATTCAGTAATAAAAATAGATGTAAACAAAGCAATAGGAAACGCAAAAATTAATGTAACTGAAATCAAAATAAATGTACTTAATAAAATACCTAAAATACCATCTTCACCACTAATTAATGATGAACTTTTAAATTCGTATAATACAAAACCTTCTATTCCATATCAAAAAATTGAACCAAATAATCATACAAAAATTGAAAAAATTATAATTGAAAACAAATACATATTAAACTTTCTATATAAAATTAAAAATTTATTTCAATAATATCTAATTATTGGTAATTTATAATTTTTAAATTTTTTTAATAAATTAAAATTTAAAAAATTTATATTAATTTTATTTAATAATTTTTCTTTTTTTTCAAATTCTTTATTTAAAAATGCAAAAATTAAATTAGAAATTAATACAATTAAAAATAATAAAAATGAAACTAAAAACAATGATGATTCATGTAATTTATTGAAATTTTCTTTAAACTCTAAACTAATAATAGTTGTTAAAGTTCTAATTGATGAAAAGAAAAAACCAGAAAAACCATTTTTAAATGAAATAAGTTTTGCACCACCACCTGAAACCATTGTTAATGCACTTGTTTCTGCTAAAATTCTACAAAATGCAAAAAATATAATAATTCTAATTGATTTTAAACAAATTTTTTTAACAATATTAAACATAACAACTGTTTTATCATTTCCTAATGCTAAACCAGATAATTCGTTGTTTTTTGAAACATTATCTAATAAATTAACTGTCAATGTCAATGTTATTGGTAATGCAATTATTGTTAAAACAATAATTGCAGATAACATTGAAGTTTCATCACCTCCTGGTATTAATTTTAATATTGGCCCAACTGAAAATAGTACAAAAATACCAAATAAAACTGATGGAATACCAGAAAGAACTCTTAATAAAAAAATAACAATTTTCTTTATTTTTTTATTTAAAAATTTTGAAATAAAAATAGAAACAAATAAATTAATTTTAATTATTAAAATTATTGAAAAAAATAAAGTTCAAAAAGTAGAAACTATAAAATTACCAATATAAAATTGATCATCACTTGGTTTTCATTTGCCACTTGTTAAAAATTCAAATGTTTTTAATCCATGTTTATTTATAAAATAAATTGATTTATAAAAAATAAAAACAACTAAAGATATTGAAAGTAATATAAAAATAAATGTAAATAAAAAAGAAAAATTCTTTTTTATATCTAAATTATTTTTTAACAAAAATTTATTCATTTAATTCCTTTCAATTAAAATAAAAACCTAAATTATTTATTCAATTTTTAGTTTTTGTTTTTAAAAAATTTAGAAAATATAAAATTTTTTTTTCATTTTCTTTAAGATAAATAGCAATAAATGGTCTTTTAAATTCATAATTTTTTTGAATATATTTTGTATTATTTAATTTTGCAATAAAAATTTTAGAATTTTTATTAATTTTGTTTTTTTCATTTAATATTTTTGATTTACTAATATAACCAATTGATCCATTTGTACGAAGTATGTATTTTAATATATTTGTTCCTGATTTAAAAACTTTAACATCAACATAGTCTTTAGTTTTTAATATTTTTTCTTCAAAACTAGAACGTGTTCCAGAACCCTCTTCTCTATTTATTGGTTTGATTTTAATATTTTTAATTTCACATTTAACATTATCTAATTGATCTCAAACCATTTTTCCATTATAAATTTTTACTATATCTTTTCTATTTAAATTCAATTCATCACCATTTTTTAAAGAACATGTTTTTGGCAAATTAACAAGAAAAACAATAATATCATCTAAAATTTTTATTTTTTTAATATCTTTAGAATTAAATTCTGTATCTTCAAATATATTATCTAATTCTTTATTAGAGTAAAACTTACTTGTAAAACCAATATCAAATCTTTTATTTACAACTCCTCAAGTTGCAGCTGAAGAACCAGAACTAATATATCTAAAATTTTGAATATTTTCAAAATCTTTTTTATTTATTTTTTTTTCTTCTTTTATTTTTTTAGAAATATTTGTCATTAATGGAAAAACAGATGAAGAACCTCCAAATGTTAATTTTTGATCTTTAATTAATAAAAAACTAAAAAAAACTCAAATCATAAATAATAAAAATAACAACAAAAATAATGTAATAAATATTTTTTTTCAATTTTTAAAAAATTTATTATTTTTCATTTCTTATTTTATTTAATTGTTCTAACATCAATTTTGCTGCTTCTTTTTCGGCAATTTTTTTATTACTATTTGATGCTTTTGTTACAAAATTTTTATATTTACAAGTAATATAAAAATATTTATTTTTTTCAATAGATGTATATAAATTTTTACTTATTTTTTTATCTTTATTTTGAATATATTCTTGTAATATTGTTTTATAATCTTTGTTTAAAAATGATTTTTTTCAATTAGGTTTTATTAAATTTTTAATAATAAAATCTTGAGTATATTTTAAATCATTAGTATCTAAAAAAATAGCTGCTACAAAAGATTCAAAAATATCTGCTAATATTTTTGATTTTTCTTTTACTAAATCAATATCTTTTAAACTTTTACCTAATCTTATATAATTTAAAATACCTAATTTTTTAACAACATTTGAAAAAACATCATTACTTATTAAAAAATTTTTGATAACTGATAATTTACCAACTAAATCAATTGAATTTTTATATACATATTCAGTGACTGTAAAATTTATAATACTATCACCTAAAAATTCTAAATTTTCATAATTTGCAATTTTTTTAGATGATTCATTTGAAAAAGTTGAATGTGTTAAACTTTGAATATAAAAATCAATATTTTTAAATTTAATATTTATTTTTTTTAATAATTTTTCTGTGTTCATAAAAAATAAAAAAATATAAAATAAATTTTATTAAAGAAATTAAAAATTATTTTTTAATTTCTTTAATTCTTGCATTTTTACCAAAAAGTTTACGTAAATAATAAATTTTTGAACGTCTAACTTTTCCTTTTTTAATAATTTTTAAATTTTTTAAAAATGGTGAATTAAAAAAGAAAGATTTTTCAATTGAAATATTAGATGATGTTTTTCTAACTATAAAATTTCTACTATTTAAAACACCTTTAATTGAAAGTACTACACCTTCAAAAGATTGAATACGATCTTTTTTACCTTCTGTAATTAATCATGATACTCTAACTGTATCACCTACATTAAATTTTGGAAACTTATCTTTATCTATTTGTTGAAAATCAACTAATTTTTTTAATAATTTGTAATTCATAAAATGTTAAAAATATTTTACCCTAAAAATTATAATATTTATTAAAAATATAATTAAAAAATTTATAATAAATATACAAATGAAATTAAAAAAAATTAGAAATTTTTGTGTTATTTCTCACATTAATCATGGTAAATCTACACTTTCAGATCAATTTTTAAATATAACACAAAAATGAAGACATGATAAAAATAAACAATTAATGGATTCTATGGAATTAGAAAAGGAACGTGGAATAACAATAAAACTAAATACTGCACAAATAAATTATAAATATAATAATGAAATTTATAAGCTTAATTTAATTGATACACCAGGACATGTAGATTTTACATATGAAGTTTCTCGTTCTTTAAAAGCATGTGAAGGTGCCATTCTTTTAATTGATGCAGCCAAAGGGATACAAGCTCAAACAATTTCACATCTTAAAGTTGCAAAAAAATTAAATATGATAATTATTCCTGCAATAAATAAAATTGATTTAAAAACTGTTGCACTTGAAAAAATTGAAGTTGAAATAAAAAAAATATTAAATATAAATTCTGATCAAATAAGCTTAATTTCTGCTAAACAAAATATTGGTGTTGAAGATTTATTAAAACGTGTAATTAAAGAAATACCAGCACCAATTGGAGATAAAAATAAACCATTAAAAGCACTTATATTTGATGCATATTATGATAAATTTCAAGGTGCTACAATTTCAATAAGATTAATAGATGGATCTTTAAAGAAAAAAGAAAAAATAAAATTTATTAGTAACAATAAAATTTATGAAATTACAAATATTTGATTAAAAACACCAGAATTTACAGAAATTAATGAATTAAATGCTGGAGAAGTTGGTGTTATTCAAGGTAATATAAAAAATTTAGATGAAGTTAAAATCGGTGATACAGTAACAAGTGCAGTTAATGGAACAAATGAAGCATTACCTGGTTTTCAAAAATTAAAACCTGTAGTTTTTGCTAATTTTTTTACAAATGATAATCAAGATTACAAAGAACTTGAAAAGGCATTAAATAAAATAAGATTAAATGATTCTTCTTTTATTTTTAAAAAAACATCTACAACTGCATTTGGTAATGGATTTCATTGTGGTTTTTTAGGATTATTACATCTTGAAATAATTCAAGAAAGAATAATAAGAGAATACAATTTAAATGTAATAACAACAACACCAAGTGTTAAGTACAATTTTATAAATACAAAAAATATTAAATTAGAAAATAAAAATTTAAATCAAATCAAAGATTGAGAAAAAATAAAAGAAATAGAAGAACCTATTGCAAAAGTACAAATATTAACACCAATATTTTGTTTAGGAAATGTTATGGAATTAATAAAAATTAAAAGAGGTAAAAATGTTTTAGAAAAATTTATTTCAAATGAAGATATTTTAATATCTGTAAATATACCATTAGCAGAAATAATTATTGATTTTTTTGATAAATTAAAATCAATTTCACATGGTTATGCATCTTTTGATTATGAAATAACACATTATGAAAAAAATAAATTATCAAAATTAGAAATATTAATTAATTCAAAAATAGTTGAAGCTTTTTCAAGAATTGTTCCTAATGAAAATGCATATAAAATTGGAAAAGAAGTCTGTGAAAAACTAAAAAAATTAATTCCAAAAGAAAATTTTAAAATATCAATACAAGCTGCTATAAATGGTAAAATTATTGCAAGAGAAAATATTTCTGCATTAAGAAAAGCAGTTGCAGATAAATGTTATGGTGGAGATATTTCAAGAAAAAGAAAACTTTGAGATAAACAAAAAGAAGGTAAAAAAAGAATGAAAAAATTTGGAAATGTAACAATTCCGCAAAAGATTTTTCTAGAAATATTAAAAAATTAATTATCATGGAAACATTATCAATAATAGGTATAATTTTTATAATAGTGGGTTTAATATCCTTTATTTTGCTTTTAATTTTTTTTTATATTAAAAGAAAAATAAAGAAAGGAGAAAAAAAAGAAATAAATCATGGAAGAAATAAAACAAACAGAAAACTTAAAAACAAATAATTTAGAAAATAATGAAAAAGAAAACTCATATAAGAAAAATATGTTTATTGAAACGGTAAAAAAAGAAGTAAAAAAAGAAAAATTCAAATTAATTTTAATTTCAATAATAAGTTTCATTTTTTTTGCAATAACAATTGCACTTGGTTCTATTGCATCAGCAATTAGTTTAGAAAAATTAGAACAAACTAAATTACCAAATAATATATTTTTTCATTGATTACCACAAATTGGATTATCAATAATTTTTTTATGAATTTTAATAACAAGTTTATTATCACTTTATAAAATTAAACAAGAAGTAAAATATTTTTATTCTGATAATATTTTTTCATTTGATAGAATACCAAATTTTATAAAAAGTTCTTTTAAAAGAGGTATTGCAATGAAGATATTTTTAAATTGATTTTCAATAGTTTCTTATATTGTAGCTACAATATTTTTATCATTAATAATTTTGATAAATGAAACACAAGAAATTGATTTTTTTAATATAACAACATTAGTTATAAAAACAACAGAAACTCAAAAAAATAACTTATATTGAAGTATGATTATAACAATAATATATATCATTTCAATAATTATTTTACATATGATTTTTTATATTTTACTTACAAAAAAGAACACAAATTTAAATATATTTTTTGATTTAGAAAATAAAATTGATCAAAATCAAATAAAAATATATAAAAGAAATGTTAATATATTTTGTGCTATATTCTTTTTATTTCCATTAATAATTCTTTTTATTGTTTGATGAATAAAAAAAAGAAAAAAAAATTAAAAATAATTTAAAATAATTTCTTTAATTTTATTTAATTTAAAATTTTTGATTAAACCTTTAAATTTTTTATTTTTAAAATTACCAGAAAAATTTTCATTAAAATTATTTTTAAAATTTTGTTCTCAATTTAAATTTTTATTTGTTTTATCAATAAAAATTATCTTAAAAAAATCTGGTTTTAATTCATCTAATAAACAAACAAAATCATATTCTTTTTTCTTTAAATAATCAAATAAAATAATTAAAAAATCATATCTTTCTTTTAAATTAATAGAAATTTTATGAATTAATATTTTAAAATTATTCTTTAAAATAATATCATTTTTATTCAATTTATATTTATTTATATTGTTTTTAATTTCATTTAATCTTTTATTTTTAACATTTTCATTAATTAAATTTTTAAAATTTTCAAATATTTCTTTATAACCAATAAATGTATTAGGAATTTTTTTTAATTTTTTTATTTCTTTATTAATATTTAAATCATTTAAATAATTAATTTTATTTTTTAATTCTTTTAATAAATTATTTAAATTATTTAAATAATTTATACTTAATTTTTTAACTTGATTATATGTAGTTATTGCATATATTCTGTAAATATTTTTACTTATTGTTTTAAAATCAATAATTCTAAAAGATTCAATTTCTGAAGTATTTAAAACATGTGTTCCACCACATAACTCAATAGAAAAATCATCAAATTTAACAACTCTAACTTTTGATTTATCATAAAAATCTTCAAAAAAAGACAAAGCACCCATATTTTTAGATTCTTCTAAAGAAGTAAAAATTATTTCTGATTTTATTTTTTTTTCAATAATTTTATTAATTAATTGTTCAATTTTAATAATTTGATTTTTAAATATTTTTTTATCTGAATAAAAATCTAATCTTAAATATTTTTCATTGTTAAAAGAACCATTTTGTTTTATTTGATCTGAAATTTGACTTCTTAATAAAGAATGTAATAAATGAGTTGAAGAATGATTTTTTCTTGTTAAATCACGTTTTATTTTATCTATTTTTAAAATAACCTCATCACCTACTTTAATTTTATTATTTAGCTTTACTTTATGTAAAATTTGATTTCTATTATTAAATTGAACATTAATAACTTGACTTTTTACACCATTTAAAATAATGTTGCCAGTATCAAAATCTTGACCACCTTTTTCAGCATAAAATGGAGTTTCTTCAAAAATAACTCATGGTATATTATTTGAAAAATTTATACTTTTTTTATTTTCAAATATACCTAAAATTTTTGTTTTTAATTCATATTTATTTTCAAAAAATTTTGTAGGTCCTTTACCATTTAAAAATAAAGTTTTTCATTCTTTTTGAAAACTTCATTCTTTTTTATTTGAAATTTTTTGATGTTCAGCTCAAAATTTATTAAAAGTTTTAATATCTAATTTAATATTTTGGTTATTTGAAATATTTTTAATAATTTCTAATGGAATTCCATATGATGAAACTAAATTAAAAATTGTTTTTCCATCAATATAACTATTTTTTAATTTTAATAATTCTTTTATTTTTTTATTTTTTAATAATTTAAAAAATATTTCTTCTTCATTTTTTATTAATTTTAATATTTCTTTTTCATTTATTTTTAATTCAGGATAAATTTTGCTATATTTTTCAACTACTTTTTCACAAATTTTATAAATATTTGGTTCATAAATTTTTAAAAAATAAAATTGTAAACAAGCATTTCGAATTATTCTTCTTAAAATGTAACCTTTTTTATTTTTAAAATTTATTTCTTTTTTTTCTATTAATAAATCAGAAATCAAAAAAGTAATTGCACGACTATGGTCAAGTATTATCTTTATCTTAATATTTAAATCTTGATTATTTTTTGAAGATAAATTTATATCTTTATTTAAAATTTTTTTCATTAATTTTAATGAATTATCAAATAAATCAGTTTCAAATGGATTTTCTTTTTTTTGTAAAATTGTTAAAATTCTTTCTAATCCAGCACCAGTATCAATATTTTTATTTTCTAATAATTTATAATTTTGATTACCTGTATTTACAAATTGTGAAAAAACAACATTTCAAACTTCTAAGTACCTATCATTTTCAATATCATCTTTTATTAAATTAATACCTTTATTTTTTAAATCATATTTATTACCAAGGTCATAATAAAACTCTACATTAGGACCACATGGACCAACACCTAAATCCCAAAAATTTGTTTTTCTTCCCATTGGAATTAAATGTTTTTCATTAATATTATTTAATTTTTTTAATATATTAAAAGCTTTTAAATCTTCATTAAAATATGTAATAAAAATTTTTTTTGCATTTAAATTCAATAATTTTTCATCTGTTAAAAATTCTCAAGCTCATTCTAATGATTCTTTTTTAAAATAATCACCTATTGAAAAATTACCTAACATTTCAAAAAATGTTAAATGTCTATTTGTTATTCCAATTTTTGAAATATCTTTTGTTCTTAATGATTTTTGTATATTTACTATTCTTTTATTACTTGGTTTTTTAATACCTAAAAAATAATCTTTTAATCCAGCAACACCTGAATTAACTCATAAAAGTGATTCATCTTTACTAATTAAAGATACTGATTTTTTAAATTCGTGATTTTTGTTTGTTCAAAATTTAATTCACAATTTTCTAAGTTGAAAGTAAGTTAAATTTTTCATTCTTTTTTATATACAACACTTAATATTGTTTTTATAATGATTATTGCTGGTAATGCAAAAATCATTGAAAAAACACCAAATAAAACACCAAAAAAAACTAATGCCATAATTATTGTAACTGGTCCAATTTTTAATTGTTGTGAATAAACTAGTGGTGCAACTAATAAAGATTGACCAACTTGTATTAATACAGTACCACCAACAGCAACAATAAATGGCAATCAATTAACAAATAATGAAACATCTGTAATAATTGCATGTGAAATTCCAAGACCAACTATTGGTATAACTCCAACTCATGGTCCAATATATGGTATTAAATTGAATAATGACATAATCAATGTTAATGCAAAAACAGAATCAAGAAACCCACTATCCCGTCAAATAATACCAGTTAAAAATATAAAAAAACCTGTACCTAAAAAAATATAAGTTTGTTCTATAAAAACACCTTTAGATCAAGATTTTAAATTTTTTGTAAGTTCAAATTTTAATTTTTCTTTTACATCTTTTTCTTGTTGTTTTGTAAAAAAATTTCAAATTTTTGAATAAAATGATTGTCCTTTACCCATTGAAAAAGCAGCAATAAATAATGAAAAAACTATTATATAAATTATCATAAACAAAATATTAAGATTACTTCATAAATAATCAATATAACCTTTATTTGAAAGTTTATAAAAAAATGAAATTAATTTAATTGATATACCTTTAAAATATTGAGAAGTTGAAAACATTTTTATTAACAAAACAAAAATACCAGATAATTCTGAATTTTTAAAAGATGTTGTCACTTCATTTTTTTTAATAACTTTATATGAAAAATTCCATTGATCATTTTCAGAAATTAAATCTAATTTTTCTAAATTAGTTGATGTAATTTCTTTGTTTTTAATACCTTCAAAAAACTCTTTTACTTCTATATTTGAAGGTGTTTTTTCTATTAAAAAATCATATAAACTTTGTAATTGGTATAAAAATAAAATAATGATACCAACTAAAAATATAACAATTAAAAAAGAAATAAATATATATGAAATAATTTGACTTGTTTTTTCAGAAAAATATTTTTTTAAAAAAAGTACAAATGGCTTACTTATATATGAAAAAGCAAAACCAAAAAATAATGGTAATGATGTAATTAAAAGCAAAATTAATTGATTAGAAATTTGTCTAAAAATCAAAAAACCAATAATTAATATTACTAAAAAAAAAGAAATTCTAAATCATCTAAAACTAAAAATTTTAGAAATAAAAAAATCTTTTGAATTTTTATTTTCATTATTATTAACAGGAATTGAATTTTTCATATATATTTCAATTTAAAATTTATTTAATTGATTTTTCTTTGTGTAACATAATTTTTTTGCAATTTTTACAAAATTTATTCATCTCTAATTTTCCAGTACTTGTTTTTTTGTTTTTAGTTGAAAAATAATTTCGAGTTTTACATTCTGTACATGCAAATGATATTTTTATTCTCATACTTTTTTATTCCTTATTTTTGAAATTTTTGCATTGCATTAACAACTGAATTTATTTGTGATTCTGATGGTTTTCTTCCCATTTGCATATACATTGCACGAATCATATTTTTATTAATTGGAGGATTCTCCATTAATTGTTTTGTAAATACTTTCTTAGCAATTAAAAAACCAATAACAATACCTATAAGTATAGTTACAACTGGTAACACTGCTACTAAAACAATTGCTTCTGTTGGTCACATATTTTTTTTATCTTTTATTCCTTTCAATTTTAAATTTAATGGTGCAGAAAAAGGGACTTGAACCCTTACATCACAAATGATACTAGCTCCTAAGGCTAGCGCGTCTACCAAATTCCGCCATTTCTGCTTTATTGATTATTATTAATAATTATTTTATAATTTTTTATTTGCTTTTTCTATTTTTTTCTTGGAGATTTAGAAAATAAACAGTTAAAATTCAATGTTTTTGGAAAAGCAATCACATCTCTTATACTATTTGCATTAACTAAAATCATAATAATTCTGTCTATTCCAATTGCAATTCCAGCATGTGGTGGATAACCATATTTCATTGATTCAAGAAAAAATCCAAATTCTTTTTCAATTTGTTTTTCATCCATACCTAATATTTTAAATACTTTTCTTTGCATATTTTCTTTAAAAATACGTTCAGAACCACTACCTAATTCAATACCATTTACAACTAAATCATAACCATTTGATTTACATTTTTTTCAATCTTTTTCAAATTCTTCTTCATTTTTTGGTAAAGTAAATGGATGATGTGAAGAAACATATTTGTTTTTTAATTCTGAAAATTCAAACATAAATGGATTGGTTATTCAACAAAATTTAAATTCATTTTTATTTTTTAAATTTAAAAAATCTGCCAAAATATTTCTAACTTGAGAAAGAACAACATTTGATAATTGTTTTTTAGAAACAAAAGCAATTAATGATTTATTTTTATTTTTAATGTTTTCTATTTCTTCTAAATCAAAATTTGTACTTAGACTTTTACAATTAATCATTAATTTTTTTTCTGTTATTTTTGAAATTTCAAACTTTAAAAAATTAAATTGTTCTTTATTTATATCACCATCAAACCATATTCCTCTTGCAACTTCATTAGAATTTACTTTTATGAATTTTAATTCTTCTATTTTTAAATCAAATCTTAAATCTGGTTTATCAGTTCCATATTTTTCAATTGAATATTCATAATCAATTCTTTTAAATTTATAATTAATTTGAAATCCCATTCTTTTTCAAAGATCTTTAATCATTTCTTCAATTAAGTTTAAAATTTTCTCTTGTTTTGCAAAACAAATCTCTAAATCTAATTGAGTAAACTCTGGTTGTCTATCATTTCTTAAATTTTCATCTCTAAAACATCTAGCTATTTGATAATAAGAATCAAAACCAGCATTCATTAATGTTTGTTTATAAATTTGTGGTGATTGTGGTAATGCAAAATAATAATTTTTTTTATTATTAATTTTAACTAAAAAACTATCAGCACCTTCAATTGTTGGAAAAGATAAAATTGGAGTTTCTATTTCTAATATTTCTTTTGTATTTAAAAAATTTCTAATAAATTTTAAAACATTTGATCTTATTATTAAATTTTTTTTTAAATTTGATCTTCTTAAATCTAAATATCTATATTTTAAACGAATTTTTTCAAGGCCATCAGTTTCATCTTTTATCATAAATGGAGTTATTTTTGAATTATTTATAATTTTAAGTTTTGTAATTAATATTTCAAAAATTCCTGTTAAAATCTTCTTATTTGGTTTATTTCTTAAATTTAATGTTCCTTCTATTTCAATTAATGTTTCTTTTGAAAGATGTAAAATATTTTCAAAAATTTTTGAATCCTCTTTTACAATAATTTGTACAATATCAAATGTATCTCTAAGATCCAAAAAACAAATAGAACCCATTTTTCTAATATTTTGAATTCAACCAATCATTTTTATTTTTTTATTTAAAAACTTATTTGATAAATTTATTGATTTTATATACATAATTTAATTATTTTTTAAAATTTCTATTACTCCATCTAAAGAAGATATAAATTGAATTTTTTCTTCTTTATTTTTATAAATTTTTTTTATTAATACTTTTTTTTCTTTTATATATTCATTTCCAAAAAAAATCATTCATTTAATATTTTTTTTTAAATTTTTTTCTAATGATTTTAAAAATGAAATTGGTTTTAAATCATTTATTACAAAATATTTTGCATTGATTAATTCATTTTGTAATTTTAATGCATTATATTTAAATTCTTCTTTTAAAAAAGAAATAGAAATCTTTTGTTTATTAAAAAAATTATTTTTTTCAAAAAATGAAATTTTATCTAATGCAATCAAAAATCTTTCTATACCTATTGCAAAACCAATACCTTTTTCATTTTCTTTGAATTTATCACTAAATGCATTTAATAAATATTCACCACCAGCTAAAATTACATTTTTGGCTCATTTTTCATTTGAATTAAATAATAATTCAAAAATTATTCCATCATAATAATCAAGTCCTCTTGTTAAATTTTTATCTTCAATTATTTTTAAATTTTCAAAAATAATTGATAAATCTTTTTTTATTTTTTTGTATCTTTTTTTATCATTTAATGTTAAAAAATCAATTAAATTAATTTTTTTAGATAAATTTTTTCCATCAATTTTACAATCTAAAATACGAAATACATTATTTTGTTTTTTTCTTTCTAAACAAAAATTACATAATTTAAATTCATCAGAAATACTAGAAAAAAAACTTCTAACATTTTTCAATTGATTTAAAGAAATGTAATTTATTTTTAATGTTACAAATTTTTTTATTTCAAAAAATTCTAATATTAAATTTAAAAATGAAAAAATTTTTAAATAATTATTATCATCAGTTAAAATTTGTTCTAATGATCATTGATAAAATTCTCTATATCTACCTTTTTGAGGATTTTCATATCTAAAACAATTTCCTGAAGTAAAAACATTAAATGGTTTTTTTGGATTTAATAATTTTGATTCCAAAACTGCACGTATAACATTTGATGTTAATTCTGGACGAAGAACGATATTTTTATTATTTTTATCTTTTGATTTTATTGAAAAAAATTCTTTTTGTACTATATCACTTGTATTTCCTAATGTTTTTGAAAAAACATCTTCTAATTCAACAGTTGGAAGTATTAAAGAATTAAAATTAGATTTTATTGCAAAATCATTTAAAAAATTTATTATTATTTGATTTTTATTTACATCTAAATTTCATTTATCTAAAAAACCTTTTAATTTTTTAATCATTTATACCTTTCATTGTTTCTTCTTTTCCATATTTAAAAACAACATTTGAAATTTGTTTTTTAAACTTTAAAATAATTTTATATTCTAACTTAACAAACAAAAAATAAAGTATTTTTTGTAAAAAATAAAATATTGGAATAACAAATATAATTATTATAAAAAAACCAATAAATTGAATATTTCTTAAATCAAATAACAATAAAATACTTAAAATTAAAAATGAAAAAAGAATTATTTTATATTTATTTGTTTCTCTTTTTAAATTTAAAAAAAATAAATTTTTTAAAATATTTTCATTTAATGAATCTATTAAACTTATTTTTCTTTCACAAAAATTTAAAAAATTTTCAACTAATAAAAAATCTAATAAAAAAACAAAATATATCATTGGTACATTTATATTTTTTATTGTATCTATAATTTTTTCATTATTAAATGAAAAATAAAAAATTAAAGAAAACAAAACAAGTTTAATTGGAAATAAAAATGTATATATTAAAAAACCTTTAATTTTATATCTAATCATTAAATAAATCATTGGAATTAACATTGTAAAAGATAAATTTTTTAACATTTCTAAAAAAATATCTTTAAATTCATTATTATTATTTAATTTTGTAAAAATTTTATTTGTTAAAGTACTAAACAAACTTACAATTACAATTGATGAAATTATTAATAAAAAATTAAAAATTAAATTCAATATAATTATTTTTTTATTTAAATTATATTTATTTAAAATTTTATTATTTAAAATTAAAAAATTTATCTTTTGAAAATTATTTTTAACAAAAAAATCAAATTGAAAAAACAAAAATGTAATTAATAAAAGAAATAAAATAAATTGAATAATAAATGAATTTAAAACAATAAATAACAAAGAAAGAAAATGTTTATCTAAATTATCATATTTTACAATAAATGTTGGAGTTAATATAAATAAAATAATTAATAAATAATACTTCAATTTATAAAATTCTTTAATAAAAAAAAATTTAAAAAACTTTATAATTCCGATTTCATTATTTAAAGAATATTTTTTATAAAATTTAAAAAATAAAATATGCATATAAATTCCTAAATAAAAAAAAGAAAAAACAGAAATAAAATAAAATAATTTATTTTCTAAAACGTATAAAAATTGCCATTCTAATTTATAAAAAGGAAAACAAATATTTAAAGATAAAAATAAAAAATTAATTAAATATATAAAAAAACCAAAAAATTTAAATCTTTTTATTAAATAAAAAAAAGTAAATATTAAAAATACTAAAATTATTGAAAATTGTGAAATATTATATTTGTTAATAATATTTTTTTCATTTACAATTTTAAGAAAACTTATGTCAAAATTAATAAAAAAAGTTCCTATTAACAAAATAATAAAAAAACTAATTAAATATAAAACTATTGGAAACTTTCCATTTATTCCAAATAAATTATTCAATCTAATATTAAATTTCATTTTCTAAATCATCAAAAATTTCTTTACATTCTTGAATTTCTAATATTTTATTTTTTATTTTAATATATTCATCTTTTAATTCATTAGAAATTATTTTTCTTACAAACGGAACAAGAATTTCTAATGAATCTAAAATTTCTATATTTTTACTTAATAAATTATTTTTTAACTTTTTAATTTCTGAAGAATTATTAAAAATAAAAATTATTTTTTCATTTTTTTCTTCTATATTTTCTACATCAACATCTTCTAATAAATCAAATAATTTTTCTTCTGAAATTTTATTTATTATAATTTTATATTTTGTTTCAAATAAATGTTTTATAGAACTACTTTTTAAAATATTAATTTTAGATTTTTTTGTTACTTCTTTAATATTATTTAAGCTTCTTAAAAAATTATCAGTAAAAACTTTTATAAACAAATTTATTTTTTGTGCAAATTTTGCTTCACATCAAAAAATATTTTTATTTTCAATTGAAGAACTTTTTTTTAATGCTCTTTGAATAACATCTTTTGGTAGGTTTTCCTTCCTTGCTAATTCTAAAAGTTTTTTTAATTCAGAATTTGTATTTGGATTTGGATTAAAGTTAGCAACTTTTTGAATTTCATTAACTAATTTTTGAAACTTTTTACTTTTTTGACTATCTTGTCTTTCTTTACGATGTTTTATGTTTGCTCACTTAGAGTGTCCTGCCATTTTTAAAACTCTTTGATTTTTAAATTATTTTTTTTTGTTTTCTAAAGAATTATTATTAATTAAAAATTCTTCAACTTTATTTTTTAAAAAATTATTATAAATTGCTGTTTTAGGATACACTTTTTTTAATTCATCAACTGATTTTTTTGTATATTGTGACAACATGTTGTAATAACTTTCAATCTCTTGTTCAGTTACATCTATATTTTCAATTTTAGCAATTTCAAAAATTACTAATAATTCTTTAATTGTATTTTCAGTTTTTATTTTTAACTCTTTTTCAAAATCTTTTAAAGACATTTTTTTATTTTTCAAAAAATCTTCTAATTTAATATTTTTTCTTTTTAAATAATCAATTTGATTTTCTTTTAAATATTTAAATTCACGTTCAAAATATGTTTTTGGAAGATCAATTTTTGAATTTTTTAAAATTTCTTCATTTATTTTTGAAATTAAAATAGGTCTATTATTTTGTTTTTGTATACTAATTAATTCATCTGAAACTTTTTGTCTTAATTCTTCTTCAGATTTTAAATTTAACTTATCAATTAATTCTTCTTTAGATAATTTAACCTTTTCATGAACTTTATTTAAAATAATTTTAAATATTACTTCTTTACCAGCAAATTCAGGTGCATAATCTTTTGGAAAATTTAATTTTAAATCTTTATTTTCATTTAATTTCATTCCAATTACACCATCTTCAAAACCTGGAATAAATGTATTACTTCCTAATTCAAGAGAATAATTTTTCATTGATGCTTTTTCATTTTTTTTTCCATCAATAAAACCTTCAAAATCAATATTTGCAAACATTCCTTTTTTAGCAATATTTCCTTTTTCAACTAATTTTGAAAATTTTTCTTTTTTTTGTTCTATTAAATCATCTATTTCATTTTCTGAAATTTTTTTATTTTTAATTGAAATATTAAAATTTTTATATTTTGTTAATTCAATTGTTGGTAATTTTTCAAATTCAAATTCAACTTCAAATTCAGAAAATGATATTTTTTTAGTACTTCTTCCAACAAGACGATAAATTTCTAATTCTTTTTCTTTTTTTAATTGATTAAATATTTTTTGAATACCTTTTTCTTCAGCTTGAGAAAGAATATCAGATGTTGAAACATATCTTTCAACAAGTTCTTTTGGTACATTACCAGAACGAAAACCTTTTATTTTTAATTTTTTACCAATAGATTCTTTAACACTATCAATAACACTATTTCATTCTTCAAAAGAAAATGAAACTATATTTTTAATAATTTCATCATTTTTTATTTTTTCAAATTTTACAGTAAACATTAATTAACTCAATTCTTTCTTTTTTATTTTTAAATATTAAAAAAATGGAGCCCACGGAGGGAATCGAACCCCCGACCCAAAGATTAGAAAACTTTTGCTCTAAACCACTGAGCTACGCAGGCAATTCTTAAATACCCATATTATTTCAATAAATTTTAAAAATTTATTGAAGTGGTACCCGGAGCCGGACTTGAACCGGCACGAACCAAAGTTCGGCAGATCTTAAGTCTGCTGTGTCTACCAATTCCACCACCCAGGCATAAAAGAATGGTGTCCCATAGAGGGCTCGAACCTCTGACACCCTGGTTAAAAGCCAGGTGCTCTACCAACTGAGCTAATAGGACTTTTTTTTTTTTTTTTTTGGCTGGGGCAGACAGATTCGAACTATCGTATCATGGGACCAAAACCCATTGCCTTTCCACTTGGCTATGCCCCATTATTTTTAAAAACCAAAAACACTTAAAAATTAAATGTATATTTTTATTATATTTAAAAATATTTTTAAATAATAAAATTTTTTTAAAAATGGTGGAAGCGAGAGGATTCGAACCTCTGAACCCGAAGGAGCTGATTTACAGTCAGCCGTGTTTAGCCAGACTTCACTACGCTTCCAATGGTGCTGACTATAAGATTTGAACTTACAACCTTTCGCTTACAAGGCGAGTGCTCTACCATTGAGCTAAGTCAGCAATGGTAGAGTGTAACAGATTCGAACTGTTGACCTCCTGTTTGTAAGACAGGCGTTCTCCCAACTGAACTAACACTCTAAAACTTATTAATAATTATTTTATCAATTTTTATAAATCTTTAATAAATAAATTTAATATTTTTTAAAAATTTTATTTGTTTTCTTAAAAAAAATAAATTTTTGTAAAACAAAAGTTATAAATAATACAAAAAACAAAAATAATAAAAAATACCAAAAAAATTCTAAATAATCAAAAATAATTAAAAATATACCTGTTTTAACTGAAAAAATATTTGATAATAATTCAAAAATAAAATATCCAAATAAAATTGCAAATATTGTTGATAACAATAGAAAAATAGAAAAATTTAATAAATATTTTATATTTCATTTTCAATTTGGAAATCCAATTGTTGAAATATTTAAAAATAATTTTTTATCATTATTAATTTGTCAAATAATAATTGAAACAATAATTAAAAATAAAATCAATGAAAAAACTAAAATAATAAATAAAAAATATCACTCATAAATTTTAAAATGTTTAGACTTAATTTCTGATAACAAACTTAAAGATGAAGATTCAGCATTAATAATTTCAACATTTTTAAAATCTTTTAAATCTGTTTTTGTTGGATCTATATCTATAATAAGATTTCTTTTTAAATAACTTTTTTCATTATTTGAAAAAATAAAATTATAAATACCTGAGTTTTCAGAATTAATTATTTCATTTTTGGATAAAAAACTGTAATTAACAACACTTATTGGTTGATTAAATTTAGAATATGGAATAAAACCTGCTACTGTAAATAATCACTCATTATTTTTTAAATTATTATTTTTTTCTTTTAATGATATTTTTTTATATAAAAATTTATCATTTACATAAAATCTTTTTATTACTTTATCACCAACTTTAAAACCAGAATTTTTATATGATTCAGGTAAAAGTATATATTCTTTTGATCCATCTTTTTCTAAATAAAATTCACCATTTTTATTAAACTTTATACCTTGTAAAATTAAGCTTTCTTTTAAACCATCAAAAAAATTAATTCAATTATTTTCTTTTGAAAAAAATAAAGTATATTTTAATGATGATGAATCTATAATTTCAGTTTTTTCTTTAAATGGATTTACTATTTCACTTTTTAATAATAAACTTGGTAAATCTGTTTTTTTATCATATGGTGCAACATTAACAAAAATTTTTTCTATTTTAAATGACTCTAATAATTTTCTTTGTTTTTCATCAGGAAAATCTTTAGATTTTATCATTACTGGTATTCCATCACCACACCTATCATTTCTAAAGGTGTTGCTTTTTAAACTATTAAAAATTTCATAAATACATTCAGCATGTAAATTATCATTTGATAAAATTTCAGAAATTGTCTTTTTAAAATCATTAATTTGAACAATATTTTGTGAAAATTCACTATTTTTTTCAACAAAATTAACTTTTTTTTCTATACTATTACCATTTTTTAAGTACAAACTATTTAATTTTGAAATACTTTTTATATTTTTTGGAAAAAAGTTTTTAGAATCAACAAAATTTGAAAAAGATATTTTAATAAAAAGAAAAAGAAAAAATAATAAAATTGAAAAAAAAGTTAAAAAAAATAAAAATATTTTTTTATTTATTTTATTAAAAAAAAGTAATGTACTAACTCCTATTTTTGAAAAAAATATTGGAAATCATTTTTTAATAAAAACAAAAATTGGTTCTATTTTTATATTTTTTAATGAATTTTTATTTTCAAAATATATTAAATTCTTTTTATAAAAATATATTTGATATATATATGATGTAAATGCAAAAAAAACAGGAAGAATTATTAAAAATGAAATAATAAAAAATGGATTAAAATATTCTTTTTTTAATCTAAAAAATGAACTATCAAAATTTCATTCATAAAAATAAACACTTAAAAATGTTCCAAAAAACAAACTTATAATTGATATACAAAATATTATAAAAAAACTTGTAAATGTATCAATTAAAATTATTTTTTTAAAATTTAATCCATTAAAAATTAAAGACTGTATTTGTTTTTTTCTTGAATATAATTCTTCTTTTTCAACAAATTTAATAAATAAAACTAAAATTATAATTAATAAAAATGAAAAAAATGTAATTATAAAAATATTAAATAAATTATTAATTTTAATTTTTAATCCACCATTAAAATCTTTATCAAATTTATGAATTGAAATATTTGAATTACTTCATTTTTTAGAAAAAAAACTTCTAATATTATCAATTATTTCTTTTTTTTGTGTTTCATTTGTAGATTTATAAAACTTAATATATATATTTTTTTGTTGTGTATGTTCTTTATTAAATTTCTTTAATAAAAATTCATATTGTTTTTTATTTACAAAAACTTTTGCAAAATTTTCAAAATAACCATTTTTATTAAATGATTCTAAATATATACTATTTTTTAATGTTTCTGTAAGATTTAATGAATAATCACTTATTCTTTCACCAATAAATTTTACTTTAAATTCTTTGTTACCAAGATCAAATTTATTACCAACTTTAAAATTTGGATTTAAATCTACAAATTTTGTATTTAAAATAACTTCATTATCTTTTAATTCTTCAATATTTATAACTTCATTATTTGATGAATTTACTAATTGATTAAATGTTTGTTGTTTTGAAAATCTTGTTATTAAATAATTTTTTTTGTTTTTAATATCAACTCAAAAAAAATATGGTGAATAATTATATTTAAATGTATTTTTATACTTTTTTAATCTAAATTCATTATCTATTAATTCATCTTCAACTTCTTTATTTTCTAATTTTAAACGTGGTAAATTAATTCTATAATCAAAAGCAACTGATTTATTTAAAAAATTATTATTTTTTATTTGAGATAAAATTTGAAATTGAAATAATGGAGCAAATAAACCAACTATTAAAAAAATTGAAATAGCAAAAATAAAAAAATTAATTTTTCTTTTTTTAATCAAGTTTTTTATTTTGTTTTTAAATATTAATCAAAAAAATTTCATTTTATTTATATAATTAGGATATATGAAAAATTGTATTTTTTGTAAAATTATCAATAAAGAAATTGAATCAAAAATTCTTTATGAAAATGATACATTAATTGTTATTTTAGATGTTTTTCCTTCTGATGTTGGTCATTGTTTAATTATAACTAAAAAACATAAAGAAAATATTTTAAAATTAAATAAAAATGAAATAAAAGAAATTGCATTAGTACAACAAAAAATAACAAATCTATTAAATTATAAATTAAAACCAAAAGGATTTAACTTTTTAAATAATTTTAATCCAATTGCTGGACAAATAATTGATCATTATCATTTACATATTATTCCAAAATATAAAAAAAATATAGGTTTTTCAGTTAAAGTTGAAAAATCTGATGAAAAAATTGACATTGAAAAAGTTTGAAAAACTATTAAAAATTAATTTTTTATATTTCTTTTATTTGGTTTAATAAAAAATTCTCTTCTTTTAAATTCTTTTTTAACACCTAATGATGCTCTTTTAAATCTTCTAACTAAAGAATTAATATTTTCATTTTCTTTTATTTTAATAATAATCATAGATAAAAAAATTTTATCATAAAAAATAAATATAAAAATTTATAATTTAAATAATATGTTAATTTTATCAATTGAAAGTAGTTGTGATGAAAGTAGTGTTGCAATTTTAAAAAACAATAAAGTAGTTAATTGTTTAACAATATCACAAATTGAAACATTCAAAAATTTTGGAGGTGTAATTCCTATAATTGCAAGTGATTTACATGTAAAAAATATTCCAATTTTAATAGAAAAAATAAAAAATAAAAATCCAATTGAATTTAAATTAATAGATGCAATTGCATATACTGAAAAACCTGGATTAATTGGTTGTTTAAATATTGGATATACATGTGCAAAATTTATTTCTGATTATAAAAAAATACCATTAATTCCTGTAAATCATTTACATGGACATATTTATGCATCAGAACTTAATGATAAACAAAAAATAGAATATCCAGCACTTGCAATTGTTATAAGTGGTGGACATACAAGTATTTTTTATCTTGAAAAAGAACTAAAATTTAAATTAATTTCAAAAACTTTAGATGATGCAGCAGGTGAAATGATAGATAAAGTTGCAAGAAAATTAAATTTGCAATATCCTGGTGGACCAAAAATTGAAAAACTTGCAAAAAATGGAAAACATAAATTTAAAATTCCTATTTATAATAAAAATGATGATTTAAATTTTTCATTTTCAGGTATTAAAACACATTGTATAAATTTAATTAATAATTCAAATTTTAATGAAAATGATAAAAAAAACTTTGCTTTTTCATTACAAGAAACAATTTTTGAAAATATAATTTTTAAGGTAAATAAAATAATTAATAAAAATTTTGTTAAAACAATAATTTTAAGCGGTGGTGTTGCAAGTAATGAAAGTTTACAAAAAAAATTTAAAGAAAATTTTAAAAAAATTAAAATTTTAATACCAGAAAAAAATATTGTACTGATAATGCAGCAATGATTGGAATTGTTGGTTATAAAATTTTTAAAAATAATAAAATATTATATAAATATGATTCAAAAAAATAATTTTAATAAAAAATCATTAACATTAAAAATAATAAAATATTTAATATTATTTTTAATTATTTTCTTTTTAGTAATAACAACCTTTAGATTATCAATAGTTGGTCAAACAATAGATAATTTTGTATTTCATTTACCATTTGGTATATTAAAATATTTCTTATATTTTTGTTTATTTTTTCAAATTATTTTTTATACTTTTAATAAAAAAATTTTCAAATTAAATAAAATAAATAAAAAATTAATTATAAAAATAACATGATGTATATTTAATATTTTTTGAATTACAGGTTTATTAACAACTATTTTTTTAAATATAAATAATAATATTTTAGCTTATAAAAATTACTCTTTTAATAAAATTTTTTCAAATTTTTGAAAAGAATATAAAGTAAATAATGTTATATTTCAAGAAAATATAAATTTTTTTATAGGATATAAACCATTTATTTTAATAACTGAAAAAAATATTAGTGGAATTATTGGTTTAACAATAGCAACATTATTTAATTACACATATATTATTTCATCCATTATTTTAAATTTTTTTAGTTTATTTTTTATGTTTTCTTTTTTATTTTTTAATCATCCATTTTATTTATTATTTAAAAAAGAAAAAAGAAATTTAATAAAATGGAAAAATATGAAAGAAGGATTTAAAAAAATAAAATTTAAACCTGAAACAATGAATCAAATACATGATGAAAACATAACAATTGAAGTACCTATTGTTTATAAAATGAGTAAAAAAGCAGATAATATTGCTTCTGAAAATTTAAAATTAATAAAAAAACAACATCAAGAAAAAATTGAAGAAAAAGAAAAAGAACATACTAGAGAAATTGAATGAGAAATTCCTGAATTTTCATCTAATAAAAATGATAAAAATAAAAATATTATTTTAGAAAACTTAAATAAAGAAAAAGAAAATAATAATAATAATAATAATAATAATAATAATAATAATAATAATAATAATATATATCCAAAAAATGATATTTATAACAAAGTAAATAATCAAGATATTGAAGAAATAAAAAAATTTAATAAAATTGAATCATTAAAAAATAAAAATAAAATAGAAAATGTTTTAAAAATTTATAATGTTAATGCAAATGTTAATAATTTTTATATTGGTCCAACATTTACAAAATTTGAAATAGAATTAGGAACTGGGGTAAAAGTTCAAAAATTTAAAGAATTAAAAGAAGAATTTGAAATAGAATTAGCAAGTAACAGAATAAGAATTGAAGCACCTATACCAGGTAAATCTGCTGTTGGTATAGAAATACCAAATAAAAAAAGATTAAATATTTATTGAAATTCAGTAATTAAAGATTTAACAAAAGAAAATAATTCTTTAAAATTATTAATTGGAAAAGATGTTATTGGTAACACAAAAATTATTCAATTAGAAAAACAACCTCACCTACTTATAGCTGGAGCAACTGGAGGTGGAAAATCAGTTTGTTTACTTTCAGTAATTTCATCATTAATTTCTCAACATTCTCCAGAAGAATTAAAATTACTATTAATTGATCCAAAACAAGTCGAACTTACAGTATTTAATGATTTACCTCATTTAGTAAGACCAATTATTAATGATAATAAAATTGCAATTTTAGCTTTAAAAAATGTTCTTAAAATAATAAAAAAACGTTTTGAAATTTTTAAAGAATCAAAAACAAATAAAATTGATTCATATAATTATAAAAATCCAGATAAAAAAATACCATATTTTGTTGTAATAATAGATGAATTAGCTGATTTAATGTTTTCAAACAAAAAAGATGTAGAAGACTCAATAATTAAAATAACACAAATTGCAAGAGCAGCAGGAGTATTTTTAGTTATTGCTACACAAAGACCATCTACTGATGTTCTAACTGGTTTAATTAAAGCAAATATTCCAGGAAGAATAGCATTTAATGTTTCTAATCAATTTGATTCAAGAACAATTTTAAATAAAACTGGTGCTGAACAACTTTTAGGATATGGAGATATGTTAATTTTAAATCCATTAGGACAAAAAATTTCTAGAGCACAAGGTGTTTATATAAAAAATGATGAAATAAATACATTAGTTAATTTTTGAAAAAATAAAAATTATAAAAATAATTATTGAAAAAATTTTATTAATTTAGAAGAAAATTTAAATTCAATAGAAAATGTAAATTTTAATGAAAATGATTTAGAAATTTATGAAAAAACTTTAAATCTAATAAAAAATAAAGAATATATTTCTATTTCTTGAATTCAAAGATATTTTTCAATTGGTTATAACAAAGCAGCAAAAATAACTGAAAAATTAGAAAATGAAAAAAAAATAGTTAAATCTGGTAATAAATACAAAATAATTGATGAATAAATAAAATTATAAATATGGAACACCAACTTTTTTATTAATTAATTTCATTTTTTTTTCGGCAATTTTTTTTGCTCTTTTAAAACCTAAATTTAAATATTCTTTTAATATCTTAGGATTATTATTAAAATATTTTACTTTTTTATGAATTGGTTTTAATTTATTTATTAATGAATTTAAAACATTTAATTTTAAATCTAAATAATTATTACAAATTTCTTTTAATTCTTTTTCAGCTAAAAAAATATTTTTTTCATTACACAATGAATAAATAAGAATTAAATTTGAAACACCAGGTTTATTTTCAAAATCAAATTTAATTATATTTTCTGAATCTGTTTTACAACTTTTTATTTTTTTTGTTATTTCTTCAATTGAATCATTTAAAAAAATCGTAGATAATTTATTTTTAACAGATTTTGACATTTTTTTATCTGGATTTTGTAAATCTCTAATTCTATAATTTGTACCAGACATTTCAATAAATTCAGGTAATTTAAATACATTTTTATATTGTTTATTAAACCTTTTACATAAGCCTCTAGTTAATTCTAAATGTTGTTTTTGATCTGGACCAATTAAAACATCTGCATCAAAAAGTAAAATATCACTTGCCATTAAAACAGGATAACTATATAAACCTAATGATTTAAAAACACCTTTATTTATTTTAGATTTAAATTGTGTCATTCTATTTAATTGACCAACTGGTTGAAAAGATGATAATAAACAACTTAACATTGTATGTTCTTGAATTTGAGATTGAATATAAACATTTTCTTTTTCAATTCCACATGCAAAAGCTATTTTTGCTAATTCTTCTTGAAAGATTGGAATTTCTTCATTTTCTTTTCTAGTACTTATTGAATGTAAATCACCAATTAAAAAAAATAAATCATATTCTTTTTGTAATTTAATTAAATTTTTAAAAATTATTAAATAATGAGCTAATGTTGGGAAACTTGAAGAGGTAATACCACTAATAATTCTTCTTTTTTTCAATTTCATTTTCTTTTTTTGAATTTTTTATATCATCATTTTTAATAATAAAATTATCTTCAATTTTATTATCATTATTAATTATTTGTAAATTTGTATCATCTTTTTTTTGATGTTGTCATAAATTAAATATTTTTACATTCATTGCAATACCAAGAAAAGTTAAAATAATTGAAAATGGTGAACATACAAAAAATATTATTCTAGATAATATTGTTGTTTTTATTATTGTACGAACTTGTATATCTGAATCATAAAATCATACTAAAAATAAACAAATAATTCCAATAATTAATGTAAAAAAAATACTAAAAAATAATATTTTAAAATCTTTATATACTTTTTGAACAAAAAAATTATATTTTTTTTTAAAAAAAAGAAAAAAATATAATAAATAAACAGAAAAAAATAAAACAGATATTGCAAAAATTGAAGTAACAACTATTCTAAAAGAAACAATATCTGTTCAACCAGTACTTCTAAATGCAAAAATATTTGTAATTACTAAATTTAAAACAAAAGATATATTTAAAATACTAAAAATTTGTTTATAAAATAAAAATTCTGAAAGTTTTATTTTTTTCATCTATAAAATTTATTGTTAAAATGGAGCAGATAAAGAGAATCGAACTCTCATCTTCAGCTTGGAAGGCTGTGGTTTTGCCATTAAACTATATCTGCAAAATTATTTATTACATTTTAACATAAAAAATAATATTAAATATTTAAATCAAAATATTGTAACAATACAAAAAATGAACAAATTGAAACTGCTTGTCCTAAATTAATACTACTTGTTAATTTTGTTTGATTAATTTTAAATAAATTATTTGAATACTTTTTAATTATATTTTTTGGTAAACCAACAGATTCTTTTCCAAAAACAATAAAAATTGGTTTTTCAATCATTGTAAAATCAAAATCTGTAATTTTTTTGTCTGCTTTTGAAGAAGTTGTAACAATATAAATATCTTTATTTTTTGAAATAAAATCTTCTCATGATGAATATTTCTTAATATCTGCTAATTCAAAATGATTTGCACTACTTCTTTTTAATCATTTTTTTGAAAATATAAAACCAAATGGTTCAATTAAATGTAATGTAAAATCAAATGAACAAGCAAGTCTAATAATTGTTCCAACATTTCCAGGTATTTCTGGTTCTAATAAAACAATATTTATTTTCTTTTGAAAAAAATAATTTTCATTTGAATCTTTTCAAAAATACATTTTATTTTTACAAAAATTACAAACAAAAAAAATAAAAGTTTGTTTTTTTATTATTTTTTCTTCTATTTTTGAAATACTATTTTCATCAATTAGTGATTTACAAAAATAACAAGTATTAAAATTTTTTATAATTAATTTTTTATATTCCATTAATCTATTATATTTATTTGTTTAGTTTTTTGTAATTCTTCAATAAATTCTGAAAAATTATAATCTGATGTTATAAACAATGTTTTTCTTGCTCTTGTCATTCCAACAAATAACAATCTTCTTTCCTCTTCTAAATCATTAATTGTTTTAATTCTTCTTGTTGGAAATATATTTTTTGAAACATTAAAAATAAAAACATGATCAAATTCTAATCCTTTTGTATTATGAACTGTCATTAAATTAATTGAATTTTTTTTATCAATAAAATCATCTGAAATAGAAATTTTAATCATATTTAAAAATTCTAAAATTTTTGTTTTAATTGATTTATTTAAATTTTTATTTTCAAAATCATTTATTATATTTAATAAAATTTTAATATTTTTAATTCTTTCATCTTTATTAAAATAAAGTTTATCTAAAATATTTAAATATATTTTTTCAAAAATAACTTTACTTAAATATGATAAACTTTTAATTTCAAATAATTGTTTTTTATAAATAAAAATATTATCAAAAACTTCACTAATATTTGAAGAAATATTATTAAATTTTATATTATCTGAAATATTTTCAATAAACTTTAATAAAGTTTTGTTTTCTTCTTTTGCTGCATTTTTTAATTTTATTATTGTTTTTATACCAACAGCTTTTACTCACATTAAAATTTGTTCAACTTCAAAATCATTTTCATTTACCAATAATGAAATTAAAATCAAAAAATCTTTAATTTCTCTTCTTAAAAAAAATTTAATACCTTTAAAAATATAATAATTAATTTTATTATTAATTAATTCTTTTTCTAACTTTGCTGATAAATAATGAGAACGATAAATGATACATATTTCATTTAATGGTACAAAATTATCAATTAATACTTTAATTTTATTTACAATTTCATCTACTTGTTCATACTCATTGCCAATAAATAATTCAGGTTTTTGAATATTTTTTTTTGTAGCAATGATATTTTTTAAAATACGATTTTTATTTTTTAAAATAAAAGAATTTGATAAATCAACAATATCTTTTGATGATCTATAATTTTTATTTAAAATTATAGTTTCAGTATTTTTAAAATCTTTATCAAAATTTAAAATATATTCAATATCTGCATCTCTTCAACCATATATTGTTTGATCAGGATCACCAACAATTGAAACTTTGATTTCTTTTCCATTATTTGATAATAATTTTATTAATAAATATTGTATTTTATTTGTATCTTGAAATTCATCTATAATTATTTGTGAATATCTTCTTTTTCATTTTATTAAAAGTGATGGATTTTCTTTCAATAAAAAATATGTTTTTTTTAATAAATCAAAAAAATCTAATAAATTATTTTTTTGTTTATATTTTTCATATTCATTACTTAAATTTCATAAAAATAAAATTTGTTTTTCATTTAAAATTGAATCAAATTTTAAAATTATTTCTTTAAAATTTTCATAATTTCTTATCTGTAAAAATTTAGTTTCATTTAATGATTCAAAAATATAATTTATTGTTTCTTTGTCTATAATTTTTCCAAATAAATTAATTTTATTTTCTTTAATTATATTTTTAATAATTTGTTTTTGATCTTCTTGATCTAAAATATTTAAATTTTTATTTTTTACAAAATTTAAATGGTTTTTTTCTTCTAAAAGAAACTTATAACAAAATGAATGATATGTAAATATATGTTTACCATCAAAATCAGATATCTCATTTTTAATACGTTCTTTAATATTTTTACATGCTTTTTTTGTAAAAGTTAAAATTAAAATTTTATTAAAATCTACTTTTTTATTTTTGATTAAATTTAAAATTCTAGAAACCAAAACTGTTGTTTTACCTGTACCTGGTCCAGCAATTATTCTTAAATTTTTTTCTTTTGAAATTAAAGTTGCTTTTAACTGATTTTCATTTAAAAAATTATTATTTATATTTGTTTTTATTTTCATTTTTTTATTATTTTCTATGTTTTTTTCTTCTTTTACAAACACTTGTTGCCCTTCCATTACAACAAGAGCTAAATATTTTGAATCATAAAACAATCTATTTGATTTATTAATTTTTTGAAAAATAAAAATAAAAATAAATCAAAAAATATTTAAACAAGAAATTGAATTAATGATAAGTTTTATTATTTCTTTGTTATTCAATAAATTATTTTTTAATAAAATCAGATAAATAAAATTAGATAAAATATAACTTAAAAATAAAGTTAAATAAACAAAAAATTCTCTAATAATAAAAAAAATGATTGGTAATTTTTTATTATTTTCATTAATTATTTTTATTTTAAAAATATATTTTCCAATTGTTTTTCCATTATTTAAAAATGGAATAACAATTTGTAATAAAACAAAAAAAATAATTGTTATTGAAAATGAAATTAAAGATAAAATTTGTATTTCTTCTTTTTGAAATTTAAATTGTTTTCATATTAAATAAAAAATTGATGTATATATTGAAATTATAATTATTAAATCAAATAATCTTGCAAATATTCTTCTTCATTGTGATGCTAAAACAATATGTTTATTCATTTAATTTTTTAATTTTATATTCTTTATACTCAAATATTTCTAAAATTTTTTTAACTATTCGATTTTTTACAAAAAATAAATATACAAATAAATTAAATATTGGATTTACAATTGTAATCATAAATACAACTATTGGATTTGCTTTTAAATAATCTAAAAAACTTAAATGTGATTTTTCAGAGAAAAATTTTAATTCTCCCATTATTAAAAAAAATATTATATAAATTATTGGCATTAATACTACCATTAAACATATTAATTTTTTTCTTTTTTTTAATCATGAAATAAAAAAACATGAAATACCACTTGCAAATCAAATAAAAACAAAAAAGAAATCAAAAATCATACTTATATCAAATAATGCATGACCTAAAAAACCAGTTATAAAAGCTTCTCTAGGTGGAAAATAAAAAGCTTGAAATCATATCAAAAAATAAAAAACAGGTATAAAACCTGTTGTAAAAAATAATGGTCTAAATATTGATAATGATGTAGATAGCAAAGATCATATTGCAATAAAAGAACTACACAATACAATATTTTTTAAAATTCATCTCATTTAAGTATATAAGTGGTGGGACCATTGGGAGTTGAACCCAAGACCTCACGATTATAAGTCGTGTGTTCTAACCACATCTGAACTATGGCCCCAGTATACTTTTATTATATAAAGAAAAAATAAAATTCTATCTTTTTGAGAATTGAGGAGCTTTTCTAGCTTTTTTAAGACCGTATTTCTTTCTTTCTTTTATTCTAGAATCTCTAGTTAAACAACCAGAATTACGTAGAATATTTTTATTTTCTGGGGATAAAGTTGCTAAAGCTTTAGCAATTGCAGCTCTACATGCAGAAGCTTGTCCTGAAAATCCACCACCAGAAACTTTTATTTTAATATCGTATTTACCAACAGTTTTTGTCAATAATAATACTTCTCTTATTAGTCTTACAAATACAGTATTTGGAAAAAATTTTTCAATTTCTAATTCTTTTTTAATATTTTTACTATTTATTAAAATTTGCGAATCTTTTTTTTCTTCACATGGAAATAAAATTGCTTGTGCAATTGAACACTTTCTTTTTCCTGTACCTCTTATTAAATTGTTTTTTGTCATAATTTATATTAATTTATACTAATTTCTTTTGGTTTTTGTGCATTATGTGGATGATTTGAATCAGAATAAAGATATAAAGATTTTAGTTGTTTTGAACCTAATTTATTTTTAGGAAGCATTCTTTTAACTGCAAATCATAATAATTTTGTAGGATCTTTTTCAAAAATAACTTTTGCATTTTTAACCTTTAAACCACCTGGATATTGTGAATGTGAATAATATAATTTATTTTTTCATTTATTACCAGTTAAAATAATTTTTGAACTATTTATAACAATAACATTTGAACCACAATCTTGATTTGGTGTATACATTGGAAGATTAGTTCCTGTTAAATATGGAATAATTTTACTTGCTAATCTACCTAAAACCAAATCTTTTGCATCAACAACAAATCATTCTTTAACTATTTTTTCTTTTGGTGTAAATTTTGTTTTATACATTTTTTTATATTAATTTTTTATTATAAATAATTATATACTTTTTTACTCTTAATGACTATGTTTATTTTTTAAAGACAATCATTCTTCTAATAAAAAATTTTTTTCTAAAAACTCAATAATTATTTCATAATTTAGAAAAAAAACAAAAATTCCAAACATAAATACAACAATAAAAAATAATATTCAATCTAATTTTTTAAATTGATTTTCAAAATAATATGTTCTTTCTTTGTCAGGATTATAACCTCTTGATTCCATAGCAACAGTCATTTCATCTGCTTTTCTTAAAATAGAAATAATTAATGGAATTAACAATGAAATTAAAGATTTAATTTTAGTTTTTCAACCACCTTTTCTAAAATCTAATCCTCTTGATGCTTGTGCTGTAATAATGTTTTCAGACTCTTCCATTATTGTAGGAACTAATCTAAGACTTAATGTAATTATCATTGCAAGAATATGTACAGGAAATTTTAAAAATTTCAATGGTGATAATAAACTTTCTATTGCCCTTGTCATTTGTATTGTAGAAGTTGTAGAAACTAAAATTACACTTACTAAAATAACTAATGTAATCCTTAATGTAAAATAAAGCATTTGCATTAAACCAGTTTTTGTAATTTGTATAAATCCAAAAATTTTATCAGTTAATGCATTTTCTTTTGATACTGGATCAGAAAAATTTAAAATATTAAATAAAAATAAAAATACAATCATTAAAAAGGATGATTTTAAAATTATCTTAAAAATTTTTCATTGTAACTTTGCTATAAAAAAAACAGATATCATAATAATTATCAATAAAAAATATAAAGTTAAACTTTTTCCACCCTCAAATGTTGGTAAAAAAATTAATATAAAAAATAAAATTGATGAAATTATCTTTAATCTTGGATCAAATCTTCATATAAAAGAATTTTTTGGATTATTTATTTTACTTATTTTAAAGTTCATTATTCTTTATTTTTTTAACTATTTTTTCTATTAATTCATCTTCAGATGAAAATTTTTTTAATTCTGAAATATTTATTTTATTTGATTCTAATTTTTTTAAAAAACTAATTGTATTTGGAATTGACAATCCAATATTTTTAAGAAAATTATTTTCAAAAAAAAGTTGTTCTGAATTTGTTTCTAAAATAATTTTTCCATTTTCTAAAACTATTATATTATCTGCTAAAAATTGAACCATATTCATATCATTTGTTGTAAAAACAATTGTTTTTTTTGATTTAATTGATAAATCTTTAATTAATTTAATTACTTTTTTTGTTGATTCAACATCTAAACCATTTGCAATTTCATCAAATAAAATTAAATCTGGATCATGTGCAATTGAACCAATTATTGAAATTTTCTTTTTTTCACCACCAGATAATTGAAAAGGAGAACGTTTTAAATAAATTTGAGGTAATGAAAGATATTTAAAATATTCTTTTATTTTTTCTTTTGCTTTATAAACATCTAAACCATAATTAATTGTACTAAATAAAATATCTTTTTCTACTGTTTCTTCAAACAATTGATTATCTGAAAATTGAAAAATACATCCAGTTTTTTTTCTTAAAAGTTTAATATTTTTTATTTTTTTATTATTAGATCAAGTAATATCATCAAGTGTTACTTCACCAAATTTTGGTACTATTAAAGCATTTAAATGTTTTAATAAAACACTTTTTCCAGAACCGGGTTTACCAATTATTGCAGTTATTTTTCCTAATGGAAAATTATAATTTATACCATCAATAACTTTTTCATTTGTTTCAGGATTTATACAAATTAAATTTTTTATTTCTAACTTTTTAATTGACATATTTTTTTTATTATTTTTTCTTGACTTAAAATTTTTTTATCTATAATTTTATTATTATATAAACTTAATGATAATTTATAATTAAATGGTAATTCAATAGATTTATTAATTTCTAATTCTTCAAAATTAGACAAATTAATTAATTTTTCTGGTTTATCAAAATAAATTAATTTACCATTATTCATAACAAGTACTTTATCAGATTTTAAAATCCTTTCCATATCATGTGTAATTTCAATAATTGTTTTTTTACCAATTATTTCATCAATTGTTTTTATAACTCCAGATTTACTAAATGAATCTAATAAACTTGTTGGTTCATCAAATAAAATAATTTCTGGTTTTGAAATCAAAACTGATGCAATTGCAACTTTTTGTTTTTGTGCTGGTGACAATTCGGTTGAATTTGAAAATAAAATAGATTCTAATTTTAATTTTTTAACTATTTCAATAATCATTTCTTTCATTTTTGAAATAGGAATCATTTTATTTTCTAAACCAAATGCCAATTCTTGATCAACAGTTTCTTTAATAAATTGACTTTCTGGATTTTGAAAAATTATTCCAATTTTATCTAATAAATTTCTATGATTTTTTTCTTTAAAAGTAGAATCAAGTATTTTTAATTCTCCACTAAATTCTCCTAATAAACCACCAATTAATTTTATTAATGTTGATTTTCCACTTCCATTATGTCCTATTACAACAATAAATTCACCTGGAAATATATTAAAAGAAATATTATTTAAATTTTTATATTTTGACTTTAAATTATATGAAAAACTAACATTTTTAAAAGATATAATTGGTTTTTTAGATGTATTCATCTCTTTTTATAATATTATTTTTATTAATTAAACTAATTTTAGATAAAAAACTGTTGCATTATCACCTAATCTATTTTCTAATTTATAACATTTTAAATAACCACCATTACGATCTTTATATTTAATTGCTAATTCTTTTAATTTAATCAATGGATATTTATCTTTTTTATCTTCTTTTACTTTTACTTTTTTTCTAATAATTTTTAATATTTTTCTATCATTATGTAAATCATCTTTTTTTGCAAAAGTAATTAATCTATCAAAAACTTTTTGTACTCTTTTTTTTCTTGAAATAGTAACTTTAATGTGTTCATGTAAAATTAATTCTGTAACCAAATTACGAATTATATTTTGAACCTTTGATCTTTTATGTGCTGTTATTTGTCTACGTGGCATAATTTATTAACTCTTTAATGTAATTTTACATTCATTTTTTAATTTTTCATCAATCTCACTAACTGATTTATCACCAATATTTTTGATTCTTCTTAATTCAGATAATGTTTTTTCTTTTAATTGACTTACTTTTGTAATTCCAACTGCTGATAAAGCATTATAAGTTCTTTCAGAAAAATCAAGTTCTGTTATTTCAACATCTTCAACTTTTTTTTCAACTTCATCTTTAGGATTTACAAATTTAAATTCTTCAAATTTTGTAGGTGCTAAATCTTTAATAAATTCAAAATGTTTATATAAAATCTCTGATGCAATACTTAAAGTATCAATTGGACTAATTGTTCCATTAGTTTTAATACCTAAAATAACTTTTTCAAGAACAGATTTTTCACCAAGTTTAATTTCATCTGTAATCATTGAAACCTTTTCAACTGGTGAAAAATTTGAAGTCATTGAAATTCAACCAATTTCATCAATTAAATCTCTATTTTCTTCAAAAGTTGAAAAACCATAACCTTGTTTTGCTTTGAAATCAATTTCAACTTCAATTGATTTTGTCATTTCAAATAACTTTAATTCTGGATTTATAATTGTAATACCAACAGGTGTTTCTATATCTTTTGCTTTTACAACACCTTCTTTATTTATTTTTAAATGTAAATTAATTATTTCATTTTCATTATAAATATTTGGTTCAACTTTAATTTTTATTTTTTGAATATTTAAATTAATTTGTAAAACATTTTCAATACAAAAAGGTAATGTTTGTAATTCTTGCATAACATTTTTAATTTTAAATGCAAAAATTGAAATACCAGGAACTACTGATAATAATACACGTCTTAAAGAATTACCAATTGTAATTCCAAACCCTTGTACTAATGGTTGAATTTCAAATTCAACATAATTATTTTCTAGATCTTTTTTTAATACTTTAAATTTTGGTTCAATAAATTTATTCATTTTTTTAATTTTTTAATTTCTATTCCTTATATTTTTATGATCTTGGTTTTTTTGGTGGACGACATCCATTATGTGGTAATGGTGTTACATCAGAAATGCTATCAATTTTTATTCCAGAAGTTTCTAATGCTCTTAAAATTGAATTTCTACCTGGTCCTATTCCTTTAATTTTAACTGAAACAGTTTGCATTTTATACAATTTAGCAACATTAATAACTTTTAAAAAAACTACTTGACCAGCATATGGTGTTGATTTTTTAGCACCTTTATATCCTAAAGAACCACCTGATTCTTGTGCTAAAACTTCTCCATTATCTCTTGATAAAGAAACAATTGTATTATTAAATGTAGATTTTACATGAATAATACCATGTTGTACTATTTCTTTAATTTTCTTTTTTCTTTTACTTATTTTTTGTTTTACACCCATTATTTAAACTCTATTTTGAAACTTTCTTTTTACCAGCAACTGTTTTTCTAGGACCTTTTCTAGTTCTAGCATTTTTTTGAGTTATTTGACCACGAACAGGCAAACCTTTTCTATGTCTAATACCTCTATAACTTCCTATTTCTTTCAAACGTTTAATATTAAAACCTTGTGTTCTTCTAATTTCACCTTCTGTAGGAATTTTTGAAATTTCAGCTTGAATTTGACTTATTTTTATATCATCTAATTCAATAACTTTTTTATCTTCACTAATTTTTAAATCAGATAAAATCTTTTTTGATGTACTTAAACCAATACCATAAATATATGTTAAAGCTACAACAACTCTTTTTTTCTCTGGAATATCTATACCTGCAATTCTAACCATTACTATCTTTTTTTAACCTTGTCTTTGTTTGTGTTTTGGAGTTTTGCAAATAACTGCAATACGTTTTTTACGTTTTACAATTTTACAAAAATTACAAATCTTACCTACTGATGTTCTTACTTTCATTTTTAAATCTCTTTACAATTCTACCTTTTGTACTATCATATATTGACATTTCAACTTCAACCAAATCATTAATTAATATTTGTATTGAGTATTTTCTTATTTTACCACTAACTCTTGTTAATATTTCATGTTCATTTTTTAAACGTACTTTATATAAACCTTTTCCAAGATTTTTTATTACTATTCCATTTAACTTTATTATAGAACTATCTTTTTTCATAATTTGTTAAAATATCTACTCCATTTTTAGTTACAAGAAGCATATGTTCAAAATGACATGTTATCTTTCTATTCTTTGAAACAACAGTTCAACCATCATTTAAAACTTCAGTTTCATATGAATCAATTAACAACATAGGTTCAATACAAATAATACTATTTAATGGTAATTTAATATCTAAATTTTTAGATTCAACATTAAAAATAAAAGGTTCTTCATGTAAATTTTTACCAATTCCATGACCTGCATAACCAACAGTTAATTTGTATCCTTCTTTTTTTGCTATTCTTTCTATTATATAACCTATTTTTTTTAAACTTACATTTTCTTTAATGATTTCTATAGCTTTATCTAAACATTTTTTTGTAGTATTTAATATTTTTTTCTTTTCTTCTGTTTCTTTACCAACAATAAAAGATACTGCTGCATCAGCATTCATACCCATATATTTACAACCAACATCAACTGAAATTAAATCACCATCTTCAAATGGTTTATCATTTGGTATTCCATGTACTAATTGTTCATTTAAAGAAACACAAATTGATGCTGGAAAGCCATTGTAATTTAAAAAATTTGGTTCACAATTATTTTCAAAAATAATTTTATTTGCTCTATCATTTAAAATAAGACCATTTTCTCCAATTTTTGTTGTTTCTTTTAAATTTTTTAATATCTTACCAACTGTTTTTGCTGCTACTCTAGAATATTTGATTTCTTTTTTAGTTTTTTTTAAAATCATTTTCTATTTTTTTAATTCTTTAATTTTTTTAAGAAATGAAAGAAAAATTGGATGAGGATTTGCAAATCTTGTACTTATTTCTGGATGAAATTGTACACCAACAAAAAATGGATGATTTTTTAATTCAAATGATTCAACAATACTTCTATCGTCAAAACGAAATCCAGATAATATAAAATTTTTATCATTTTCAAATAAATTTAAATATCTATTAGATAAACCAAATCTATGTCTATGTCTTTCTGAAACATCTGTAATTGATCAATTTGAATCTTTATACATTTTAATTATTTTTGTATTTTCTTTTAAAATAATTTTTTGATCACCTAAAACTAATTTTTTAATTTTAGGATAAACATAATCAATTATTAATAAATCATTATCATTTTTTGAAAGTTCTTTTGAATTTGCATTTTTTTTATTTAAAACATTTCTTGCATATTCAATAAATGATAATTGCATACCATAACATATACCTAATAATGGAATATTGTTTTCACGTGCATATTTAATTGCAATCATTTTTCCGTTTACACCACTTGAACCAAAACCACCAGGAACAATTATTCCATCATACTTTTTAAAAATTGATGAATCTTTTGTTATCTCTAATTTTTGTGGTGAAACTTCTTCAACATTTATATTTGTATTTAATTTAATTGATGAATCTTTTAATGCAACTAATAATGAATAATATGAATCTTTTGGATTTTTATATTTATTAACTAATGCAATATTTATTTTTTTATCTTTTAAATCTTTTAATTTTAAACAATCATTTAAATACTTATTTCAAAAACTTAAATTTAAATCCTTTTTAAAATTAAATTTTTTTAATAATTTATCAAAAACACCATTTTCAGAAAGAATTTTTACAACTTTAAAAATTTCATCAATATCTTCTATATTTACAATAAATTCTTCATCAAAAGTAGATAATCTAGATATCTTTTCTATTACTTTTTTAGGAATTTTATTATGTGATCTTAAAATTAAAATATCTGGTTCAATTGTATTTGAACGTAATAGTTCAATTGCATTTTGTGTTGAACGAGTTTTAAATTCAAAATTATTTAAAAATTGTGTTACAAAAGTTAAAAACAATATTGATGTTTGATACTTTTTAGAAGAATTAATAAATTTAATTGCATGTAAAAATGGTTGAATATTATAATCTGAAATATTACCACCAATTTCTACTAATAAAACATCTGGATTTTTTCAATTAATCAAAAAATCTATTTTATTTTCTATTTCTTTTGCAACATCAAAAAAATCAATTGTTCTACCTGAAAAACTATTTTTTCTTTCTTCATCAATTAAATATTTAAAAATAGATCCTAATGTTATTGATTGTTTACCACTTTGATCTTCATTTAAAAAACGTTCATAATGACCAATATCTAAATCTGTTTCTTTTCCATCAGAAGTTATAAATGTTTCACCGTGTTCAGCTGGATTTATAAATCTTGCATCAACATTTAAATATGGATCTAACTTTAAAGTTAGAACATTTTTTTTATTATTTTTAAATAAAGTTGCTAATGAAGCAGTTACAATTCCTTTTCCAATACCAGAAAATACACCACCTATTACAAATACAATTTTTGATTTATTCATTAAAAATATATATAGAATTTATTATATACTAAAATAAATTTTAAAAATAAAAAATCCTATTTTAAAAATATGGATTTATGATTAAAAATGGCGGAGATAGAGAGATTTGAACTCCCGCGTGCTTTTAACACCTAACTGTTTTCAAGACAGTTCCCTTCAACCGGACTTGGGTATATCTCCAAATTAATTATATTTTAATATAAAAAAAATATTAAATTTTTCAATTTTTTCTAATAATTAAAATTATATAAATTATACTAAAAAATTAAATATAAAACACTTGTTTTAATTAATTTTAAATTTTTTTATATAAATCTTTTATTCATTATAAAAAATTTTTAATTATTTCTTTTTTTTGTCTTATTTTTTTAAAATTATTAATAAAAAAATTAAAATAATATAAAATTTTCAATTACTTTTTCTTTTTCATTTGCAAAAGGAAGCTTTTTTAATTATGAATTTTAATAAATTGTGTTTAAATAATAATTATTTAATTTATCAAAAATATTTTTAAATTAAAATTGTTTATATTTTGAAGTTATAAATGAAATTACTAATATTGTTTTTTTAATTAAATTAACAAAAAATGAAATAAATAATATTAAAAAAAAAAAAAAAAATAATTTAAATTTTAAATTAAAAATTTTCAATATTTTTTCATTATATAAAAATATTTATTTTTTTAAAACTTTATTTTTCTTTTTTATAAAAAACATTATTATATAAACAATAATTGGAATTAAAACTAATAATCATAAAAGATTTAATAAATCATTTTTATTATTTAAAACTTTAATTTTTTTAATTTCTTTAATTTCTTTAATAGATGATTTTAAAAATTTTGCATCTTCAAATCAAGATATAACATTATTTAAAAATTGTTTTTGTTCATCAAAACCTTTATATCCTCCATAATGTAATTTTCTTGCAAACATTTGTAAAAAATAAAATTCATATTTTTCATTTTTTACATTTTTAAATAATTTATCAGTACTAAATGTTATTTCTTGTTTTGTTTTAAACTTATAACTATTATCTTTATTTAAAAAACATAAAAGTTTATCTTTTTCTATTTCTTTTTTTTTATCATCTTCCATTATTTTTTTAATAAATTTAAATATTTTATTATCTTTATCAGTTCATAAATTAGAATTTTCAAATTTTGAAACAATAATAATAAAATCAATTAATTCTATAATTTTATTAACAGTATTAATATTTGAAATATCATTTATTTTATTTTTATTTATTATTATTTGATCATTTAATATTTTAAAATATGAATTATCATTTAAACTTATAAAATCACTAAAATTTAAATCATTTAATATTAAATCAAAAAAAATATCATTTTTATTATTAAAATTAAATACATCAAATGTTTTTGATTCAGGAATATATTTTAATCAAAATAAACCAAGATTTAGATTTCTTGCTCCAATAAAATAATTATTTGTATTTCCTAATTGTTCAATTGTTGGATTGAAATCTTGAATTCAAGCTTTTTTCTTTTTATCTATTAATCAAAAAACATCTCAATTATCACCAGATATTGTATTTATTTTAAATGTATTTGTTGTGTTTTCAAATTCTAATAAATAAAAACCAATATTATTTGTTCCTAAAAGATAATTATTATTACCCAAACTTTGTATTGATGATGTTTAAGCAATAAAACCAGAAGAAAAAACTGGAAAATTAATTTTGGTTCCATCAGAATTTAATTTTTTAATTTTTTCAGCTTCAAACGTATTATTTGTATTATCAAATTTTAAAAAATAAAAACCTTTGTTATATGTTCCAACAATATATTTATTATTTCCTAAACCTTGTATTGAAGAGTAATAAGCTACATATTTTAATTCATTTGACACATTATCTGGATCATCAAATGTTAAATCATCAACTAATACATTTTCTTTATTTTTTATTTGTGATATTTTAAATGTTTCTGTATCATCATCAAACTCTAATCAACAAAAACCCATTTGATTCATTCCAACAAGATATTTATTATTTCCTAAACTTTGTATTGATGAAAAACTTTTATATAAAACAATATCACTTTTATTACCATTAGAATTTAATTTTTTAATTTTTTTAACTTCAAATGTATTATTTGTATTATTAAATTTCAATAAGAATAAACCTTTATTTTTTGTTGATAAAAGATATTTATTTTCACCTATTTTTTTAGATTTTGCAGCTCAACTAATATC
>NW_019774681.1:524180-538223 GCF_001039355.2 Lingula anatina | reverse complement strand
AAGTTTTTCAAAAAATGAATAAATTAATAGTGTGGCATGTATGAGAATAATTCATCCTTAACTTAATACAGATTAAACCTTTTTGTTATTGTCATGCACTGATGGAAAGTCAAATGTTTTTCAATAGTTATGAACTTTAAATAATTAAATTTAAAATAAAACTACAGTAATACATGTAATCAACATAAATCATCTAAAATGTCATATTCATTTGCCCATAGCAGTTTTGTGGTTATTTCGAATTATAAAATAAAAATTGTGAATATTTCAAGGTAAAATGTTCACAGTTAGAGAACCTAAAAAAAAAGATTGCACCTTGAACCTGTACCTACCGCCAATTTCTTGTGTCAGGAACATCTCTATTGCTTTTGATATTATCACTAGCAACTTGGTTGAATTTATTTTTGGCATAAGCATCCTGTCCAGGTTGGACCTTTTTCTTATCTACATAATTTTTTTCATCAAAATATTGCCACGATAGCCGTGTGTCAAGAGAAGGGTCTTCATTTGTCAGGTCCTTCCCCCGTGTCTTTTTGATTTCTTCAATTGCCTCTTCTTTCAATTTCAAGGCTTTATTTTCTTCCTGGAAAGAGAAAATGGAATGGTGTGACAATATTGATCACTGTCAGTACATTATTGACAATTTATTGACAAGCCAATGTCCATGTCAGTGCAACAATTCCAGGCTGTTTTCTAAAACAATATCAAGTCATGAACTCATGTGACAAAATCATTCCCTCAGTAATTCTCTCATTTCACTCTCTCTGAGCTCAGTTTGGCATTTTGCTCAGTTTGGTTGAGACTTGCCAGCCCAATACCCACAGCTTCATAATAACGAGGCCAGAAGAGCAATTGTGTTGAAATTTGTGCGTTAACCTCTGACACATACATAATTTCAGCAATAAGTAATCTTTCTGAAAGTATTTTTTTAATCTCAAGATAATAGTTGTTCAAATTAAGGGGAAACAGGTACAATTCTTATATACATATAGTATATATACAACTCTAATACCAATGGGTTAATTTGTATCTGGAAATATTCGGGTTTGCGATATCTTGGCAGAGCCTGCAATATCTAGATTTCAACATTTCCTTTTACCTGCATTATTTTCAACTTTCACCCTGTCTGCATACTATTTCAGCAACGAGTTTTTATCCTAGATTTTTCCATCATATTCTAGATAACAAGTTGATGGACACTGACAAAAATGATTTTTTTTAATCCATAAAATAAGCCATATTGTGTTTTAGCCAAACTGTGTGCTGCTTCAGTGCACTGAGCTTGTTGTAAGCCCAGCCAAGTTAATAAGATTCTTCAAACTGAAAATAATCATGCAGGAAATAATGACTGTCTTTGCAAACTACCACAAGGGCAATCCTCAGATAATTGGAAAATTAGATTATATCTTATTAAGAACAGATGGATTAGCCTATTATTCATACAGTACCATGAAACTTTTAAGCATTGAAAATATGTTTCAGAGAGATTCAGCAGAGAATTCAAGGTTTGATTTTCGATCTACTTCTACCTAGTTAACACAATAAGAACATCCATCTCTATAAAAGGGATGGTTTTTCTTCTGCTACCATAAAAATATGGAGTAAGATAAAAGAGGTGCAACTTGTCATTTCAAACATTAAACAGTTTCAAAATCACATTTGATGACCTCTGTGATAAAAGCAGCTTGTTGGTATGAAATCAATCAAGTAAAACTTCAGAAAAAAGGGGAAAAAATTGAAAAATACACCAAATTTTCTCCAAATAGCAGGTCTGGCAATAGCCCCTTTCACAGCATTTTATCTCAATTTCATAATTCGCCCATGCTAACCAAATCAGAGATAAAACAGGTGATTAAACACACTTTTACCTGTGAAAGTTAAAAGAAGTCGAGCCAAACTTTCTACACACATCTGAAGCAGGTCAGATATGTTTAAACAGATATCTACCCCCTGTGCACAGTGAACAAAGTATGCTGCTGTTCAATCAATACTACCCCGTGTAACTTATCTTAGTGGCTCAGTACTACATCCAAGTGCTAGTACTTGCAGTGCTGAAGAACCAAGTTTTCCCAGAACACCTCCACCTTCAGGGTGATCAATACACACTGGGAATACATGCAGGCTTTTTCCTATTGCACTCCCACAATCACACACTACAAACAGGGCATCACCATAAAAGCAATTTCAATTCTCGTAAGTGCTCAGCTGTTTACAAATTTGAATGCCATATTCAGTACAAATTTATTCAAGGATACATGAAATGTGATATCAAAGCTTAAACTAGATCAGGATTTCCTTTAGTGCTACTTTTGAGAGTTTTTGATGTGCTCTTAAAAAAATGACCTCTTTTCTACCACAGTGAGTAATGACTAAGCAACGAAAACCATTCCCTTTCCTTTTTTCTTTCTATTTTTTAAAATCATTTCTAGAATAAGATCAATGCTTCATCTCCAAGTTCCAAAATTAATGAAAAACCTTTATGGTATGCTGCCTGTAATGCATTATGAGTTTGTTTTGTTATGAAAAAATGATGAAGATGATGCTTTTTAGAATATGGTCAATTATGACTTCCTCAACAATGTATTGAAACCCATCAGACATCACCCAATCAGTATGTGATGATCATCAACCATTTTCACCACCACTTAGTGTGATAGAAGCTAAAAAAAAAAAAGGTAACATTAAAATATGTCACAACTTGGAGCCTTCACAAAAATCCTCACACTCCTTAAAACTGTGACACTAATGTATTCCTTTGTCTTTCAAACAAAAAAATCCGCTCTGAAAAAAATCTGAGATTTGTTCCCTGAAAAGTATTGATTGGTAAAGAGCTCTAAACCGATGTGAAGGCTGACATTTAAGTCCCATTCACATTATGACCAGTTGTACAGATAAATGGAGAATTAGGTCAATAATCAAATTTTTGAGATAGCGTGAGCACAGGCTAACCAAGGATGAACTGAATTTCTGACAGGAAATAACCCCAAGATTTGCTGCATTTTCTTTAAGCATTATGGACTCAAATCTGGCAATGAGAAGCTCTTCAAACTTGCAACAATGAAAAACCATGACTTTCATTTGTATATAAGCTGATTACACAACTCAAGTTTATAAATGGTATATGCACAAAACAGATTAAATACATTGAACACCTGCAAAAGTGGGGGCACAATTGCTCAGCTGAGATAAATGTCTACGTGGCAGTTTCAAAACGGATCGGTTGTTTAGTCAATGCACTTTTTCTCAAGCTTACATATCTCATATACACTCGACCAAAAAAGTTCAGAAAGATGAAACTGTTTTTCAAAAATTAAAAAACTATGTAATGGAGTGGATATGTCTTCAGTGTATATAAAAAAAGTCATAAACAGTAGATACATTTCCATTAATATTTGGTTTATCGTAAATACTTATCTTAGCTCAAATGTTTACTTTCTAATTATTCGAAATAACAATGCTTCCCATTTTATTTTGGTCAAGTGCATAGAGGCTAAGACATTTTTTTTATATCTTCAGGAAAAAATGTTGTTAGATAAAAACACAAAGGAACCTTCTATGAGTAATTGGAGGGATTATTTTGAATTTTTTACAGACCCCCAAAATTCAAAATACATTTATGTGAAATAAATATAACTGAACTCCTGTAACTACATGCAGAAAATACTCAATCTTATTTTTAAATAAAAATTCAAGATTTTAATATGTGACCTTAATATGCAACTCATAAATCTAAAAACACATAAAAAACCACATGAATCATATGCAGACAGCAAAATGTGCATGTGCATACACTATGAGAGAATAATACAAATTCAAACTTCGAAAATATAAGCTACTGGACTGAATTCACACGTATCTCAACAATACATCTTTCCAATCAATATTGCAAGAATCTGAAACATTTTGAAACCACATTATTCTTTGGACTGTAACCAAGGGGAAAAAATCTTTTGAAGATGATTGATTAACCTCAAGATCAAGGACTTATTCATTTGAAAAGGTTATCACAGAAGTGCTTATGTCATAGATTTTATACAGTTAACAAGAAGTTAAAACAATAACATGAAGTATCCTTCATATTGCATTCTGCAAGACAAACTTCACTTATTGGCACTTATATGTACATGGGAAGCCTTAAATAGTTGCTCATATGTTCATGCCACTGTCTCAACAATTATCCAAGGATATATAAAAGTTTTGTTTGTGAACATAAAAACACAAGGTAAACTATGAAATTTATATGAGCCAACCCAAATGTTATTGTAAATGCATCATAATTATTATGACTATTATGAGGACATATCCAAAAGGACATATTCTTTAGGGTCCTCATAGCTAAAATATATCCCTGGTGAACTGCATCTGTCAAAAATAAGACTTGGCAAACTATCATTCACCATGGCTTTCGTGGTACTGTCAGGCACTTTACTCTCAAATGCAAAAGCTCTTTAATGTCTACACAACTTAAGTAAAACAGCAGAGCTGTGTTAAAATAGGTTTTATGTGCCAGTACCCTGTCAGAATGCAGATGCATCATTCATAATGCGTACCCCTAAAACGGGTCATCGAATCTATGACTTTTAAATAGAGTCAATGCCTAGAGCTCATGTTATAGTGCAGTATTAACTTCCTGTGTCAGAAAAGAATACAAAGATTTAATGAGTTTATGTGGAATAAGAGATGATTCAGTGCGAACATAATGTGATATAGAGCACTTAAACACTGAGTGATATATATTTTCAATCAATGAAAATGCATCTAGTAATTAAAAGTTTATTTAGTTTGTATTCTGATTCTATCTTGAAGGACTGATCATTTCATAAATTTAAATAGTTTGCATAGCGTTAACTTACATTCCCTAGTATGAATATTTTTATTCAATAAGACTCATTAGAGAAATTAACTTTTATTCGTTTTAATGTATTTTTATACTCAGAGTGCCAAGGAAATTAATGGCTGTATCACTATTCTAATTGATTTCAATCTGAGCTACACCTGAGGACGACAAATATCTAACGTGGTCGCAATTTATACGTAAAAGAATTCACCTAATGAAGATGAGCTTAAGCCAAGTTAATGTCAGCTGTACATACTAGTACACGTCTTGCCATTGACTAACTACCATAGTCTCTAAAAACTACACTCACCTCGCCTCTGTCGAATACCACTTTAAAGTAAACTATGACCATAAGCCAAATTATCACAAATACTAGGAGGATTTTCGTATTCCGACGCATTTCGGAGGACAAACACGTGCATCTGTGACAAAACACATCTGATCAAACTCTGGCCAACTTTCCAACGTCCTGCCACACTGACGTCGTGACGTCCACGCGCACCATTTATCGCCCTCACTTCATTAGAGAGTTCATCTAGACGAGGTAGTTACACACGCCGGTTAGATTGCATTTGTTGAGCAAAACAATAGATGTGCGGCCATCAGTCACAGCTGTCGCGTTGCAAGACCAACTACTGTTGAAGAGTTTGATACATTAATCTGCCACTGTTCCCAGAGAATTTTCAATGATCATCTTACTAATACTACCTCTTCCAAAAAATTTAAAGCATTCATTTAGTGTTGCCATCCCCCCCCACAAGTTAAAACATTAACATAACGTTATAAGCAAATAGGACTTTCTTGAGCTTTCATTGTTTATTCAGACTAATGGATTTGCATTACAAACAAATATTTCCATGGCACCAGAGTGAAAAATACTTTATTTACAATAAAACATTCTCATACAGTTGATGTCTCAGAGTTATTGCAATATGTTTATTGTAACCTCGAGTTCTTTGCTAAAGCAGAAAATGTTGCACACATCCAATTGCCATTAGCCAAATACCTTACATTTATTCATGAATTATATTATTGAGCAACAACAATAGTTAAGACAGAACAAGAAACAATATAAAGTTAATTTGTATTAAAATTCTATGTACACCTTACTAGTCACTCTTTTATATATCAGTCAGTAGTCATCAAATAAGTTCATGATGCTCTCAACATCAAGTCTTCTTTATTGCCTTCTGCCCTGATCATTCACGAAGTTTAACATCATCTCTACTTAGTATGTCACTTGTCATTTGTATGTAAAACATAAAAAAACTAGCAAAGGAACATGTGATAAAGAGATGAGCCAACTCAGCAAAGAATAACTATACTTATTGTTTTTTCTTCCTTTTTACAAAGTTATTTATACACTTATAAGAACCACATATATACATCCCAGTGGTACTTTTTCAACAAAGTTCTATTTAACAACCAGTAATATCAGTCATTACACACAGGTTCCAACCTTCAAAATTTTTAAACTCCCAAGTTTTTGAACACAAGTGTATCTTTGTAACTGGCGACAGGTCAACATATCAAACCCTAAATAACTTCATACTCCATTGGCAAATAACTTATGAAACCCGTTTTTATCAAAAACATCCAGATATTTCAAAACAGGCAAACCTATTCAAACCCAAGAATGAAAAACCTCTTACTTCTCTTATAGAATAAACTTGTTCCGCTGTAGTAACTGAGAAAAATCACCCACTTTAAAAAACGTGTTGTTCCACAACTTTATTTCAGTCAAAAAAATTGAGAATGCCTTAGAACAATATAAACTGTAATGCTTTTTATATCTAAAAAATAGCCATAACTGCAACTGTGGCAGACTAATGGTGATGTCCCAATGACAATATCAGAGGAAGCAGAGCCCCTACCACCATTAAAACAAGTTCTATTAATCTAAATCCTTTTTGTTCTCTCACAATGACGCTGCCGTCGGCAGCAGTAGTCCTTGTGGTCATATTTGCAATCTCAGGAAGGACATGCACTGTGGCTACGTAGAGGAATGTCCCAGCACTAAACAACATTGCTAAACCTGTGGCATTCACTGAAGACAGGGCTTCTTTACTTTGCTGCAAAGGTGAAAACATCAATTTACACGTTTTCTTAGGCAAACTGTTAATAAATGTCTTCAGAGTGGTTAAGTTTTGTAAGGTAATTGTTGAATTAAGACAAATGACAATATATGATTAAAGAAATTTATTTAATGGTTTAATTGTGCCCCTTTAAAATGATGCAACCAAAATACTTTTGTGAAAGAGAGATACAAGCACGGAATCTCAAATTGGTTATGCTACCACTTACCCCACTTAATCCAAAGAAAGTAATTAAAGCTAGAACTGGTGCTGCTAATGAGAAAATGAACAAATGTTTTCGTATCCTGGAACGTTCAAATCCTTCATGCAGGAGAAAAGATACCAGACCAAAAGCTGCAGGAGCCTGGAAATACAGTTGTAACTGATTACGAAGTGTATTCTGTATATATATATGATATTACTTCAATTACAGCAATATGTGTGTGCATGCACATGTGTGCGTGTGCATGTATGTATGTATGTATTTTCATATGTATTGCACCCCATTTCAGATAAACAACATTAATTTTATCCTATCCTGGATTTTTATGCAATATATAATTTTCTCCTATTGAGGCTATTCAGGAATCATTAGTCTACTGGCATGAAGTTGCAAGAAGCCAATGCTTTTAAGCAATTAAAATTGGACTCTAAGGCTCAGAAGGAAATAGTGCCATCAGGTACTCTACAGATAAACTTAAAATTTTAGGGGTTTTATCGTGTTAAAGGTTTGGATAGTAAAAGATAAAAACCTTTGCAGAATATGTGCAAAAATATAAACTTTAGGAAAATATAAGATGTGTGCAGGATAGCTATAATTCATCTATGGTGAATTTTATTCAAAGTAGAGATGGGGGGTTGGGCTGTTAAATTTAATACATATGTATGTATGTATGTATGTATGTATGTATGTATGTATGTATGTGAAGTGCACAGATATTTACCTTGTGTAACATAATTGCAATAAATACTATCATTTCAACATGAGTCTGTGATGTGGAGGCTGCAGCACCAAGGGCAATACCATCAGCTAAAATGAAAAACAAACAGCATACACAAAATGCCTATCAATATACTTTAATTTTGAGATCTGCATACAGAGGAAATAAGCCAACCTGACTAAAAACCCATCTCATCAGGCTGACTGCGAGCAGTTTAAAGGGATAATAACTCTTCATATGGGATCTACATTTCACAATAAAAACATTCTGAACAACTCATAGAAATATAATATATTCGGTTTTACCACAAAAATGGCAGTTATAGCTATTATTCTGATATCTGAGCTTGTCTTCAGACCACGTGACCTCCATTGATGGCTATACTCTGTTATAATATCTTAAGAGATTTTAACAAAAAAACAAACTTTTTAGAAAAAAAACCAGGGACTTACTTTGAATGTAAAAATACATTCATTAACCATTGGTAAGCATGGGAAAATTGTTGCTTACTCCAGGAAAATTCATTTTTTGACCAAAACGAAGAGTTATTATCCCTTTAACATAGGATGCCAATGGAAATCACCTGAGCTTAAACGAGGCCTTCACCACTGTCTGATGTTGTACAAGACCAGGAAAAAACATGCATATATCAGCTTACTTTTCAGCAATAAGGGTGAAACTCTATTGCCTGGAGTATTTTCTCAGAAAGCAATTCAAAAGTGTTGCTCAAAACATGGTGAATCTGTGCTGTTGTATGACAGACTTTAATTCTACATAACCTTAAAATAAAACCACCAGAAAAATACCCATGGCACTACATTTATTTGATCCCACTCTCCTGTAAATCTTCAGAAATCCTGATTTTATGCTTATTGAGCATAAAATCAAGATTTTGCAGGATTTACAAGACTATTAATTCGTGAGACTTCTTGGTATCTCATATGGTGGTTGGTAGAAAAGCAGAATGGTTACATTTGCTCATTACAATGAGCTAGTCATGAATACTTAATAAGTAAGCTCCACTCATTTCCAGTATCAGTAAGTGTATGCAAAAATAAAGCCAAACAGCTTTATAATTACTAGAAACAGATTTAGACAATGCAACAATGCTATCAATCTCGCATTATAAATTATAAGGTAAAAGAATTCAACATTAACATTTTGACCAAGTTTAGATTACTAACCTGCAGCATGAACAACTAAACCTAATGTTGCTGTAATTTTCTTCCTGCCATTACTTCCTGAAACTGACTCCAGGTCTGTAAAATATGACAAACAAAATGAAAGATTGCAATTACAATATGTTGGTTAAAATCTTCTCAGCTTTAAATCAGTTCGTTTATAAAATGCAAATGGTACATCAATAGCATAAATGAGTTCTTTGCACCTCCATGCAAGATCACATTTATCTTTTTACTTTATAAAGGTAATGATTGTGCATTATTTATTCTAGGGGAGAATTCTACTGTCTTGGATGTTTGTCAACATCAACTGGATCACTTCAGGTTCACAGGAGAATCAATACTTATTGTGGCCTTACCAGATGAACCACCATGGCTATGTCCACCACTGCCCAACTGGTCCACTAATAACATGAACACAAACCCAAGCACCAGCGCAACACCAATCAAACTATGCATTTCCATTCCATGGCTATGTTCATGCTCTTCTGAATGTGTATGTTCTGCATGCTTGTCTGCTGCGACTTGGGCTACCTCTTGAAGCACATGCCGCACTGCCTGCCCATGTCCTGTGTGAGATTCATGTTTATGGAGTTCACTCTCTGCAAAAGATGGCATTGTTTCAACCACTGTTTTCTTTATCTCTTATTGTTTATAGAATATTCCAATTAGTTTTTTATTATTGAAATTGACACAAAAGCTCAACAAAGCTTATGTTTTGTTGTATTATACACCAATGAAATATACAGCTGACTTGACTTGCAAAATCAAATGCTTTAGCTATTCTGCTGGCTTATGAATTAATCAGTGAAATACATTATATCGATAGCATTTCATAATTATCTTTTTAAAAAATTCAATGCAGTTCTCAATGCCTATAAGATAAAGGTAATGATCCATTTCTTTTATACATGTATATATAATTATATTTATTTATTTATTTTAAATAGAATATTCCATAATAAGAATAATATTTATTTATTTTATTATTTATTCATTTTTTATTAATTAATTAATTTTTTTTGCTGTAATTACCATATAAAGTATGAACTCCCTCTGGAATAATGACAGCTAATGCTGTCCCTACAAGAAGACCAGCTCCTAGAATAGTGACCAACTTCAACTTATCCTGAAATTCAAGAGAATAAAATTATCATGATGTAATATTAATTACATCTCTGGTTGCTTTGAGAATTTACTCATAAAGAGTCTCAAAGTAATGATAAAAGAAACAAATGCACCACGTTAATATTGGTACCTGCCAATGAGCACTCATGATAATAATCATGACAACAACAGAGAACAGAGTTCCACTTACTGGCTTATTTGTATCTATAAGTTTAATTTATGACTTTTGTGCACTTTTATAATAAAATGGGATTTTACATCTTTTTAACACCGAGTTAAGTTTTCAAAACCAGTGCATTTTTAAACAAAGGCAGAGAAATATTGTGAGTTTGTGTTACCAATGGATAAAATACATTATGTTGGCATTAGTACGTCAATACTCACACACCATCACCGGCACTTTTTCACTGTCACAAATATTTAGAATATATGAAACTGGTTTTAAATAAATGTCTAGTGTTCTTTGTATTGACCCATTAGAGCCTGCGTCATCAAAACAAACGGCAGCCATTCTGGAGGGAGACCGGAATCGTCTGCTGCGCATGAACAAGCCATGTCTGTAGTTCAGTTTTCGTTTTCTGTATTTTCTTTGATATTTAACCGAGCAAAATGATGAATTACTGCAGGTTATTTGATCGAGAGAAGATAACTAACTTTACAAGCGTTCACAGGCTGCCTGAAGTGGTAACAATNGGTTTACCTATATTTACGCTACTATTCCCCGTCGTTCATTCCCTCCAGCATGGCCGCGGGACTAGTGTTACGGAGCAAATATGACGTCACTGTAATCGGTTAATTAAATACACATGTAATTGATGAAGGACATACGACAACGCACATTCATTCAGTCGGCGACAATGACACACAGACTAGTCTAGACAGGACGCTGTCTAACGTCAAAACTAAGGTGACTGACTCAGTGGCTGCCAACACAACAACTATATACTACCAATGTACCAGCATACGTGCATGCAGTACAAAATAAGACAGAACATGACAGAAATTATTTAAAGTTCTCACCTCTGACAGGGTAAATGCTAATGGAATGGATCCAGATACATAACAACCTATTAACATTGCAAGCGATAGCAAGATCACTCTCCATGTTTCGTTCATTATTTGTTCACATGAAAATCAAGGGGCACCTGTAATAACCGCATTCAGCATTACCGTCGGTAACAATGTGTCGTGGCCGCTAGATGTCGATAGTTATCTTCCGCTTCAAATAAAACATTGGAATTATTTCAAATTTAAGTAACAGTACAATATGAATTCTGAGTCTTGGAATTAAAAAAATACCACCAAATAAACTCCAACCGAATTATACATCTTAGTGCTTTTAAAATTACCACGTGTTCACGTAAAATCTCTAGCTCGCGATTGCACGCCATTGCTCTGCTGAGTTTAGATTCTTTCGTTTTGTGGTAATATTAATCAGGTGCTGCATTCTATAAAGCGACTATGGTGAGTACATTTTGCAATTGCTGGCGTTAACCAACTGAGGACGAAGAGTGTGAGATATATTTTAATTGTCCACTTTAATTGAATACTATATTGCTTTCAGCTTAAAAAGGAACCACTTTGGCATTGTAATCTGTATTGTCAAATGTTGTCATGCACGGGTCATGCACAGTTTCTCCAGAATGTGGATATTATTATGTAATAATTTATAATATATATAATATAATGTTATGTAAGGCTGAAACCTGAGGCAAACCTTACCTGCACATCAGATGATCTCAGCCTCAGGCTACATCATGATCCTACTCAGCTTATATATTATTTCAGTGTCAGCAAAGATATCTCTGTTCCAGAATGATTCAGACAGAAGTATCCTTGTTTCAGTCCAAGTTTGTGTGCTATCCCATCCTGGAAAGGGAGGGGGGTGCATCATGGTTCTGATAATATTGATTTGTTTTGCCTTTTCAGTCCCACACAATTCTATTGATTCAACCTACAAAGAAACCAGATAGTAGGACATATTCAGATTATGAATCTATCAATGAGTGTCTAGAAGGTAATGTTATTTTTTGTTTTAGTGAAATATTCACTTTTTATAGTAAGAAGTTGTCTTTGAATTTTATGCTCATATGTAAGTCTAGTGAAATTATTGCTTCATTCATAATATGTATTCATATACAGTGGACTTAACATAACTCAGATACTAAGAGGAAAACCTGTACCAGTTAATTTGAGATTTAATTTTGGCAAAATATATGTTGATTTCAGCTATTACCAAAGACAATTAAAATTTTCCAAAAGATTTGTATCAGGTAAAGAAAAAATATGAAAAATGACAAGTTCACTGGAGTTTGTTGCATTTGGTATTTATGAAATTTTTGTCCACATGTTAATATATGTTGATGGATAAACCATATTATTCCAGGCATTTGTAAAATATATGAAGAACATCTTAAGAAAGCCCATCCTCAGAGTCCATCCATTACCTATGACATCAGCCAATTGTTTGATTTCATTGACCAGCTCCATGATCTTAGTTGTTTAGTGTAAGTATCAACTAAACATTTTATCTCGATTAAACAGAGCAGTTGAACTGTAATGGGGTTAGAAATCTGTGTGTTGCAGATCATACACTTTTCAGTGTATCAAAATAGCCATTGAGTACATATGAATTCCTTATAACCAATAAAAGAAAAAAATTATATGATTACTTTACACAAAGACTGACATACATAGATTTCCTTAAATAAAATTTTTTAGCTGTTCAGCAGTTGTTTTGATAAAGAGCGTTTATTTTTTAAATAATTTATTTATTTATTTATTTATTTATTTTTCATACAAAATTAGGTATTCTGCCTTTTTGAGTGACATCCAAGATATTGTCTGCAATTTCAGGTTTCAGAAATCCAGTACAACATATTGCCCCAGAAATAAAGATTGGATCAAAGAAAAGATTTACATCATGCTGCGGAAACAAGCTGGAAAATGAACAAACTCTATAATTTCTGAAGTGTAAACATGAGATATTGTTTAAGTTTCAAGGCAGCAATGAAAAAAGGAAATATTAGGAGGAAGTCCTGCTGGTCTCCTGTCATGCTGGCCCTGTAAACTTGTAAAAAAAAAACTTGTATGAAAATAGTATGTAGCCTTTCTTTTGATAATTTATATCTTATCTCGTAAAGATTCGCATCTTTATTGTAGTCTCATTTGTTTGTCAGCCTTGTGAGATGACCTTTTCTATGAAATTCTGATGCAAGTATTCTCAAGGTAAATAAAGATACTTAACTTTGGAGAATAATCCAAACAGCATTTTTAAATAACTTGAACCAAAGTTGACCTTAAACCAAATCGAAACTGAACTGATTTTTAACTAGGAAACCTCTGGAGTTGACACATAATGGTTGGTTTTATTGTATCAGAACCTTATGCTGCTATAACTGGAACTAGATGAAAGGAACCTGAGGAATTTTCCCTATAGTATTTCTTAGAAAGTAGACTTTGAAAGAATTTATTTTATATAAAGGGGTTGTCTCTCAACAACATTCTGTATGCGATGGTAGTACATAATGTTTTTATTCTTCAGTTTGGGAATCTGCCCACTGTTGGATCTTTTAGAAAGTAGCATCATATAATTGTAATTAATCTTTTTCGTGTTGTGTTGGTATTGTCATGTTAAAGTGAATAAATTAGGAAACTCATCTTTTATTTCAAAGCTGTCATTTAGTGATATTTTAAAGTAAATAAAAAGGCAATTTCATGTGATGCATTTCAGATTTGCCTGCTTCCCCTCCTGTGCAAGGCACACGTATGGTGACTTAATATAAAATGCATTGTACATGCACGTTACAGCCAGGGAGGTTCATATACCTCTTTTGGGGTGAATTTGATTACTCTATATATATATATATATATATATATAT
>NW_019774681.1:504922-524096 GCF_001039355.2 Lingula anatina | reverse complement strand
TTTTTTTTTTTTTTTTTGTGCAGGGGGGTGGGGTTGGAATGTAATATATTGACTTCCAACTGATCTCCCTCAATTGAACAGCTATTGACACAATTTAATGCCTCTTTGATCACATTAAAAGGTACTACGGGAATTTACTAATGATATATCAGAAAACGGGGATAAAACATTTGAAACATCATGATTGTGGGCAAAGAAATATAAAAACCAAAGGCTATGTGCTGAAGCGCATGGGTGGTGAAAGCAGCAGAAAGGGGAGTGCTCAAGAACTTGTAACCTATAAGATAAATATTTCACAAAAAGCACGGAAAAACTATTTTCTCAAATGTAGGCATTGGAAGATTTTGTGAAGATTGTGAAATATTGAAAGCGATGAAAATGTAATTAAAATTAATTAATTTAATTAATTAATTAAAGAAAATTAATTGATGTTTTGTATAGTCTAGGAATTTTATCCCCTAAACCTCCTTGGTATAGTTAACACTAGAAATTCATACCATTCTTTTGTGTAATTACAAGGTCTTGGTAGAAATGGAAGAGGGCTACTGTAAAATTGGCTGGTTAATCCATTAATAAGAAGATACTGAACTTAGGAATGCATTTTATGTTGGAAAATAGCAAAAGTTTGATGTGCAGCCGTATGTGTCCTAGTATTTAGTATTACTGACCAAAAGCCATTTGGATAACTAAAATAAAGGCATTGGTGAAAGTTTTCAGAATTATGCCCGATTTCAGGATTTTTGTTGTGTCCGCTTAGTAGGATGACCTTATCTATTTAATTTTGATGCAATTATTCTCAAGCAAATTACTATAATTAACTATTGAGATCAATACAAAAAGCATTCACTTGCACTTCAATGAGGATCCTCCGCAGAGTTGGAACAATCCAGCTGGTGCAGTGTTTGATTTTCTATTCCAGGCATGTGTGGTGGAGTGATCAAACTTCATAGCACTTAAAAGGCAATGCCTTCATAAAATTATATCACTTTTCAAAAAAGAAATTTGGTTCTATGGGGTTCATTGTAGTTTTGGCAGAAATAGCTGAGCCCATTGAAAAAGCTGACTTGTCAAAAGTAGCTACAGTAGTTTCCCCTATCTAACCATTGACATCAAGACAATTAGATTTTGATATTGGGGTAAGCTCAATCCAAAGTCCTTTGTAAAAGTGCAACTAAAATGCTTTAGATTCTTGATTGTCATCTACTGATCAGTCCATGAATTGGGGGCCCCTAAACAAGATTTCAACAAATTATTACATAAGTGACTACCCTTAAATATCATTATGAAACATCATAAGCATTAAATCTATACATTTCTAATACTACTTGAGAGGCAATTGTATGTTCTTTATTCAGTAACTAGTGAAGTGACATAAAAGTTGATTCCATGAAGCTAAATCTAGCTGTGTCAGGTGTACCTAACTTAAAAAAACTCAAATTATTTACATCAAAATATACAATGAAAGCCATGAGTGTTCAAAATAATGTATAAATGGAAATAGTATATGGAAAAATATAATTCATATCTTTACGTCAGGAAATATTTCTTTCAAAATGCAGTAGGTCAATGTAAATATATCACCTGTAAATGCATATCCATAAAGAAAACTTAGTTAAAAATTTACAGCACTACAATTGACCATTTATACATATTGTTCTACATACTATTAAACAAATACTTTAGAATACCAAGTTAATAATCAATAAATCACTGAGCTCAACAAAGATGCCACTTGCATGCTTTGCTTTGTAGAAAGCAGTGGATGCCTGCCAGCATTTAATTTCTCTTCCAAAACTAGTAAGCACTTTTCTGATGTATTGTCCAGTAGCTTACTGCACAACAGATATTATAACCATTTCACAACTCTTTGGTATTTTTCATTTTATCAGATAAAAATGTATAATCCACCCTCGTCAAAAAAAAATTATAAGCTTATTTCTCTTAAAACGTGTATCTACTACTTTATGACAAAAGCAGGGAGAACGTTGTAACTGGTTTTTCACTCAAATAAATTAATAATTGCCCACCCGAGGAAAAAGTTTTTAAGCTCAACTGCCAGGTACAGTACACTAAAACATTTTCAGAGATACAATATATTTATCCTTCAATACTAAGCTCGTGCATCTCAATTTCTTCAAACTCTGCATTCATCTTGTCTGCCCAGTCCTCGTATTTAGCCAACTGCAATAGAAAGAAAGATTTAAAACGGCAGAGACCTAGCAACTTTTTTGAATAGCAGATTTTTGGAAAATTATGCAAGCATGTACTTTTTAAATAAGTAAAAAACAAAGTACTTATTCATTTTTAAAAGTCCTAAGAAAAAATATGAAAATAGTATCTACTTACCACTTCTTTCTTCTTTTTTGGCTTTGATACCCGCTTTTGTTTTTCATCTGCTACTGACAGATCATACAGTATAGGTTCTGGTGCATTCTTACCTGCAAAACAAACAAAACTTCTTTAATCACTGATTCAATTCTGAAAATGAACAATAGTTTCAACTTTGGTCTCAGGGGCAATTAATTAATAAATTGACAGAAAAGTTTTAGTTTCTATCAAGTTTAGTCTTGTGACATAATGGGCTTCAAGTACATGTTATCTCAGAAACACAGAGATGATATTTCATCATACCAAGAGATGCACTTCTCCTAGTGTAGGTTCTTTTGGATTTGTCTCTCCAGCTACTTGTGTCAAACCTGGACGCTGTGGAGGACTGAGCTGAGCTGGACATCATTGACCCATAATCAGAAGTTGGACTGGTGAAACGCACAGGGGATAACATGGGTTCTGCAGTTGTCAGGGATTCAAATCCAAAACAGGAATCTGCACATGCAAAATAATAATAATAATAATAATAATAATAACACTGAATATGTGAAAAAGCATTTTCTCATAAGTTCTATCCACATGCAGAGAGTACCCATGTAAAGAAAAAAATGAGGCCATGTTATCACACTTTCTCACACAACTAACATTCAATATCACTTTAAGGAGATACTTGTACTAGTAAATAAGTCTATGAAGATGACAAAGGACTTTCACATGGCATTTCTTTTTACAGTCCTCCAAAATTAACAAAGCCAAAGATCTGAAACTGGATAAGGTTGAAATCATTATAGTTCATATATTATTAATTAGTGGAATATCAACAAAGCACGACAGACACGCTAGGTTAAAAGAGAATTATAGAAGATAACTTGAATTACCTCTGGAGTTCCTTGTTACATTTGGTGTTGATGTCTCTTTCATCTCATTAGTTTTGGCTGGACGACGTGGAAGTGGAGGGGATAAAAAAACACTATCATTTTGCATACCATGTTGAGCTATTCTCATACTTTTCCTCTTACTAGATTCGTTTTCTTGTGACATTTTTCGTTTCTGTCCCTTATTATTTGACACATCAAACTTATGTTGAGTAATTTCAATCTTGGTAAGTTTCACTGAAGGGTTCATATCAGTGGGTTTCATTTCAACATCACTTAGAGAAGACTGTATCTTGTCTTCCACAGAAACTGAGCTTCTCTGATTTGATCTATTTTTTCTTTCACTTTCTGATACCTCATGAACTAGTTCAAACTCTATACAATTGTCACCGAGTGGAAATTGTGGTACTTCTGATTCCTGGGTATGAGAAACTGATTCGCTCTCTTTCTTTTTTTTGGGCATCCTTTTGTTGGAATTGGCTTTCAGATCTTTTATTCTTGTTTGTTTCATCTTGGTGCTTTTTAAATGCTGTTTCTTTTTTATTTGAGATGAAGTGTCTGGTGCCTCATTGTCTGTTTCCTGAAAATCATACAGGTCTATTGACTTCATGCTGGTATCTGACTGCTGCGTAGATGCCTCTGTGCTTTCTTCACAATCCCCATCATATTCTGATGTGTTTGAGATCTAAAAAGGAAAATCCTTCCTTTAGCTTTACTTCCATTCAGCTGCATTTGGCATTACAGTAAGTAAGACCCCCCCCCCCTCCAAAATAAATAAATTAATAAAACTTTTCTCACAAATTTACAACATTTTCTGTTGCTACCATCTGAAAAAATGTGAAATATCTGGCTATTCATTTGACCAAAAGAAAATACATACTAGTGTACTATAAAATATTTTACGTTATTTTTTAAATTTTCTTTGTGAAAGGCTTGACCAGGGAATTATATCATACTAGTAGTTTAAGATATAATTCCCTAGTTTGACAACACCACAAAACATTCTCTCATTCAATCCAAAAATTGAACATTATTGTTAAACTTCTTCAAATTCACAACATCGCTTACCATGGACTTTTTTGACAATCGTTTCTTTGTCACCTTAGTTTTCTTCAACTTTTGATCATCTTCACTAGAAGATGTGCCTGAAAACAGATGTTAAGGAAACATTCATCCAATACTCCAATACTAATAAGGTCATTGCAATGGCAGTGGAGATTATGTAAAGGTAATGGGAAAAATTAAAAATATATGTTATAATGGACGGATAAGGTCTAATGAAATATGATCTGCTGCTATGCATACAACTGGTAAAATCTAATGAACGTCTGCATTATTCGCTACCCCTGTACTCTCTCGCAGGAATACAAAAATTGGTGCAGGGAAAACATTCATGATTTAGTCTCCATTTGATTGCCTTATATCAATCCACAGTACCATTATGTGGCGCATTAATTACTGCAGTGAAATAAATTATCCATTTATTGACCACATATATGTTGCAGTCCAATTATAAAGCTCCAGAAAACAACATTGTAGAAAACGGGAGCTTCACAATTTCACCAACAGTGAATTTACAATGCCATGCTCCTTTTTCTACTCACTTGCATCTGTCCTATTATGAGATAAACCTGAGCGCTTTTTAGTCTTCTTTCCCTGTCCCATGCTAAATAAACGTTTAAGCGTATTTTAAGAAAATATGGGATAAATAATCACGGACTATCGTTACTAATTGTTTCGAAAATGGCGGTGTTGTGCGCGCGCATTATTGCCTGGACAAAAGCGCTCTTTTTCCACAAAGAGGCCTCGTTCTGGCGTGCCATTCACTCGTTTCTGACATTTAAAATAGAGTTATTTTCTTATCAGTGCAAATCAACTTTAATCTTAGATCTATATATAAGACGTGCAATAAACGAATAAAACAGAAGCTATGAGAATAATTTTCCTCTTGAAACCTATAATGTATTTTAGTGAAGAGTAAAGTTTTCATGTACACTGTAAATAAATGCCCCCATTTCTCAACTGGTGCCACGTCCGTTGTACAATACAATACAATACAATAAATTTTATTTCATATCGGGTATAAATTGAAAGGAAACATTAGCTTTACAGCTATTCGCCGACTGATAGTTGCTGCACATTTCACCTTTTATCTGGTGGGGCATGTTATAATGACAGTCTGGAAATTCTCTTTTTATGCCACATCACCTTTTTAAAGCTACAGTGCTTAAAATTTCTTTTAAAAGGTGCACAGTGATTGTTCAGGTCCAAAATCATGCTTAATTTATATAATTGGAATAAATGCTATTTTTCTCCACTAACCAACCTTTGATTTTCCTTTCCTACCACTTCAGATAACTCTGTAACAATTTTAGAAGTCCTTTATCTGCCACACTTGGGTAGCAGTAGTATTACAAATTTGCCCATTGGGAAGCTCTCTCACTGACTTACAAAGTAATGGCATTTATATGGTAAAATTTGACCAAGAGATTGTCCTCTGATAATTTCAACAACAAGTGGTTTATGTAATAAAGTTTTGTTAAAAATATCATTTTATTTACAAAGTATAACATAGATTTCTCATGTCATTATCCAAAAATAATGAATATTCTGGTCCAACCCTAGAAAATAAAAAAAAAAACTTCTAATCCCTTTGTTGTACAGTTAAAAGATACACATTCAAAACTAAATACAAACACATTCCTTTACAATACTTACACAGTATAATGTTCAATACGTGAAAAAAGTTGAATCATGACTACAAATCAATACTGGAACTTGGAAAGTGCCATAAAAACAAAATTATTAGTTGCTTGCAATAATCTATATACAGTACTGTGTACATATACATCAACACTATAAAATAGACTCTTTAATTTTCTTTTATTTTCCACATTCGACTTGTTGTTGGCAGTAAGGTAAATGTCTGTCCTCTACAAATAGATCAGTATGCTGCTTCCTTTTTTTCTTTTTTACACTGATGTTTGTCTGTAGTTTTTCGTCTCAATGACCTTCTTTCCACACATTGCACATATACCTTTAAAAGAAAAAAAAATTAATTCAAAACATCAACATCAATTTTAATGGGAAAATGTATTCATTTCTATAGAATTTAACTAAGTCTTACTGGGTTATCTTTTCATAATTCTTTCATGAAAGTGTCTCTGATATATTAACAAAAATAATTCATTACTTACCTAGTTTATAAGCACAGCCTAAAACAATGAAAAATAAGACTAATTATTAATTTAAAAACTACTTATTATATCAATTTATGTAAATCTTTACTTCACATCTCATACATTAAATCATAATTCAATTTATAATTTGCCTTAAAGCATTACAAGGAAACATTAAATTTACAAATCATAAGTGACAGTTATTCAACAAAATAAAGATAAAAGCAAAGAAAAAGTTAAGGAAGAAGAAAAACACATACACACAAACAAACATTTTCATAAAACTGAAAAAATATAATTATTCTGAAAATATATATTGACAGTAAAAATATATAGGGGCTACACTTGCACAAAGCTGTACCTTGGCAGTAATGTGATCCTGCCTGGTGAACTGACTGCTTGCATATCCTGCACTTTGCAAATGTGGATGTGTATGGATTGAATCTACAACAAAAAGAAACTTCATCATACAAAACATGAAAATGTACTCATGTCTCATAATGTCTGTCATTTTATAGAAGTAGGTGGGCATGGAATGTCTTAAAAATATATCTTAAAGTTACATATAAAATGAGCTTGAATTCCCAGTTATGCATATAAACCAATTCCACTAGTTTTTGTTAGGCCACACTTTTTTAATTTTATGGATGACATCCTGCGCGCGCACCGATTTTCGTCCGTTCTCCAAAAAAAAAAATAATAATAAAAAAATCCCCCCCTCCCAAGGAAGTCGGTTGTCGCAAACGTCGTTATTCAATTTGCCGGAAAATGCAATCGGCAATTCCGCAAGCTCCATGCTGTCATTGTCGACTGCGGAGACATCCGAGTAGTTCCGAGTGCGGAAAATGAGCTTTCTGCGCATGAGTATTATCACCACGTGGAAATATGGCCGCTTTGCCTTCAAATTCATCTCTAGCATTAATTTCAAAATACACGACAATTAAAGTCATAAAGAGAACGGGGCCGTCGTTTTGGATTGGTTTGCCATTGATATTGGACATGGAGATATCCCCTTTTTACAATTATACGAAAGGCTGGCCGCGACCAGCGATCATCGCCCGGAAAATTTCAGTGACATTCTGTCCAAAGCAGCACATAGGCTTACCAGGGTTTTTTTTGTAGTGAAAAAAGGGTCGACAAGAGCGTCGTGGTATTTGGTGGACTGAAGGTCGGACAGGCCACCCGATAGTTGGCTGCTACGTGTGAGTCGAAGTCGACAAAATGGCATCGACCGAAATTACCTTTTTTAGATTTGGTAGTAGGAAGCATAGGCCTAGCTTTGCTTCATTTTTTAACAATTCTGAGAAGTGTTCACAATGCTTAAATTTTCTGAGAGTACAAATAAAGACACGCTGTTTATTTGATATTTGTTTTATTGATTGCTATACCAACAGAATGCATGAAATAACCTTAAATAGATTTGGTAATATGCAGCATATATATATATATTCATGACTTTTTACCTTTCTACGAAGTAGGCCCTATTCACAATGCTTTAATATTTTGAGAGCATGGATAAAGACATGTTGTTAGTTTGATACGTGTTTCTGTGGTAAATTAGTGTTTCCAGCTGTGTACTGAAAACATAACTTTTCTTAAGCAATTTTTTTTTTGGCCTGTTTTTTTTTTTCGCCCGCTCGCACCGATTTTGGGGTCCCCAGAGGATGTCATCCATAAAAATAAAAAAGTGTGGCCTTACCACAAAAAAAAGTTGACATGCCAAGTTATGAAATAAATTAATCTCTTGTTCTGCATCCTCTTAAAACTTTTGGACTTAAATTGACCTATTAATTTGCCCATGTGTATGGACTGAAACTACAGGACCATTCCCACAGATATTTGGATCGATCTATATCCCTGGGGAGTCTCAATAATTGCTATAAACTTAACTGACTTAAATGTCTGTCACGCCTAGTAAAGTTGTTAGGGGGTAATTATCTTTACCCCCTAGCTGCTTCAGTATTTGTGACAGACATTTAAACTGGTTAGTTGACAGCAATTTAGTGAGACTCCCCAGGAAGTTAGACCGATCCAGATGGATTGACCTAGGTATGGGAACCCAGTCTAAAACACAAAATTTCATCCTAAAAAGCATAAATATGTACTCATGTTTGACATGGTGGCATGTGACCAGGTTTTGTGGCAAAAGTTTGATTTTAAATTCACATCTGTTAATGCATCTAAATTACTGAGATCCACATACTAGTACAGTTTATCTGAAAAAATAAACCATTTTTTGAAAACAAACCTATTTTTCCTTGATGTCAAAGCCTTGTTCTCATTTATTTTCCTGCCTCCACCTTCTGCAAATAAATAGGTGAAGTTATAATAATCATTACATATTCCACCCAAAAATTAGCTTAACAGAATGCAGTCATACTGCAGCCATACTAAAATGTAAAGTAAAGCGCAATACAGTGAGTGCAATACACTGGAAAAACCACTCCCAATGTGAGTAAATTTTATTTTTAATTATTCCAATTTTGGGTTGTCCACTATAATATTGAAAACTACTATGGCATGGACTTAGCTTTCCTTGAGTTTTCAAACATGGTTGATGGCCCTATTTTTCACAAACAGATCATAACCATTTGTAAAGATTGGTCAATGTTATCAATAACCTAGCAATATATTTCCCTTTTATATCACCCTAGTTTCTTGCGAATGACTATTTCCTGTGATTAGTCAGGTCTACAGTTTTTTTTCTTTTTTTTTTCAGTGTATTCAACCCCCTTGCTGAAGCATCATTTACAAATCACAACTATGCATGGGATTGATTGTGCAACCTGTTTCTGACCTGTGGTATTTCTTGCTCCAGACTTCCACGTGTCTGGGGTAACAACTTTTCCAAGCTTCTTCTGACCTTTTAAACAAAGGATATGTGATTAGTTTTTAACACTGCAAAGCTCAGAGTTGATAATTTCAATATAGTCTACCAGCTACTAGTAGGTGGCAATAATTATAAATGCTGGTAAAGCAATCCCGGCTCTTGTGCATTAAAATGAAAATGTGAGTTGGTAAATAAAAACAGTACGTTGCATTTTACTTAAATTGTCATTTTAACATCTTACTCATTTCACAAATTGGCCAATCGTATATAAAAAATTGGTTCTTACATTTTTCACAAACCATTTTGCTGTCCGTCTGTCAACGTCCTTGAACTTGTGTACGATTGCATCTAAAAATAGACCCTTCCTTGTTTCTGTAGTTGAATTAATGTAATACTTAGCTAAAAACAAGTGTTTAACTTAACTTTAATGTCATTTATTTTATGTTAATTGATTTCTTATAGTAAGATTAATTAAATAATAACGAGATGTTTTGTTTTCTTTTTCTTTCCGTTCCGCACTACATGCTCTTCATTCGATGTAATCGCGCTCCATGATTATTTACGAGAAGCCCCTCGCCGTATTGTCCTGAAAATCCACATTTGAAGTCGTTAAGAAAAGGTAAAATATTGTTTCACGAAAGCAGTAATATCTTCAAACCACCATCTAGAGCTGAATCTGTTTACTTAATCTTACCGCAGTCGTATACGCACATGTTTGTTTTTGTTTTTCCTAAGTATATATCCTCGCCTCGTACCTGGTGTAACTACTGTCCTAACGTTTTCCTTGATATTTATATTGTCAAACTATAGAAGCTATACGACGGTTATTCCTAAGGCTGTTAAATCCATTTTTAATTTTTTTTTTTTTCAGAAAAGTTATACCCATGTCAAACAAAGGTACAGGCCGGCGGGTTTATGTCGGAGATCTTCTGGCAAACGTTCGCAAGGATGAGCTGGAAAAGGAATTCTCAAGATTTGGAAAGTTGATGGATGTTTGGGTGGCGCATAATCCACCAGGATTTGCATTCTTGGAGTTTTCTACTACAAGGGAAGCAGAAAGAGCAGTCCGNTACTGGCTGAATCTACTTTTCTGGGAGTGCATCTACTGCCTTTTGTCATCCCAGAATTGCACACTGCGGTGTTACTTCAGTTGTAAGTCAGTAAGGTTAGAAAATAAGCACCACCTGTCTTCGTCTCGCCTTCACTTGAGGGAAGGGATCTTCTACGTTCACCACTGTGACATTCCTTTAAAGTAAATTGGTTCCTTTTTCATCTGGAAATGGATGTAGGAGTTATAAATCTTGGCTGAGTCTCCAAATTTCCCTGACGTTGTTTGCACATGTTTATGTAAACCATGTTGCATTACAGCATGCAACAAAATTGCAGTGATATATTGAAAGCTTATACATGTGTCACTGGTGGAAGCATTGGTTGGCAATAAGTCTGCGCCCTTGCATCTGGGAATCTGTTAAGGTGATTACATCTAGCATGTAAAGAGTTTATCCGGCGAACATTTCATCTGATCATCATGCTTTCAATAAGGTGTGAATTATCCCTTGCTTGTTGGCATGGTGGAATCCTAAATCAATTCAACCATGTTTCCTTCAACCTACGATTTAAAAGCATGGAGGAGCAGCTCATTCTTCGGCTTGTTACTTCCCCCTGTGCAACTTTTCATTAATCAGAAATATAGTTTTGTTTCAGTGATCAGCGTTCACCAGGAAGAATGGGCATCCACACTGGCACCGCTTCTTATGTCTTTTCCTTATATTTTCTTCGCTTCATCCTTCACACATCAGCAGCCTACGGAAGTGCAACCATATCATCGACTTTGGGGGTGTCTTCAGCAACGAACGTGTTCAGAGTTAGTTTGTTGTCCACGAACGTTATAATTGTGTAGTTTAATGTGCATATTAAATGATTGTTACCACAACAGGTCACCACCACCACCACCGCCGCCACCAACTAGGGGAGGAAGAGACTTTGGCCGGGACTACCCTCCAACTAGGGATTACAGAGACAGGGGTGCTAGAGATATGAGAGATGAGAGACCTGGGTGAGGGAAATTTTCTTACCAGATTTGATATATTGGTCTGCACACCATTACCTATTAAAATTCATATGATGTTTTAGAGCATGTAGTATTGTTCTTCACTCACAAGTTATTCAGGAGTTTCATACTTCTAAAAAATGCATTCATACATCATGATAAAATTTACCCAGAAAGAAGATTGTAGCACCAAGGTTAAACATAAGCAATATTTTCATTTTAGGTACAGGAACAGAAGTCCTCGTTATCGATAGTGAACAGTGTATATAAGTAGGAGGCCAGTTATGTGGATTGGGTAGATGAACAATGTCCCAGGATGCAGAGCTACAGAACAAACAGAGTTGCTAAATGTAGCATCTGAATGTTGTCTGCAACAAAATGTTATGCCCAAGAAGGTTGTGGCACTATTACGTTTTTGTTGTAACTGTGACCCTGTGTTCAAAAAATGTTTGAAATTTTATATGGAAGTTGAATCTAGGATACATTGTATATTATAAATATTTTATAGTGAAGCCAAAGACTTTTACATAGAACTGTCTAATAATGGTTCATATTGTTACATTTAAAAAACTTTTTTAGGAATACCTATTTATTACAAGTTATTCAACAGGATAAGTATTTCAAAATTGACTTGTATGCATTTTCAAAAAAAATGTGGGCATTTGGGAGCCCTCCAGTTACTATATATAACAGTTTGTGAATTATGCCATTTTTGACGTCCTTGGTACCCATTTTCTGTGTACAACTTCTTTTCAATCCAATGTTAGTATTGGACAGTCTAAGTATAAACACCAATGTGAACAAAGGGTATCTAAAAAAGGGAAAATGTTCAAAATTTCATGAAGGCATGCCCTGTTCAATGCTTCGTAACACACGAGGTAATTTTAGTTGAATATATCCAATTTTATTTCAGACTTGTATGATGGTAATGCTGTATAAGTGGGTTTTGTGTTTTAGGTGGTTTTAGTTTTAATGCTTGTGAATCTGACAAGTACGCCAAATACATATGTCACTGCAGGATCAAAGGTCTGTCTTGCTTCAGTGCTGTAAATAAAATAACATTAATAAAATACTATTTTGAAATCTTTTATATTCTAGAATTTTGATGACTCGTGCATAAGGAGAGAAGTTGATAGATTTAGTAGCATATTAATGAATGGCGGATATTAAATATAGTCGTGCAGTGAACCTGACATTTACACGCTACGCTACGAGAGGAGGCCAAAAAGGTTTGGGACAAAAACTGAAGAGAACAGCTTAATTTTTGAAAATAACAAAACTAAAATAATAATTCTCAAAATATCTTCATTATAATTGTAAACACTTCTGGGAGCTGTATTCCCATTAATTTGCGGGAGAATGCTATGCATATTTTGGCGCCAGGTTTTAACCTGCTCCCTTGCCTTGTTTGACGATACGAATTAAGTTATTTTCAAATTATCTCTCAGCGATGTAGCGTCCATTAGTGGCCATTACTACATACGTTATTCTCGCACTCACGCAAAAACACAAACATGCTTACTTTAAGTACACAAGCAAGCACACGCACATGCAGAGAGAGGAGGATCCCACTGGTGGGAGGTAGTGATCACAGTTCGCGGAAAATAAAATCACCATTCGCAAATCACATCAAATAACCTTTATTCATACCTCACTGACAATGCACGTCGAAAATCCCGAAAACCACGAGTCACGGTTTAGATCGTATATATTATCGATGGCATTTATCCGGAAAAATACGCCTCTTTAGAAATTGCTTAAAAAGACTGAGATCGAAAGTTGGTTTCACTCACTCTTGTCACAGTCTTTACACTTTTTTCACACAAAATAAATCCTCGTTGTTACTGTTAGGTTAAATTAGAAAAGTAAATTTATTGTTGGTAAACCAGTGAACGTTAAAACCAACAAACAGCTAACAAAGGTGTATTTATTATGTCTTGTTTACCTTTATAAAATTGTAATCATGCATTTGCCGCTGTTTTGGAAATTAGCGTCGCGCTTATCGCCTTGTAATTAATGTAATTATAATTAATGATAAAATTATGATAAAAATTACCAAGAAGAGTAAAATTACGAATTTCACCTCTCTAAACTAAAAATATATGTCAGAATAATTTTTGTTAGATTTAATGATTAAAATAATTGTTTTAACCGACCAAAACAGGACTCTACGCAACACAGACTAGTATAAATTCATGTTTTTTTTTAAAGACGGAATTGGTAGCGATGTGAAATTGTTTGGTGAATTTCTCACGGATGGGTTTTATAACCTGCAGCTGCATTCGTTTGAAATATAACGATCGAAATATAAGTTTCCAAGCCGAGTAAAGCGCGAGTGGCATCGAATGTCCCAACTGGCTGCCTTTCTGTGGATGTAAACGGTAATAAGTCACCTTGAAGTATGCAAAATTTTATATTTAAACAGGAATTCTCTATTGCGAGGCTGTGATTTTCAATGCCATCGATCTACTGTTCGACTGTTCTGTATATAAATGCCTCTCTTAACACCGCCATAGCTGATTATGACGCGAGATCATCTTAGATATGGTCTGTTAATCGAGCATGAAAAATTCTTACATATCAAAAATATTCGAGTCCTGCATCGTGAATTTAGTGAGTTTATTGTTAATATATTAATTTATAAATAATTTATTTAATGCTCAATTCGAATCGTTCCGTCAACGCACTGAATTTTAAAAAGTGCTTTTTTTCGTGGGGTAGGGGGAATCAATAAAAACGAACCCCCCTCTAGGAAATCCTGGATTCGCCATTATATAGGTACCCCTTCACTAACAACAAAAGGTGCTCGATTCTTACATCTACAGCAGGATATATTTATGTAAGATAGTTGATTCTAGGGGCTCTAATCCGACTCGGGATAGTGTGGGTATCGGCTCGAGTTATGCCCAGAGAAAAAGTTACGCAACACCGCAGTTTTATTTCTAAAACTAAAAATAATTTTTTTAACCTGGACATTGCCTAGTTTTATGGAAGAAATCTATGTGACACAAATCACCAAATCTTAAATTAAGTTCAAGTGAGAAGGGGTAATTGAAAATATAATTAAACGAGCCACGTGCATAGGCATGCAACTCCATTTCAATTAATTTGCAAGTCTGATGATAATTTTTCCATCTGCGCACGCCTCGGTTTTTTTTTTTTTTAAACAAAAAGAAAATTAGGAGAATATAGTTTTATTCAACTATTATATACAGTAACATTCAATTTCAGAAGTACTTAAGTAATCATTAATGAATTATGTAAATGCAATGAATCAATAAATGGTAGTACCCCATGCCCTTGGGCCGTGGGGAAAAAAACCGTCTAAACCCTTCGTGGGGAATGCCGGGAAAATGCCCACGCCCGGATGCTTCAGTCTTTAAAACATGATAACTTCAGTTTTTTATTGGCATGTCGCCTTGCAGTTCATAAATATCGTCCCATTTTAGACAGCATGGTGCACCTGAATGAACTTTTTCTCGTGATTGCAAACCATTCTCTATATACACTATACTGGTACACAAGATGAAGCACAAGTATTTACCAAAGTACATGTAATTCCTACTGAAAGAAACACCTCAATGATTGAAATTAAACTTTGACATATAACTGTTTAAAATAAAGTTTCTCAAATGTAATTTTGCCTTGAAATCGCAACTACCTGTATGATACAAGTAAAGAATAAGGCAAGCCTGCTTCAACATATTTCATATTACACCGTATGACCGTCCATGCAAATTTCAATATGAATTTTTGGGTCCGGAGGAAAAAGGTGCATATATGATGAATTGGATATATTTGTCAACTATAACACTTGAGAAAATCATAATATTAGTAATGTGCGATCCTCAATCTTGAGAGATGACTGTGTGCACCCAGCCATCCCTCACGAGGAGCAGACTGTGTACAAAAAATATAATGAAATATTTTCTCAAACGTAAAATATTTCATTATAGATTTTGCACAAGCTGTCAATGTAAAACCTCTTCATGTAAAAGCCTTTACATCAAGTCGGATTTTACAAAGATGTGAGGGTTAGTCGAGGTTAGTGTGCGGATTATGATCTTCTCAAACGCTATACTGACGAACAACTCCACATCATCAAAAGCACAAATTTGAAAAATGACTACATCACTAAGATTGAAATAAAGCACAGACGACCATAAGTGGTGGTAATACCAATGTTTTGCAGGCGAAAACTTATCTGCATTGAGATGTGGATAAAGCAACTGGATATTCTATTTCAAGTTTTAATAATAACTGTAGAGGCAGACTTAAAATTTTCACACAGAACCACAATTCATCTTATTCAATTGAACATTTATGGAATTATGGATGACCATACTGACCGTCAGTTTTCTCTTAAGCTTTTGGAATAAAATGTTTCGTCGTCTAAGTGAAAAAATAGAACTTACTAAAAACATTACACCCAACTCATATCTGTGACATATGAAGCTCAAATATTATCAATATATAAAAGGCCCGAGTACATTATTAGGTTGTATTCCTCTTACATTCAGTACATTGCTCTTCATTACCATTCCACATTCTCAATTTTTTGCAGACAAGCTGTGTTCTTAAAAAACCAAGACTGCTAGGACGTCCGATCATCAATGAAAGTGGCTACAGGGGTTCGATGCTAGCGCTATTAAGTGTTTCACATCTTGGACATTTTGGCTAGGATTGATGGCATTTGCGTTCGGGCATTATTCCTGGAAAACTGCCATATCGTAGCCTACAAATGAAATGTAACATTTCAAACAAGGTATGAAAAGTAATTGAAAACTTGCAGTAATTGCAACAAAGAACATGTATGTCACTGGTATTTACACATCGTTACCTGTAGCAAGTATTTTTATGTTTCATAATGCTTTGGTTCTTAACACGATTATTTTATTTTATTTCATTTTATTTCTATAAAATAACACAAAACCACAGTATGATTTAGGAGAGTGCTAATATTCTACAAAAAGAAAGTGACTAGAAAATAAGAGGGATAAAGGAAGGAATATGAAACGCGAAAACCCCTAACAATCTGAACAATATAAACAGATGAAAATACATGCTCACCTGTACGATTGCCTCTTAGTACCACAAGGGCGAGGTTGGGGGTAGTAGCTTCTGGTATTCTAGACCAGTGACAACGCCACGTGTGTCACATTGAAACTGGTGAAGATCTGAAAGTTGGCCGATAGGATGTCAAAATATTTTACTTGAGTGATTTTCTTTTGCAAAATTGTGACAAATTAAAAGCTTTTGACCACTAAAATGATTTTTTTCACGTTTTTTTTTTTTTTTTGCAAGTTTATGACAAATTGAAAGGGCTTTGGATTCTAAAACGTCTGCTATATGAATTTTCTTGAGTATATTGTAAATAAAAAACAAAAATGTCTACATTTAGACAACTGTTTCAAAACGGTCTAATTAAGACAATTTTGTCTAAGGCGTTGCACAAAATGCCCAGTTTGTTGAATTTGCATCGACAAAAGATTTGTAATATCTATAGAATAAATGACGATTAAGATCATTTTTTACTCTCTACCCTGGCCTATAACTTACATTAAAGGGTCCTAAATTCCAATGATATTACAACTAGGCAAGGACTCTTGAAATTCCAAATGCTGACATCGCTTTCTCCATTTTAAACTTATGAAAATGGACCATCATCAGGCAAGGCGCTCACCAATGCTACCTGCCTCAACTTTAAAACGGAAATTTAGAAGACATTAGTTTCCCTATTTATCCTTTCTCCCTACCCAACCCACTAATCTTAATTTTTTTAGTCCAGAAGTGAGTCAAAGGGAAGATGCACTGCCTTGTGAAAGTGAGCTGTATAATTAATGTGGCTAAGGGCTTTATCTCAAGAATTTTGTAAGGTAAAATGACTTTAGTGTATTATTCTCCGCGATAACATGAGTTACCTTTTACGGCTTCCATGGAAGGTTTCCATTTCCGAGGAACACCATATGCTTCCGATGTTCCCCCATGCAGCCACCTTATAAACAGACCATGGCTGGAATCTTCTTACGAAAAATGGGAGCTCTATCTGGATTTGCCATAATCGAATTCTGTAAACAGAAAGGAAAAATAGCATTAGTTCGTTTAATTCCAATAAATCGTGTATTTAAAGCAGTCTGCGTCATAAGCAGTTCACTCTAAATGGTAATTAGTTATATTAGAAGATCTAAATTGCAATCATTTGTTACAAGTAATAACTCATGACTGCTCCATTTTAATCCTTTTGGTCAAAAACTAAAGACTAACTTTAAAGAAACTTTTTTCATGAAGCCCATATCAGTGATCTTAACGAGTAGCAATGAGTAGGCCCTACCTGTGCCACGATGACTTCACCAAACTTTGAGAAGTAAGCCTTCATGTCATCTTCTGTGCTCTTCCAAGGCAAACCCAGCACTATCAAGTCCCTGTACTTCTTGCTGTCCAGCCGCTTAGTTTTCAAGTTGCAATTTCCAGGGTCTCATCTCCTTTTCTTTTATTCTCTAAAATGGTAACCCCTTCCAATTATTTTTAAGACTGTTTATTGAATTACCAACCCTTTGTTGTTTCAATATGTCTATTTTATGATTTTATGTGTAATCAATGACTAACATTAATTATAGTTCGGACAAGTAGATTTGTCAGAATGTTTAAATTGGTCATATGACCATAAGATTTTTTAAATTTTCAAAAAACTTTTGATTTGATTTAATTTTTAATGTAACTGTTACATCATAATTCTAAAAATGTCAAGGTCTTGTTAATAAGTGCAATCCAGTCCAGTTTAATTAAAATTTGTATTCGGACCAGTTAATCTTGACTCAGACCAGTAGTTTTGGGGAAAGTTGAGGTCCGAATGACCAGTAAGATGAAAAGTTTATGGCAAAGACTGCAACTGAAAAAAAAAACATTTTAGTCTATTTCTCTCCCCAATAACCTGGCTTACCTTTAAGGGGTTTCCATCTCAGTAAAACACCATATGCCTCGGACGCTTCCCCAATGCAGCCGACTCGTAGACAGACCATTGCACGACTCGCTGGACGCTTCCCAAATGCAGCCGACTTGTAGACAGACCATGGCAGGACTCGCTGGACGCTTCCCCAATGCAGCCGACTCGTAGACAGACCATGGCAGGACTCGCTGGACGCTTCCCCAATGCAACCACCTCTTAGACAGACCATGGCAGGACTCGCTGGCACCAAAGATTGATCGACATAGCTGAAGCGTAGATGTGGCCCTCTTCTCCTTGCAGTTGTCAGTGGGAGCTCTATCGAGAATCGCCATAATCGAGTTCTGTAAACAGAAAGAAAAACGGATTAATGACTTTTCCTACCTATGTCAGCACTCTGCAGTCAGGCTTACCTTTATGGGTTTTCCATCTCAGTGGAACACCACATGCCTTGAACGCTCCCACAATGCAGCCACCTCTTAGACAGACCATGGGAGAACTCGCTGGCACCAAGGATTGATCGACGTAGCTGAAGCGTAGATGTGGCCCTCTTCTCCTTGCAGTTGTCGGTGGGAGCTCTGTCGAGAATCGCCATAATCGAGTTCTGTAAACAGAAAGAAAAACGGATTAATGACTTTTCCTACCTATGTCAGCACTCTGCAGTCAGGCTTACCTGTAAGGGTTTTCCATTTCAGTGGAACACCACATGCCTTGAACGCTTCCCCAATGCAGCCACCTCGTAGACAGACCTTAGCAGACTCGCTGGACGCTTCCCCAATGCAGCCGACTCGTAGACAGACCATGGCAGGACTCGCTGGACGCTCCCCAATGCAGCCAACTCGTAGACAGGCTATGGCAGGACTCGCTGGCACCAAGGATTGACCGAAGTAGCTAAAGCGTAGATGTGGCCCTCTTCTCCTTGCAGTTGTCAGTGGGAGCTCTATTGAGAATCGCCATAATCGAGTTCTG
>NW_019774681.1:484983-497592 GCF_001039355.2 Lingula anatina | reverse complement strand
AAAGAGCGTTATCATGCAATTGCAGAATGGATTTTCAGAAATTTGTTACAAGTCAGTAGTTGATTATAACTTTTCGAGTAAAATAGGCATTTCTGGTTTAAATGCGTAATACATGAACTAGTCACATGTGCAAAGCAGCCATGGATCAACGATCGTTCCCTCGCCTATGGCCATCGTTTGGACACGATATGACCGGTACAACTTGCAGTTCAAGTCTTAATTTCAATTTCGTAAATGGAATCAAAGATGGGCTCGATGTTCGGAGAAATCATTTCGTTCAAACCAACGAGCTGGGATTAGAAAAACAGCTGAACGAAAAGCGCTGCTTGAAAGAATCTTTTGCGGTTTCTCGAGACATGAAAGGGTTCGGAAACATCCCTCCATCCCTTATGCCTTTGTTGCTGTATTCAGGTTACAACTGGACGACACAGGCGACTGTGGGAATACGAAGCAGAGATCTAAAATTTGGAATAGACAGGATTGTTTTTAATGAGAGTGGCGGTGAGCCCACCTTTAAGGCCGACCATTTTCACCCAGGCAAAGGTAAGGTTGTCGGCCATAGTTTTTAAAAGATATTATGCACTTATTTTACCTAGTATGAATTACGTACTGCTATCATGAAAGTTTTGGACATATAAAAAGAAATATATCATGGTTGACATTAAAAACAATTGTAAAATTTCCCCTAGCAAATTTATTCAAACGACTACCGATTTATGATTTTACATTCTGCTGATTTCTCTTTGATCATGAAAGTCGTAAATAAATAAAAACCAATGTGTCATGGTTGACATTAAGTACAATTAAAATTTTTCCCCTGGTAAATTTATCCAAACAATTGCCGATTTATGTTTTAAGATCTTAACATTAATTATGCCATCTCTTTTTTAAAAACATTTTTCTGTTCTAATTCCAAAGCCCTATACAACCAGCATTATTTTTTGCCGCCGGAGAAATGGGTAGCCGGTGGCAGGGAATCGGTCATGGCGTCACCCTATACGTTTCCTTTATCCGATCAAGTTGGATCGCGTCAACGAATATTTGACACAAAATGCTTTGGACCTTCAGTTTTTCCAGGTAATAATGTAAGTTAATGCCAAGAGTGAAAAAAGTAGAATTATGAATAAGTTTTCATCCGAACTAAAATATACGAAAAATGCGGATAGCCAAGTAGCCTACTTTGTAAGTGGGGAGTGAATATACATTACAAGTATCTATATAATTTAATATACTTTCTGCATCCCATGGTTTGATTTATGGTATTTTTCTTCATCATTGTGAATTAGCCATAACAAAAAGTACAGGTATGTTTTATTTTTGTATTTGTGCAGAATTCCTAAAGTTCTGCGCAAAAATGAATAATTGTTATTCGCAGTAAATTAAGTAAAGGCAACATCGTTGCATTGAACTTTACAATTTTAGGGGTTCTAAGACTCTCATAAATTTTCACTGATGCCCAAGATGAACCATTTTCTCATTTGTAGTGGAAACTTTAAAAAGTTTAGGAATTTATGAGGAATAGTTTATCACCTATTTGTCTATAAGCCGATTTTTGCATATTACAAAATTAAAATTTGTCAAGTATTATATAAAAATTTATAATATTGCATGTAAGAAAAAATAATCATTTGGAATGATTGTGTCGAAATAATTTCATCTATTTTTTTTTCTTTTGTAAAATCTGAAAAAGTAGTGTAATGCGATTGTAATTCAGAGGGATTACCAATTTAGGGGAGACCGGGGCTAGTTGGACCCCGGGGTAAGTTGCCCCCCATCAATTTATGACAAAGTAACTATGGATTAAAAAAATTGATCACATCATTTTGTAATAGTGCTAAGAAACGTCTCCCCTATATAAAGACCGTAGATTACATTTTTGCGCATTGATCTAAACTGTAATATATAGATTGGGGATGTTATTGGGTTTCTTAAATACCAAAATGTTTCCCTGGAAACATATTTTTTTTTCTGCCAAGCCAAAATTTGATATTGATTTTATTTCGGTAAGGATCATTTTTAGAGGAATGGAATTGGTCATACTGAAACGATTATAATAAAGATTTTCATATTAAGTGGAACATGTTACCTAATAGTTCTATTAAAGACCTATATCTAAGTTTATTGTAATTAGTTACGTCTCTACGAGTTAGTATATTTTCAAAATGAGATTTGTGTATGTTTTGTTCACCAAGGTCCATACTCGGTAATAGGGAGGCATACGGACCCTTTCGCCATTGCGGCTACCTCTGGGAGGAGAAAACGCTCGTGGACACGGGCTGTATTTTCCTCTCTCCAGAGAAAGGGCTTGGAAAAACGCTTCGAGCTACAGAAATACGTCTCGAAGAACGACCGCCGGCAAATAGCAGCAATGCTTGGACTTACCGACGCACAGGTAAAGAAATGCGAGAAAAAGATTTAATTCTGTCTTTATTTGTTGTGCTACATGTATCACAATTTAGGTTAACTTACATGTATGAGTTTCAAACTCGATTGTTCGATTCCGTCAACGAATAAGACAAATACTGCTGTTGAAAAACCTACCAAAAAATCGAGTCCGTAAGGGTTACTAACTGATAAATTGGCGTTTATTGGAACAAAACTCTATTTTTAGGTTAAAGTTTGGTTTCAAAATCGCCGAATGAAATGGAGACAAGCAAAAGAAAAAGAGGAGCGTCATTTAGAAAAGAACGAAACCGAAACAACAAAAGACGACGGAGGAAAAATTCCTATTACTCAGAGCCTGCCCTCTTAAAAGATACGTCTTTTTATACTTGACAGTAAAACGTTAACAAATTTGCCATGGTTTTTACTTGATATACAAAAAGAAATGCCAGTAAAAGACTAAAAGGAACTTATTCTTGCTGTACTTCGGGATCTTCACGGATGTCAATTCTCTTTTTAATATAACGCCAAGAAAAACATTTAAGGAAACAGAAAACTATAGCTATCAACGGCTGAAACTTTTATTGGAGTTTACGTAACCTCTTACTATTTACCTTTGCCAAATTATTGTAGTGTGACGAACGTGGTGGGGGACGGCTGTAAAATGTCTAAAGTGCATATTCGATTAACCTAATCTGTACCGAATGTTCTTCGAAATAGAGTAAGACAAACAGAGGAAAGGAAATACTTTTCATCGGCACTGCTCAATCGAACAAGAAATGCGTTTTATTTGGACTTTTATTTGTGAACCGTAGCTGGAAAAGTGCGAAGGCATTCTGCACATCGTCTAATTAAATTGGACTATGGCTTTCGATTAAAAATTGCGGTTTTTCAAAATTAAGCTGACAATTGGCAAATTTGGGGTTTGCAGCTGACATTTATCAAGCTTCATTTTAGGGATAACCAGATAAACAGAGAGAAAGAGTGTACTTAGCAAATAAGTATAAAAAGCTTTGAGGACCGTTGCTCTTGTTTTTCACTTTGACATTATTTGTGTTGCCCCAACAATGCGCACTAGAGGTGTGATAAGAAAGCGTTAGTGGAAAAATAAAAGTTCAGCAACAGTCTTTTCTATCATCACAGTACATTTAAAACGAGCGGAAGTGCCAAGAAAAGATATATCAAGGTTAAGCTACTGTTTATGTTACAGTTAAATGAATTGCTATTATCATAACCTTTATAGTTGATACGGCGAAAGATCACCAAATGATGCGAGCCATACTGTACATCGAAAAGTGTCTAGTACCTATAGCATCTTGGGTAATATTTCAGATACGTTGGCATATTTTCGAAACAGATCCTTCGATTAAATGAACAGCCGTTAAGGATGATGTTTCTCGGGACTGTTTTCTAAGCATCTTTTATTGCCTAACACGTGTAATTCTAGTAAAATGTAGCATAACCTAATAAAGTGTTCTATTAGGTGAAACCCAAAATAGCACAATCAATTTTCATATTTATTTGCACTTCACTTGAAATCGGATTAAATGTTATTAAACTAACAATTGTTCAAGGAAATCTGCAAGAACACAAACAAACGCGTTCTCAATAGAAATTACTTCTATTTCATGATATTTCCTACAAAAGCAGATATTTGAAGGATTGGTATTTTTTACTGTTCCTTTTTACTTAATATACATGAGAGAGAAAATAAGAGATACATTTTAAATGAATACTTTCCCTTTTCTGCTCCAGTTTCTACAAGCGCTTGAAAGGGTACAGCATTCCAAACCCGCCGTGGTCACTTTCACGACAATTTGTTTGTATACGCAAGTCAAGTCAAGAGCGCAATGAAAAATGACGCTCCCAATCTAGAACCCATTAACAATAACAACTTCCAATAAAAGCTAAATAAATCCCACCTTTGAGAGACCTAATGCCTAATTAGCTCTGAAACGATTTGACAAATTCGTTAATTGATGAATTTAAACACTCGACGTTGAAATCGATGTCTGCAGTCTGCCAGTCAAAATGATACCCCGCGTTGAGAGGTCTGGCTGAACGGCACCGAAGATACTCAGCAAACGAAATGGTGGAATCCATTTTCTCGTTACAGAGTAGGCATCTAATTAATAATGTTTGTGGTTTAGAATTAATTGCTTAAAACGTAATAGATTAATCATGTATTTGTGGATATTTTTTGTCTTTTAGTACTTTCTTTGGCCTCCAAAAGAAACGTCCAAACAAATGACCATCTTTTCATTTTCGTAAAAAGCAACAACAGACAGATACATCTTTTTTTTCAGAGAACAAACGGACAGACCACACATGCAAAGGCCAAGGCATTTTAAACGATATTGATGTTGTTGTATACCATAAGTATAAATAGACCGTCTTGTTGTTTCTCACATTGGTCCTGTCAACCCCTCGGTTTATCTCATACGTCACCGAATGACAGCACACCGAGTAATGGTCATTTATCACCAGCGAAAAGTTTGGTCTTCGCTACTAAACAAACCATTAAAAAACGCAGGTATGTAAAACAAACCAGGGGCATTAACGCCGTAAATAAAACAAATAACTGGTGAAATTGAGGTAGCCGTTTATAATGGACTTCACGGTTAGATTTACGGCAGATTGGAAAAAAATATATCGCTATATAAATCTTGCTCAATTCAGAGTTGGCATTTGTGCTGACAAGTGAGTTTACTTATAACACTGAGACTGTTGAAAGCCGAGGGCTGCACGGAGTAGCAATCTCCTAATTGTCTGTATAAAGTTTACATATAAACAAAGGAAATAGAGGCGTATGAGCGAAAATGCATGTATTGTAAGATTTACGAAATCAAAAAGGTTTTTTTCGGACATTGAAATATTTTACTTGTGAAATTACAGCAAGCTTGGGACATCATTTTATTAAGGAGAGAAAATTGTTTCTGTTTCGAGATGTCTGTTTCATATTGAAGACGAAGTTTGCAATTATTTAGCGTTACTTTTAAATTAAAACATGATAAGTTTGAAATGTTTCTACTCTATGGATGGTATTTAATAATAAATAAATTAGGTCTAAATTCGAGATTATGAGCAACTAGGCGCATAATGTCGAGTGATGACAACGTATTTCGTTCAGTCCGAAAAAAAAACTAAATCAATATCGGAAATACATTAAATGACTTAAATGATTGGGAACAGTTGACATAAAGCATCAAGTAAAAAAGCAAAATACAAATTGGTTTTAATGGAGCATTCCACACCAATTATTCACCCTTTAAAAGAAAGATTTCTCTTCATGTTGTTAAGAAACGTAAAACCCGTTGCTCAGAAAATGCACTTGAAAGAATGATTTCAAATTGCGTTTGTGTTTATATCCACAGCTTGATATGAAACAGCGTTTCTCACTTCATTTCAGTTTGACAGTTTATTACTTTTTCAATATATTAACTATTTGTTTTCTTTAACAGAATCTTCAACGCACAAGCATAGATACTTGTTTTATTGACGTTTTGCCCCTGACATTACCTGGGACGCTTCAATGCTTCACCGCTTCTTTGTTGTTTTTTACGAAAAAGTTGAAATTTTATATATTAGGAAAAGGCACGCATTATAATGTTAAACCACTGAAGTACTTGAGTTGTTAGTAAACGGTCTTGTCATTTATCTGTGTTTTATCAAGCACAACTTTGAAGGTAGCTTTGTTTATGGAAACCAAAGCAAAAATGGAACTGTCTTAAAGTAAACAGCCACCTTTCTTTAAGTAGACTGAAACAATAGCTGATCCTTGGAATAATCAAATCACTCCGAGTGTCAGAGGAGACTGGAGACTCGCTTCTCTACTATAAGCATGCTTTGGGATTCTTGAACCGGCACCAAAACGATTTTTAAAAACTGGTATAACGCAACAAGGTAAAAAAATGAAACAATTTCACATCTTAAGTACACAACATGTACTGTACACCAACGGCAGTCCAGCACTCCAGATCGTGTATAATCACCAATATATTATAATATGTGGGAGGAATGATTGTCTCGGTATAATAGTTGTATAGTCGTCACAGTGAGCACCCAGCGGTCCTTGAGCAGAAATACCGTTTTAATCAAACGTTCAATACAATAACTAGATCGTATAATATTATTATTGAAGCTGGCATAGGTGAAATCGCTGCTAGGATTGATCTGTGTTCTAAAATAAATAGACAGTTCATATGGTGGTTGAGGGAAGGAGGAAAGTGGTCAGTTATAACAGACAGGTAAATTTCGTACCTTATTGAAGTCTTCTCAGAATCATTCCACGTGTCAGCGTATCGTGTGGAGAAGACGGTTACACTGCGCTTGCGTGTTTAGTGGTCACGCAGACCTCGTGAATATTGGAGGATGACCTAATGATTGGAATGAGTGGGCGTGTCGCATTTACGATGACCACGATGTCTGGGGAGAACATGTGCGTTTGTGATGTGTGTGTTTGGAATGATGACTGGACTACAAGGAAATTACGTTGATAATATAAGATTTATGCGGCAGTCCCTATTAGATATCTGGAACTTAGATATGCTACATAGCTAAAACAAATACTAACCCCTAAAACTAATATTGTGAAATTACAGCGAATGTTAAAATCCAAAGTTAAAATCATTGCAGCGAACAATTTTACTAATAAAAATGTTATAAATAAAAATGTGTATGTTATATTGGAGGCCCTGATAATTTTATTAATAAAAACAAATAAATATAAATAAATAAATAAATATTTGCATGTTATAGTAGAGGCCCTGATAATGAAAATTAATTGAAAATAAAATGAAAAAAAAAAAAATAATTTGGACAGAGAAAAGAACAACAATGACTTTTTCATTGTTTCTGCTCAGGCACAGTATTTTTTTTTATTAAGAAGCATAAAATCATGGTCTTAAACAGACAAAAATAACACATAACACTTAATTCGAAAAATATATGGAAAAAGTTTTATTGCCTCCCCCCCCCCCACACACACCATCCTACAGTGTGTATGTACAAACTGTGCAATACAATATCACAGCCATACAAACACAAGATAAATGTCCATCATCTTACAGCCTGCAATCAGTTAAAAAAATTAATTCAAAATCCTCTTGTTTTCAAATTTTCATGGTATCGTTTCCACTGTAAGTACTGTTCGATGACTCCACAGTATTTCTTGATAAAGCTAGCTCTCACAGCCTCATCTCGTATTATCTTTTTTCCAAGAGTTGTTAACTTCCCCTCTGCTAGCGCTGTCAAGTCAAATCTAGGAAACAAGCTGAAAAAAGACATGATTGAACTAATAATGGATCATACTCTCCATTAATTCTTGGCAATGGGATAAAATGGGATAAAATAGGCTCTTTTGGTAGGTAGACATCTCTATTTCTTGGCATCTCCCTGGTAATAATTTAGTGGGTTTTATTTCAACTTCTAACCTTGCTTGATTTAATATCAGATTAATTAATCATTACATTGAACGTTCCATCAAAAAGAAAAAAAGATACAAGGAAAGAAATTTGACATTTTTACAACAAAAAATAAAATAAAATAAAATAAAAATAAATAAATAGATAAAAATTAAAATTAAAAAAAACAAAAACATGTTCTTACTTATCTGCATCTGCAGGTTTCTTAGTAATCTCCTTCTCTCTAACTACAGGAGTATCCTCTCCATTAGTTTGTCCAAACACCACAGCATTTAGAATGTCTAACACCTCTGGTCTACAAAGTCGCAGGCTTGTACAAAAGTTGATGATGGTATAGAGCAAAAGTTCTGCATACTTTTCTTCTGTATAAACAATAGCATCTGAAAATCCACAAACATAGTTAGGTTTTACATTTAAAAAAAAAGAATGACAAATACCTGATATTGCAGTTTCAAAGTAAAATTAATATATATATTAATTTTTTGTTCACTGAATACCTAGCAAAATATTCTCAACTCAAATGGTATATTAAATTTTATAAAATCAGTTTGACACAATATTTTTTATGACAGTAGATGTATTCAGGAAAACTTATTTACAGCAAAACTCACCAGCTTTATTTTGATACAAAGGACAAGTCTTTTTCATCATTGACATAGTTTCTATTGCTCCATTGATATCAAGTGTATAGTCCCATGGCAAATTCCCATTCTCTAAGTCCCACTTAAACTGAGGTTTGAGGATATTTGTGGTGCCTAACAAATGCTTCAATCTGGAAATGGGGACGGCATTAACAAGGCTATACACAACACACTGAGAGGGAATGAGTCCTTTGATTTCATCTCCAACAGTTTGTAACTGAGATGGTAGGACACATACGAATAACAAGTGAACTGAGGATGCCACTCTGGCATTATCATGGAAGCACCTCACTCCTCTGTCCTGTAGATCACCTGAAACAGACAATGTATGCCTGATAAAACATGTGTCTAATATATTACATGTAGGTGAAAAATCATCAAAAGAGGCATTACCTAGGTATGTATACCTAACATTATATTTATGTAGAATAATAGCCCTTTACTGTCATTTACACTTGATTAAGTTACCGAGGATAGTGGTTTAGCTGTCTTCATATCAGAAAGTATTTTAAAAAGGGGTTGGATGAAAAGTAAATTTTAGCCACTTTGATTTTTTTCTAATATATCTTTAAATGATTTTATCTTTATATATCAGATTATCCCTTTCAAGTAGAATAGTAACTAAAAACTATACTGTAGTTGTAATGTAGGAAACTTTATTAGTAATTAAAGCATATTAATACAGTATATCTTGCAACATATTTTGTTACATACTTAAAAAGACAAAGAATTTTTTTACCTAATGTTTCAGGTCTTCTTGATGAAATTTTTAACTCCTCAGGTCTGACATCTGCATACGTTAGTAGACAGTTTGCCAGCTGACTCCCCAGCTTCCCGCAACCAATAATGCCCACTAAAAGAGGATCCCTTGGGGTTGCCTCCTGTAATAGTTTGGACTTCTTCAGTTTTGGATGCCGAAGTTCTGCTCGAATTTGTCTGAAGATACATATTATTGTATTTTGTTTGAATCTTATCATAATGATACATATAAAGTGTGACCTCCAAAAACAAAAGCCTACTGTAGCTGCTGTGTCTGGGTTATGCTCACATTCACAATATAATATTTGGTATAAATAAAAAGCTGTACATATTTTTGTTATAAACGAGTATCAATGTTCTCAATTAAATGTGTTACGACTATATATCAAGAAACCAAAAGGCCTTTACTGATTATTTTCAAAAGTATATTAGTATTACAGAATGTAAACAAAATCAAAGTGCACCCACCTAATTTCATTAAAAACAGCTGCCAAATAAGTTGCCTGAGCACATGCTGACACAGTTATAGCGTGTGATCTCGCACGAAGTACCAGAAGGTCTTTTTCTTCATCGGTTAATGCACTTTCAAATTGTAAAGTAGGTAAATTATTTGTGATATCACTGTCATTTTCAATAGACTCAGCCGCCTTTACTGTGGGAATTGCCACTGCCATCTTGGTTTCTATCAACTAACCAGATGCATTGTGGGTATTCATAGAATCTGGCCTTGACCCCTGGTTAGTGAGGAAACTCCGAATCCAGGTTTCTGTAATATTTCTCCAATTTCACACTTTACAAGCACAATATTTTTTTAATGAAAGATAATTGTTTTTCTGCTTACAATCCATTTGATCTCATGATAAGTATTGTTACTTTTCATTTCAGGACATCATAAATTCGTACACCGTTCTAGAAGTTGGTCACTCTACCTTCTCTGTTACTGATACGATATACATTCATTCAGAGATTTTTTTAAATCAAATTGAAGAGAACAGACCATCCGTAGCTTACTTATTGTAAAGGTAAGATAGATTTCGTTAATCAGCACTGCATAACCAGAGAACTGCCAGTCGATTTGACCAACTCTTTGTTGTTTTGTCTTTCGTGGCTCAAAAATAAGGGCGTATTATTAATTATAATAGTACAATATGGATTAATACTCAAATTTATTTATTTCCTCATTTAATTACCCAGAGAAACATACCTCTTAGTTGCAGAGTTCCCTGTTCGTTTGTGTAGCAGACCAAGATGGCGTTCTACAAGGGAGCATCCAAGGAAGCAGGGAGAGCCATGCAGCTGATAAAGAAACGACAGAAAGAGCACGATGAGATGGAAGCTAAGAAGAAGAAGATCGAAGAGGAACTGCAAGTTGGTAGCATTCATAATAAGTTTGCTGCGCACTATGATGCTATAGAACAGCAGTTGAAATCGGATACAGTTGGTAAGAATTGAAGCTTATATATTTGATGTTGTTTAACTTTTAAAGGCAGTAAACGCTTTTTAAACAGCTTTTATCCAAGTGCAGTGACGCATTTTAATTTGATCTCAAAACTAAATTCTTAATTTATTTATTTATTGTATTATTTTATTATTTTACTCTGTATACTGCTCCAAAAGGAAAATGATTTCCGATTTTTATAATTGGCTAAATAAACTCTTATCTTATCTTAGTAGGACTCATGTTTTTAAAATGCATTTGAAATTAATGTTATGTGTTTTACATGTGTTATGTATTTGATTTAAATGAGTTGGTTGTTTATAATGGCATTTTTCTGGAAATTTAGGTCTTGTTACACTGGATGAAATGAAAGCAAAGCAGGAAGATGTTATAAAAGAGAGAGAGAAACAACTTGCCCTGAAAGAAAGGGCTAGCAAGTTGGATAAGGAAAGAGAAAAAGAAAAGAAAAAAAGAGAGAAAAGGGCATTACAGGTGAAGTTTGCTGCAAGATAGTATTTTTTAATACAAAAATTACCATGCATGTTCCAAGAACTTTCGAATTTGGCATTGACAAAAAATTAAAAGTGAAAAAAAAGCTGTCATCTTTTTTTGAAATAAAAACACTAGAGGATCATATTAAAAAAGGAATAAAAAAACTTTTTATTTACAGAAAGCTATGTTGTCATTTGATGTGGAGGAAGATGCAGAAGAGGAAGAGGAGGAGGAGGAGGAGCAACAAAAAACTGAAGAGAAAATGTCAATTGAAACAGAAAAGAAGAAAAAGAGGCTTGGTAAGACAATACAGTCAGTGACCCATACCTTTTAAATCAAACCAAATAATTCAAGATGTTAACTATAAATTATTAGAATTATTTTTCACTTTGCACTGGAATTATGAACATTGTGTGCTACACTTCTCTGTGTAACTAAACGCGAGCAAATTTTGATTAAAAAGCTAGTTTTTGTCATGCTCAGTCATCGTCCTGATTGGTTGATGGATATAAAAACCACAAAAGCTTTTTTTTTTACAACAGGAATGAATCCAGATGTAGACACAAGCTTCCTACCAGACAAGGATAGAGAAGAAGAAGAAAACAGGATCAGGTATACGAAAGTGTTGTTTCTAATACCATGAAATTATCTCCTATAAAAGCAATTTGAGTTATGATGAAAGTGTGTTACAATTTTTGAATACAAAGTCCTAAATTTATTTAATTCTTTGCTATTTTTTTAAGCGTTTTAGCTCATTGTTTCTTTTAGTAGGTAATTTGATTCTTGATATTGTACATTTTATATATTTATTGGCTAAATACATCCTTATATGGTCTCTTTATTGTTTTTGAACCTTCTCGGTGTACACACACTATTATAGGGGGAATCACCCCAAGTTTCAGATCAATTACCAGCATGCCTCCAAATTCTAGATAAGACAGGCTTGCATTAATAAGAAATATGAAAGTGTCCACTGATACTCAGGGTGGGGAGATTGGCTAACAATGCTTTCACATACAGATAAACTTAGAGTGATGATTGTTTCAATTAAATATTTTTTCCGTCTTTTCTGTAGGGAGGAGTTAAGGCAGGAGTGGGCTGCTAAACAGGAAGAGCTAAAGAACGAAAACATTGAAATAACTTACAGTTACTGGGATGGCTCAGGCCACCGGAGGACTGTTCAAATGAAGAAAGGAAACAGCATTCAACAATTTCTTCAACGGTGCTTAGAAACACTCCGAAAGGAGTTTGCCGAATTAAAATCATGCTCTGTTGACCAGCTTATGTACGTGAAAGAAGACTTGATAATTCCACAGCACTACACTTTCTATGATTTCATTGTAACAAAAGCACGAGGGAAAAGTGGACCGCTGTTCAATTTTGATGTACATGATGATGTGCGTATGATCAGCGATGCCAGAGTGGAGAAAGACGAGTCTCACGCAGGGAAAGTCTGTTTGAGGAGCTGGTATGA
>NW_019774681.1:384759-472041 GCF_001039355.2 Lingula anatina | reverse complement strand
CATTTTCTTTTATTCTTACACTGAGTTAAAAAAGCGTTACGGAGGTTAGGGGTTACTGAGCGACATTGATTAAACTATGACAGTGACGTAACTAACCAACAAATTCGACAGAGAACACCATGTATGATAAAAAGAAACATGAATTCAAATTAGTTGAGGACTAAAAACACTAAAATACGGGAAAATATAAACTTTTTCTTGTGGCAAATCAGCTATAATACCGAAGCGACACGTCGAAATCGTGCTTTTTGCGGCATATAGACCCCCGGGGTTCCCGTCAAAGCAAGTGGTACTCTATCAATTGTTGTTTTTTAAGTAGAACACATCGGGTCCTGCTAAAAAAGGCTAAAAAAAAGCTAAATTGCAGATGCTTTTACTACTGAAAATAAGCTGCGACAGGTATTATTCAGAATTGTACCCTTTTTCGTGGAATGGCTGCTTATCATATTTTGTTATTGTTTCATAACTTGATTCCATCTAAATTTTATAAGACTTCTATGGTAAATAAAATATCGTAACTACTGGATTCTGTGGTTTTACAAAAACTATACTTAAGTTCCCAAATCTTACACTTCACCACACAAGTTATATTGGTAGGACCATCAATATACTGGCATACCTTGCCAGTGTACCTGTGGAAAGAAATGAAGCGCACCACCTTTCTACTTGCACAACCACTGCAACATATAAACAAGCAGAGCTATGCTTTTAAACATACACCCCATACAACAGCACACTACAAACATTAATGTTCCATCGTGTAGCTTTTTCAAGCAGCCCTTCAATGCCCAAATGGCACTATAAACCTCTGGTGAGGATGTTTATCTCAAGCTAAAAAAAAGTGCTTTTATGAAGAGCCATTAAGTGTGGTATAGATAATTCCTGTGATTTAATCATCTCCAAATTAGCCAGTGAAAAGCACAAAAAGCTTTGTGAGGTAGACTTTTCAAAAAATGCATTAATATTCATCAATTCATATAAGCATACTTGGTGAATGTCAATGTCATAGCTGTTAGGTTTATGCTTTTAAAGCTGCATCTAGATGGGAACAACAGTGCTTTTCCATAAAAGCTGGGTTGAACTAACGCAACTTACATATTATCTCAGGGGGCTATCCCATTAGAAAAAACCAGGTCAATTTTTTTTTTTTTTTTTTTTTTTGCACATAAAAAAGCAATTTTTTTTTTTTTTTTTTTGAAAAATCAATTTGCTATCCCCCTGTATTCTCCCATGCTTTTCTTGTCCATTTTGAATTCAATATCACGCCATTGTGGTAGCAAAACCAACACACAGAGATAGACATCAATGACAATACGACAAGGACTGGATTTTTCTCTCATATCTGACAGTCAGAAAGCATATTTATTGGCACAAGCACAGCAAGTTGTGTGTGCATTCTACAAACAAGGCAAACTGAACTGACACACGACAAACAATGCCCCACGAAGAAAGAAGTGATAAATTGAGTTTAAATTATTTGAACAGGCTTATCAGTGAAAAACCTGTCAGACATTTCTCCCATATCAAAGACAAAGCACACTTAGGTCATAAGAGTTGCTATATCATGAAAGCAATATATCAATAATACTTAAACGGAGAAGTGACTGCTATAAGTAGATTCAGAATATTAGTACAAATAAAGAAGTTACAGGGCAAACTTAAACCTATATGGTAAAATGAAGTATGGATAAAATCAGTTAAAAACCATGTGGTTCTATCCATTTAAATATCATTACTGATAAACCAATCAACTCTCTATCTCGAAGAAATACAACGCCAACAGAGGCAAAAATCCACATAAATATATATGTAAGCAAGAGTATTATAAACCCTATATACAGCACTCTGTGTACGCTGCTTATTTTAGCAAATGTAATATACTTCCCAAAATAATAAGAGAGAAATGAGTGCCACTCCCTCCCCACATTGTTCTAGGTACTGTAGCATCCAAGAAATCTTGGATCCTTGATAACGCAATCTGACCACACATGCATGCATGCGCTTTCAGGTGGGCACACACACACACACACACACGTGCAGAGAGACTTATATCAGCTCATATGGGTTCATAATTGGAGAAAAGCTCTACCTAACTAGCTATGTGCATGTTATGTAACTACATCTGATATGTTCAGCGGTACACAATATACAATATAAAACTTTGCACATCGTTCTTTAAAGATGCTGCCAGCCCTGTTGCGCATCCCATTAGTGCATGATATAGCATCCTGACAAATATCATTCATGTATCTTAAAATGCCAAGTGGTTGAGATTTTTGGGAGAACTATTCACAGGTGTGGAATGACCATGATCCTTGGGATTTACGCCAAGGTGAAAGTAAACAACTTTCCAAGGTGCTCCACCAGCTGTCCAACAAAACAAGACTGCCGTTCCCTAAGCTTGTACTCTTAATACCTTGAGTGAACCTAGTACGTGTTACCTGAAGTGGTATTTCACTCACGGACCAACAGCAAATACAGAAAAGTATGATGATTTAATAGAATAGCAAGGAAAATAGTGTCTCTTTTTAACACTGAAAACTTATTCAACCATTCTTCTTTTTCACTCTGAAAACTTATTCAACCATCCTTGTCATAGCATAAAAAGCACGGATATTACACATTTCTAAAATAAATGTTTACTTTCATCAACCTCTGCAAAATGAAGAACTCTCCAAGCACTATTGATCAATGGAGTAAAAAGGAGTAATTTGAAAGTCCTGTAATACAGGATTATTTTTTCTTTCTTGTGAAATAAACAACACCGTTTATGTGTTTATTTTACTTCCAAATCTCTGAGCAGATCATTTCACATATATCTGCACAGTATTTTCAACTACATAGGCAAAACACGACATATATGTAAGGCATGTAATGGAATGCATATATGCATAGGTTAGATAGTATTTGTTGATGAACAGATTGCCAAGCCACATATGCCGCACATTCCTGTTTATCTAGGAAAGAGGGACATCCCTCCCATTATTACTTTTTTTGGTGGCAGAATTAAACAAACAACTAAAAAACCAAGGTTATTTCAACAACCATTTTTAAAAGAGCAAAACGTGGGTGAGATGTATGACATATTGATTTCCAAGACCAAAGAAAAAAAAAAGATTTGTCTGAAGGATGCTCTTAAAACTAACAAGAAGATCAATCTTACATTAAATGTGAACTTGTTCATTCTGGTTATCTCGACTGCTTTACATAGTTCACGTCCCATGAGATAAAACCACAACATGACTTCAATCAAGTATAGATTCTTGGTGAGATGTAACTTTTTACCATTGAACTACCATTTCCTGAATAGCCAGATCCCCTTTTCAAAGCTTTTCCTGATTTCTCTCACTCATCCATCCATCCATCCATTCTTTCATTATCATCATCCTTTGACCAAGGGCTTATCATGGTGTGCTCTCTCCCAGTGCAGTCCTGCATCATTCATCCACCCATCCATGATTCATTCATTCATTCATCCATTATTTATTCATTTTCATACTATTTATCATTTTCTTGATTTTGAACTCTTCTTCGATATGTCCCCTGTATAATTCCTCCTTAATTTTGACATCCCACCACTAATAAATCACAGTCTGTAGATCAGAAATGAATTTCAAATATCATCCGTCTACCCCAAGTTTCAGAGGTTACTAGAAACTGCAGAGGCAGGGTGATAACAGAGGTCAGTTTCAATGACTCTCTGAAACTCGGGGTGGGTGCCTGTACTGAACAGATCACCACTTGAATAAAATCCTCTTAGTGCCAATGTGGATTGATCACAAATATGACTGATAAAAAAGAAGTGTGTTGTTCTGCTGGCCCATGGTTCTTGAACTTCACAGAGGATCAATATCATGTTGGCTTCCCAATATTCCATGATTACTCTACAAGTGTTAAATATGTATGCCAGAGACATGGATGATTCAATATTCAAGGCAGATCAACAAAATGAAAATATATATATGCAATTATAATGCACCTACATGTCCAGTAGTGTTATTCAGCAGATGCCCTTAACAGTGCATGGTTATTAATTTCTAAGTTCTTTAATCATACAGTAAAACCTGCACAGTGACCAAGAGTTCTTAAGGGAGGATAGCTAATGTCCCCTCTGTGGACATGATCTGTAGGCAATTCATTTCCTCTAATGATTTGATGGAAGTTTTTTCTTACTGTGCCAAGGACAGAATTGTTTATAAGCCTACTGTTAACTGGAGATTGATGCAATTCCAAGCAACAAGTGTACACAGGGTCAGGAAATGTTTTAAACTAGGCCTAGTAATGATCTGTGACTTAAATCTGAAAATGAGCTCGTTTTGCAGCAAACGGTATATGTCATCAATTCTATCTCTTTAAATCTTTAACCTTTATTCATAATGCCTAAAACTGCTAAAACTGGCAAAAATGACCAAAGCAGAAAAAAGCATTGACTGAATAATATCTTTTACTTGAACAAACTCTATTAAATACATGACAACAGGAAGGAAGAACTAGGTATCATGTTTTACTACTAGTAGGTATCACGTAATAAATATATTGACAAGTGCGTTAATGGCAGTGCCAGCTTACTGTTTCTCATGACAATATTCAAATTACATTTCAAGTAACACGCTTTAATAAAACAGTAGACACATATTTGTTTTGTTGCACTCTAAGCAATAAGACAGAATTTACATATATTAAAAATTCAGTTAAACTTGCATTAAAATAATATGCATGTAAAATATTTCCACAACTAATGTAACTTTTTTTTTTCAAATTACTACTCCTACAAATAAATAAATAAATAAATAAATAAATAAATAAATAAATAAATAAATAACCACAAGAAATTCAAAACTTACCTGTAAAATGAAGGTAATATCTAGTTCTGTGTCTACAGTGCCATTGGGCTGCAACACAATCTCAGTGGTACGCAGGGTCCTCTTAGAACCCTAAAACAAACACAATTCATGGTACAGATTATCAGTAATTATTAGATATTAGTTTTTCATTGTGATAAAGATAGTGGATATGACAAAAGGATGTTTATTCAATTTCTTTACCTACATTAAAAACACACTTCCTTGTATTTTTAGTTGCACAAACTAACCTTTCCTTAAGACTGTGTGTGTGTGTGTGTGTGTGTGTGTGTGTGTGTGTGTGTGTGTGTGTGTGTGTGTGTGAGTAAGGGGTGGGGGATGGGGAGCTTACAGAGAAGGATGTAATAAAAAAATTCTGGGGATAAAATCCAAAATTTGAGAAAGAGAGGCTCAAAAATACAAATAGTTTTTATGGATGGCAATGAGAAATACAATGCAACAGCAGCAAATACAGGAACATGGCACCAACATCAAATAACCATTAATGTTGGTGTGGCACAACTTAAGTAGCAGAGTCCATGTGTCACTTTCCCAGAGTCGCATTTTATTTTGCTTCACATACCTTGCAAAGTACACCAAGACCAGCTGAACCTGGGGCCATTCACCAATTAAAAACCTGGCTATTTTTTTTTCAATTCCATACATGTCATAAATATCAATAAGTTAACCTACTTTTGATTACAATCACTATTTTTTTTATATGAAATAATTTACTGACGGTGGAAGGCCCAGAATCTGGAGTCATTTCAGTGTAGGGTACTGACAACCAAAATATAAGATCGTGCATCTTCCTAGTGACTTGTTATCTGTTCTCAAACAATCAATCTCATTATATCAAGACAACAGATAATAATCTTACTAAAAGCCTCCACATTATATGCTCACTGAGGGGAAGCTAATAATCTAGTACCAAAGAACCAAAAAATGCTTGAGGATCAACAGTACATTTGCAATTTTTTCCTGCATTTCTTATTGATTATGATGAGTAAACAGTGGAATATTCTCCAAAGCTTGTTTTTTTTTATGTAGCTATTATCTGAAAAGAAACACCTCATAATCTTACAAATCCACTTGGAAATATAACCCATTCAAAGAGCATAAAACCTGCATATTCACCCCTTCTACATCCACACCCCCCCCTTCCCCCCAAAAAAGCAACCTCTTATGTTAACAGGTAATCTTTGATGTAGAATTTCCATGTAGTTTGAGCAGGCGTACAGTTGTAATTAAGTAAGCATCCATGTATCTTCTTACCTGGCTACCTATCTGCATCTTGACAGCTATGATAATAGAAGTAAGGTCTTGTTCTAGGGGTTTCAGCACCATGAGTCTTGTCAGTTTGAGTGTGCATAGCCTGCAAAACAGAGAAAAGAGAAATTATTCCACTAAAACTAACAAGAATGTTTGGTTGTAGACTCATGGCAACGATCGTACTACATTACGAGTAGCCTTCAAACCATTCCATTCAAATATTCCATGCTCATTGGTTCTGCTACTTCACTGCTCATGAAGAAAATGAAAATACAGACTTTACATTATTCTCTTGTCCAAAGCATTAACAGACAAATGATACCTGGTTTGAATGGCATAGGATGACATGTCTTTCATGTGGTCAATTAAACCAAACCAGAGAACCTCACGTCCTGCTGTTTTGGATGTCAAAACGCATGCTTGTACGATACAACGAAGCCATGAATGTCCAAACACACTGTTTTCAGAGATCAGTACTCCAGTGCCAGCAGTGCCAGACTCTCACTGATAAGTGCAAAGATCAGAGAGGGAAAAAGCTGCCGAGGCCACTGCTGCTGATGCATGTTCGATGAAAATACCCTATGAGCACTAACAGCACAGACATTCCCAAAACAATTAGCTCCATCCAATAATTCCCCCCGAGGATAATCCACCTCACGTGCTCTCTCCTCCCAAAACTCTCAGGAGATCGAGGGAATTTTCTATCCTCCACGTATATTCTTTTTAATGATCAAAAATGACTAAAAGCACCATTGAAATAGTATCCAGTTGACATGACTGCTGAGAGACTTCCTTCCGACTCATTCATGCTGAGGTTTCACTATCCTCTATCAGTCTGTTTGTGGATTCCCAGGATGAGATTCCAGGAGTGAGTTTTTTTCGGCCACAGATATTATGATAAATGCCATCTGAGAAATATTGTTCAAGGCAGGTGAAAATGTCTGCAAGTTGTGCAAATATACACATTCCCTCCTGGGCTATCTATAAGGTATGTTTCTCCATCAAACTATCTGCTGGCAAAGCTGCTTTGGATGAGAAGAAGGGTGCCATATACTGATATACAAGGTAATTACCAGCTATGGCATTCTTTCCACTTTCCACAAGTGTCTAAGACAAATACCGAATCCTAAGCATCCATCCCCTGTGCAAATAACCAAGATATGTGGATGATGCACAGGGACTAAATTTAGAAGGATGAAAGATGCACGCAAACAAAAAAAGTTGTTTAGCTACGAATGCCTATCTATTTGATCTAATTGAGACAAGGCAGTAATTTGGAATGTACATGCTCCCTATTTAAACAGGACTAAAAAGGAACACACTTATCCACACTTTTTCTATACGTTTGTGATCTTTAATTTTTTTGGTCTAGATTCATAAAATGAGCTTTAAATATCTTTATACATATATTAATAATTCTGCACAGTTCCGACAGCAGACAGAAATAAAAATAACATCAACATGTGTTATCAAACATATAATTAGAAACATATGGTCTGACATAAAATGTTCATAATTTGTTCTACACAAAATACAAATGTACCAAGTAAATTGTATATTAACAGTTGCCTTATTGATTTTTAAAAACCCCTAATAAGGTTCATTTCCTAATCGATGAGCCTAGTTAATGGTTGGCATTAAAATTATACTAATAAAATGACAAAACAAAAATGAAAAAAAAAAAAAAAAAAACTTTATATGCTAATATTTTTCTTCAACCAAGCTAAATAATAATATTAAACACTGGGCACAGAATGTACTACTATATTGAAGAAATCCCTTTAGTTCTGTTTCACTTGCCTATATCCTCTTTGTACTAAATAACAAAAGAGACCACCAATGCTATGACAAAGGTAAGATGATACATGTGTGACTGTCTTGTTATGTATTTAGGCAAGGTTTAATAAAATATGACAGTTGAATTGCTTTCAAGAAAGTACAAATTTATTTCCGTGATAGTGACAATATACATGGAAAGACAGACAACTCTTACCAAATCCCACTAAAAAGACAGATTAAGATTTGCTAAATCACACTATACAAAGGAAACAACATGACCCTGAACTTGAAGCTAAGATGACCGCAAATAATCCAACTATATGACTCCAATAATAAATCCCAGACAAAGTTCTATGCTTGCACTGCTTTTTCAAGGTCGTCGAAACCAATATTTAACTGTTGCTTCTATTTCTACCATCAAACCAAAACACCAGTGTTACTGTGTTGGAACATGTCACACTGTAAATAAAAGGTGCACTTTGCCATTAAAAGGAGAATAAACAAAGGTAAAAATATAGATTATATTCCAGCTTTAGCATTTTGCTGTTTTAAGTGGGGATCTGGGGGTCCAATATTCATCATGCTGAAACGAAGGGCATTGTGCGTGTGTTTTTAGGCACGAGCAACACATGTTATTTGATCTATTCAATACTTCATCTCAAAGGGACATTGAAAACTGGCGGAAACGTGCTCTACCAAGCAGTCGAAGAAATTTCAATACACTGTTACTTAGACAGCTGAGATTTTGTATTGAAACTTCCATCATAAAATCCATTTACTCTATATTTACAACTTACACTTATGCTCAATTTTTTATTCTCGCTTTCTTTCTTTTTTTTTATCAGACATTATAAACCATTAAAATTCTTATCGAGTTAATCTCATGAGTTGGACCGCGTCCTTTGTGCTATCTTAACCTCAGAATGGGTGGGCACATTTCCAATTACCTCATGTTGAACTCCAACTGCCGCATATTGATCACAGTATCTTATAAGGACTGGAGATCAATCAGCTGTGGAAGCCATGTGCTGTCCTTTGAGAGAGGACTTTAAGAGGTGCTATCACATGCTGTACTCATGACTAAGTGAGTACCGTCACATGCACTAATACATACATTACACAAGACAGAATCTATACATATACATATATATATATGTATCCCTGACTAAAACCCTATTCCCATAGACACCATCACTCTATGTAGATCGATCCAACTCTGCAGGGACTCTCACTGAGTGCTATCAGCTTAACTCTGGTTTCTAACATACTCATACAATCACTGGCTTTTCTGTTTTCTACTCAAAGCCAGGAAATGGCATGTCATTCAGTTAAGCTGATTGCATTCAGCAAGATTCCCTGTAGAGTTGGATCGATCGATGTGGACTGATGGTGTATATGGGAATGGGGCCTAAATTAACAAGTCTAAACCAATCCAGTTTAGTTGCTCTATAAACCATCTCTCCCACTGTCTCTAGCTACAGATACCTTTATCTCCGAGGCCCCATTCAGAACAGGGGACTAACTAGTCCAAGGGTCAAATATGGCCAACCCACTTGAATACTTCCCCTCAGGATATAGATCTATTCTGTATTTAGTGTCTATTAGTGGATTAGACGGCAAGCTTAACAGTGGGACGCTGTATTTAATCCTCGGACTAGTTAGTCCCCTATTCTGAATGGGCCCCAAGATATCTGATGCTGTAAACCCAGCAAACCCTACCCTGGTAACTGGCCCAAGTCTACATCTACAAAAGCACTGCCAGCTCTGACTAAGCGACCATTCCCACAGACATTTGGATCGATCTATCTCCCTGGGGAGTCTCACTAAATTGCTGTCAACTTTTCCGGCTTAAATGTCTGTCACGCCTAACAAAGCTGTTAGGGTGTAATTATCTTTACCCCCTAGCTGATTTGGTAGGCGTGACAGACATTTAAGCCAATAAGATGATAATTCAGTGAGACTCCCCAGGGAGTTAGATCAATCCAGATGGATCGATCTACTAGTATGTATGGGAACCCAGTCTAACATTGAAAAGAAGTCAACATAAAACAAATTAAATAAATTAACATAACAACAAAGAGACCTTATAGATAATGGTCATAAAAGATGATCTAGCTTTAATTATAATTTAATAAACGGCGGGATCTGGGTAATCTGGTGATGCACCACCACAACAACAGGCCCTTGGACGGAACTGAGGAGGGGGGGGTCTGAGTTTCACAATCTTTAATGCATCTGTAGTGGTCAGTCTGTGTCCCCTTCAACATACGGTAGTCCTGTTTAGAATGGTTTTAAAAAAGTGTTCAGCAAGATGTTAAAAGGACCATAACCTTGATATGTCATTTAAATTTTTGCATATGAACATTGATTCACTAAGTAGTCGCAAGTCAGTTTCCACTCCCTTTTAACTTAACGAATCAAATGTGTAAAGTCACTTGTTTAACACAATGGGGACATAATTCCAACCCTCTTATCATCAATAATTAAAGCTTCAGGTGATTTGGCTGAAACTAAGGAGAATGTCAACAATCAATTACAAAAGCGATGGTATGTAATCTTGTTAAGTTCAAGGCCTTAAAGGTAATTATGTAACAGTATGGATGTACATATACGATCTGTGAATGTTATCCAAAGTTCAAATAGTACAATAACTACTGCATAAATGGACATCTGTCTGTGCATTGAAATGGGTAGACTAAATTGAACACCTCAAAAAAAGAAAAAACAAAAAAAAAAAAAACTTATGGCATAGCTTACTGTAATTTGCTTAATTGAAAGGAAGAAAACAATTTCCTCTGTTGAATATTTTTGAATAAAATAAAATGTGAAGCAATCACAATATAAGGAATTTTATACATCTATGTATAAACATACAGAGAGAAATCTTAACAACACCTCATGGAATAATCATTAAAGGTTGCTTGGGTTAAACAAACAACTGATATATACCAAATCTGCATACATGACTTAGGCTTCGTTCACATGCAATGTCTATTTTCTAATTTCTATTTTCTATTTGCGCTATCTTATGATCACAGTCTGTGCCCTGAATATCCCGCGGCGTAATTACTGGCAGCGCGAGCCAGTTACTTATAGTAACTTATAGTAACTGGCTCGCGCTGCCAGTAATTACGCCGCGGGATATTCAGGGCACAGATAGTGATCATAAGACATACCGCAAATAGAAAATAGAATTTAGAAAATAGACATTGCATGTGAACGAAGCCTTACAGTATTTGGATGAACCCATATACTAAGGGACCATTCCCAAACCCTATCGTACTAACTTTGGATCGATCTATCTCCTGGGGTATTCTCGTTAAATTGCAATTAACTTAAGCAACTTAGATGTCTGTCATGCCTACTGAAGCTGCTAGGGGGTAATTAATTATCTTTTAGCAATTTTAGTAGCCATGCCAGACATCTAAGCCACTTGAGCTGAAACCAATTTAGCAAGAAACCCCTTGGAGATGGACTGATCCTGTTAGATCGATCTAGGTATGGGAACCCAGTCTAATATTCTCCCAGAATTAAGTTCTAAACATTTTTTCTAACTCTTCTATCTCCAGCTGTCAGTGTAAAGGTACCCAAGACATTGGATTAAAAAAACTTCCATGATGCAGGTACTGGAATCAATTCAATATGATGATGCAAATGGTTTTGCTTTCTTGGGGAGTTTTAGAAGCTGCATGGGGATATAAAGACATGTCTGTGGTTTCTGAGCACAGGAACTGTTGGCAGGTATTTCAGGATAGGGATAATTAGCTGAATATCCTTGCGATTTGAGTACACTAATCAATCATTGATGTGTCAAATGCATACACAAGTTGCACCACACGTCTCAATGTACAGACTTTCAGAAAGCTCACTTGACCTTCAGCTTGTAGAATTCAAATAATCAATCCTCTAGTCTAGTTATTCATAAAAAAAAAACTCACATCCTCACTTAGGAATAGATAATTAATAATAATAACCAACAAAATTTTCTTTCTATGAAATCACATCTGTTAATTCAAATTAATAAAACATTGGTTTTGGTACTTTATAACCATAAGCTTTTTTTAAAAGACGGAAGAAGACACTTGACTTTTTCACCTAAGTGAGGGACTAGACTTGGTAGCTTGGAGTGTGGCATTGTATTACCCCTACACAAAGATTCCAAATAATGTATTTATTGTGTTTCTTAGCTCTAAATGTATTGAGATAATAGATAAAATTGCCATCTTCTGATAATAAGAACACAAAATTCCTTTTAAGCTGGCCTATGGGGATTAATATACACATGCAAATTTATAATGCACAGTTTATGCATGTATGTTGTATGAATAATGCTTAGTTGTTATGTCTCTTAATTATGAAAAATTCAAGACCTAATGGCAAACTTTTGTTATGCTAATATTCTGTGTGCACGTTGCATGGCAAATTACCAAGATACGCAAGAAAAAATCCTTTTGATGCAAAAAGGCAATTATACTGATTTATCTTTTTCAGTTGTTTTATCATCTGATAAGTGATCTGCCAATCACACTTAAGGCGTAACATGGGGCAAAAAGTAGAATTTTCTTCTGAAACCCAATCAGTTCTTTCTTTAGCACATTTTTTTTTTTTTTTTTTTTTTGGGGGGGGGGTCTCTGGTAAATGAAAAATGGACCTTGTTTTCTAATATAGTGACTCACAATTTTACCATTACCAATATTACCATTATTTTTTCCAGTTGGGGTTCAATATTACCCCGATGCTGGCAATCCTGCTGACATATTTTTCATTTCACAAAAACTTCTGAGAACCATTTTTCCCTGGTACATTAGTTGTTTTCATTACTTCTGAAGACATCTTAGGATATGTTCCTCATAAAGGAACTAATAACAAGATATAAAGTTAAGGCATACAAGGGCAATGGCTGTTTGTATACTACTAATAGTAAGCTATTTCTTCATAAACACATTTGCGTGAACTTTACCAAATCATGAAAGAGAGAAATGCATCTCATCTGAACAAGCACTTGGCAATGAAACGCATCATGTTCCTCTTAGCAGCCATTTTCATTTCTTAATTTTCTTCCAATGCTGATAGCATCTGAGAGGAAATCAATTTTGCTGCAAACAACTTGACTTCAGATAAAATGTATGACTGCTACCTTCTGAAAGTAAATTATCCATGAGAAATTTCTTGAAGAAAGGAATTACATAAAAAAATCTTGTATTTTTAAAAAGCAAATTTCTGCCTCTCATTGATGAACATTTTTTTCTCATCTCTCAAAAAAAATATTGAAAAATACAAAAGAGTACTACCTAAAAATAGCCTAAAACAAAACAATTCTTCGAAAATCAATGCTGATAGGCAGTTAAGTCAATGCACGCAAGCGTGTATCACTGTCTATGTGAGAAGGAGAGTTTAAGTCAATTGCAGAGAGGTATTGAGTCAATTGTCTAAAAAAACATTCTCGTTATGCCACAATTAGATGTAGACAGCAAAAGATTACAAGTAATAGCTTTCATAACTGCTCTTTTTTTCACAATAATTTGTATGGCTAGCATTGCCACCAGATCTATAGCATGCATTGTGAAGATAATTGACATAGCTAATATCTCTCTCATTTATCTTCAAATATCCATTTTCTTTTATGATTATATTCACGACCAATACCTCTAATGGAACATTTAATATTACAGACAGGTCCATACTATCAAATGTCAAATCCCAAACAATTACGCATACAAATACTGAGAAACGAGGATTAATATATCTCTTTGTCAAAAATAATCTTGTCAAAAATCTGAGAATCAATATCCAAGAAAATAAAAAATGACATGGCCTACGTGTCATGACGCCCATTCATAACTTTCTGAGAAAGGATGGTGACAAACGCAGAGACAAACAGACAGACAGAGGTGAAAACATTATCTCCTTGGCAGAGGTAGGTAGTAATACCTGCAGGTAATCCCCAGCTGAGCTGGTAGGACCTTGGTAAGATTAGCAAGATATATTGAAGATTAGAAAGAAATATATCAATCTTCATGAAAACCTGTGCCTTACTTATGAACACCAGTTCTGCAGAGATATTTGCATCACCGCTTCAGTTTCAGTAACTGAATGTGCATCTCACTTTCACTGACAGGTAATAAAATAAAACCTAAAAAGTACTTCTCTAAACAGGAATGGAAGTTTATAACACATCAAAAGGAATCTAACATTTTGCCTACAGTTAACTGCAGAAATCAAAATGCAGTTGAACATTTACATAAATTTTTGACACATGCAACTCAGTGGCCATACAATGAAAGCTAGCAAGGTAAATTAGGTTTGCTGATCCTCTTTCACAAATGATACCTAATTCAAAAAAAAAAAAAAAAAAAAAAGAGGAACCAGATTTTGTGGGGATTTTCAGGTCCAGTGGGGATATCTATGCCACTTCACACGAGACTTTAAGATTTGCAAGAATCTACTTGAGGTGGCCTTACTTTTCCTTGACAGAGATGAAACTCTTGTGTGCCTGGCATCCATAGATGAATTCTATAAGCTTTTATATGTTGCTGCACCATACTCACTAGTCTACCATTATAAATGACCCCCCACCCCACTCTCTTCCAAATCTCCAAAAATCTTGCTGAGAGTCACACAACTATCTCAGTTGATTTCCATTAAATCACCTGTCAAGGAGCCAATGGGCCAGTGGTTTATTTCTAGCACTGTAAATAAAAGGTAGCAAATATGCTTGTATTGTATAATCAGTCTGCACTTGTCTGCCCTTTTGAAGATCATAGTGTGTATGTGTGTGTGTACGTTTGTGTATGTGTGCATGTGTGTACATGAGTGTGTGTGTGGGGGGGGGGTTAAAAATTATCAAGATGAAGAGCTTGTTCCAAGTTTGCTACAGTAAATGTTGATTGCAATGGTTAACTCAATAATAATAATAATAATAATAATAATAATAATAATAATAACAACAACAACAACAACAAATTCTTCAAACAATATGCTTGGTTAATATCAAGTATCTCAGAGATGCTGTCTCAATTGTCAGAAAAAGAAACATACAAAAAATACAGTGAAGGATGTGCCTGTCCATATCATGTCCACTAATATCGATTTACGACTGAGGTCAGAGCTGAACAGAGATTTAATATTTTCTGCTTTAGACAAGGAGAGTCATACATACTTTTATCACAGTGAGTGATAATTTTGAGTATTAACTTAAAATATAGCAGAACAGAAGGAAAAATACAAAAAAAAACTTTAAAACCACAAAAGGACAAATAAGATGACAAGGGGGTTATACAAGCAATAAGTTCAGGCAGCAGTTATTTGCATTAAAGAAATAGCTTTACAAAAATCTAGAAGAACCTAAGGGCAGAATCTGTTTGCAATATCATGCTGAGAGTACCTAAAATAGATTCTTTAATGAGTTTAACAGGCATGCATGAATAACATTATCCCATCACGTATGAACTGGCAGAAAATCAAAGAACATGTTAGATTCCCATGAGTTTTATCCAATGCATTATCAAATCACTAAGGATGGACACCCTCCTCATTCTGACTGACATACTAATTTTTCTGAGTCATATTTTCTATTGACAATAGAGTGCTATTATGAAACATAGAATAAAGTACATGACTCACCTATATGGCACTATCCAAAGTCTTAAAATAAACACTTCTCACAAAAAAAATTTTTCTGGTCTCCACAGAAAATGGTGAAGACTAGTCCAATTTGACTTTTTGGGTAGATTGAGCATCAGTATACATTGAATAAGTAGCATGATATAATTAACTGAAGCTACCAACTCTAACTACAGAACACTTAGACTTTATCAAAAAACACTACACATAAATGTATTCAAGCAAAACACACAGATAAAAACTGTATATCATAGTGGCTAATTGTCTGCGAATGGGAATGAGAACAGAGGATGGTAAGGTAATCCCCCCAATCCCTGGAATTCCTTTTTTTAAACATTTGATACAAAGATCAGGAAATTATCTTTTAGATATAAAAAGGTAGAAATATAATTCACACATAGAAATCCACCCAAAAGAAAAGAATTTCTACCCTAATTAGTTTTAATTATCACTCTGTATTAATTAGACTACAACAGATACAAAAGCGCATTTCGAAAGAACTGTAATTATTCAACATGCATTATCTATATGACACTTAAGTAATCATCAATCACAATGGCACATGCCCCCCTCCCCATATCCATATTTTTTAATTACTAGTATATAGAACAAAAGTCTAAATGAAGTCTAAATGAATATGATAAATAATACAATGTTTTCAACACTCAAACACATAAGTGTAATTTTTCCTAATCTTAAGTAAGTCACATTGCTTTAGTTTAGTATGACCTTATCTCTAAATTATGCATGACCTGCTAAATTACATAAAGATACAACCCTGGAGATAACATGCTCAAAAATCCCCATTTCAATTTCAAAATTACCCATTTCATTGGTATTTCAATTACAATAAAATCCCCTAACATGAGTTACATTACAGAAAACAGCACAAAGTCTTAGCAGTCTAAGTTTATCCAGATTTACATGTATTTGAGGCACTAATTCAACTATTTTCTGTCTAGACTATCATACTTAGATTAAGACTACAGACTAAGACTGACAAGTATAAGTCAGTGAGGGATTATCTGTGTAAAATTCACTAATGCTGAATACATTTAAGGACAGCAGTTTGATTTTGCAGCAGCTGTTGTGACTTTATTAACAATGACAATGATCATTGCGTGCATTTATATACATAAACGAATGCCCAAAGCTGTTTCCTTTCCGATTGCAGTGTTTGTAATGAACTGGTGAACACATTTCATTCATATAAAACGCATGCACGCTTTACATATGACAACACAGTTTTCAGAATTTTTTGGGGGTTAAAAAGAAGTTAAAGTAGTCATAAGTTATATAATGACTGGTGGCTGTAATGACTAACGATACTATTCCAAGGCCGGGCTGTCATTGCATTGTAAACAACCCAAGTTTGAATATTATGCACGTTGAGTATGAATAACATGTGATCTAATCAAAATCTACGCACATGAGTAAAGGATAAGACTCCCCTTACCTTGGTATACAATTCGGCGACGATTTATCTATTTCCCACGTAGCGTATAGATTCTGTGGGACAGGTTTATGCCCCGGCAGTGGGGTCATCTTCTGAAGACCCGAATCCGCCATTGCAAATTTTTTATTATACGCATGTGCGACTTTTGACCTAGTGACCTTTGAACCCGGAAGAGGAGGTAAACATACGCACACGTGGTCAAGAAAATTATTTTGTGTACGTTTATATGAAAATGTGAAGGACCCACAGATGGTATCTGGTCACAATTACTCGGGCTTCTTTGCGACAAATTACTCTCAATTATACATGAATACATTATACATTCTACGTAAGTCCAAGTCTGATAAATATAACAGCTACAGCACCCAAGCGACAACTCGGTAAAATCTCTGTAAAAGAAATTTATTTTCGTTTTTTTTTTCAACAAGATGTTAAATGACCATAGAAACTAAATTTTAAGGCTAGGTGTTTTTTTTCGGGGGGGGGGGGGGTTGAGGGAGGAGTAAAATCAAATCCATATTGTAGGCCATTATTGAGCATAAAACAACAATAGTACTGTATAAGGGTTTCCTGGAGTCAATGATAAATAAACCCACTCTTAATGTTTTTTTTTTTTTTTTTTATTTGATTTTATTTATTTTCTCTGAATTCCTCAAAATTATGATCATCATAACTGCAGTTTGCTCAGAACGACACATATTCCACATTAATGAAATAAGGACTGGGGTTCATTTCACAGCAGCAGTTACCTTTACCAGCATACCAGTAGTAACCCAAATATCACATTATTAACCATAACACTGAAAAATAATTTGAAAAAAAAATTATTTAAATATCATAATTGTCCTTAGTTGAAATGTTGCCATTTCCTGTTATACATTTTAACATAGCTTATGATGATAGTATTTACATTATATCACTAGGGAACTGTGTACTGGAAATGGTGCTATATAAAAAAAAGCTTCTCCATTATATATCTTCAATTTCATTTATTTCAAATATACATTTACTTAGCAAGCTGGAACATGGTTAAATTGTGTCACAGACTTCAACCTTAGGTCTTTGGCAAACAAAATGTCACAGAATGCAGCAAAAAACAAAACAAAACAAAATAACAGCAGGGGTTTAGGTAAATACATGTTAAATTATCATTTCTATTTCTTATTTCTTTGTACCTGCCTTTCTTTTCAAAATAAAATGCATCCTTTCATTTTCAAATAAATGATATAAAAGGTCTCTCTCTCTTTTCAATAATACATGAGACATTAAGGAGAGCACATAATGCTAGAAGCAATACCTCTCCTTTTCTTTGGATAAACCTTGTCAAAAAATTAATTGCCTAAAAGATACAATACAGGCGCATCTTTGTATAATTTAATTACGCCTTACTTGGCAAGGCAAATGTATATTAAAATCATTCATTCAATGGAAATGCATCATAGCTATTACATATTATCATCATTTATCAAACATCACCTTTAATACACAGTATAAAGTACAAAAAAGATTCATTTTGGGATGAAGCAAACAATGCAAATAGCCTTTATCTCTTTGGTACAATTAGCCCAATTCAATTCATAAATAGCACAGTATGATTCAAGAGACTTAATCTCATTTATCAAGTCACAACACATAAGTTTTTGAGTCTCTTTATCAGTGCATCAAGCTCACAGTAAAGCTGATACATGTATCCTTTATAATATGGCACACTGTCAGTAACACAACAAAAACAAAACAAAAAAGTCATTAAACAAGACATAGCTGAACACGTGGACCATTACCGTGTGTCATTATACACTGCTCATCAATGTGCTTGAAACTATTGATCATTTTAAAATGTTAAAACCCTGAAACACACTAACTACATCTTATGCCATTAAGCACTAGTCTCTAATTGTATGATGTAAACCATACATCAAATTGTGTACTTTTTATATGTGAGTACTTCAAACAAGTCCTTAGAGGGAATGTTAAGCACATTAATAAATTACATGGTAGCAATATACTAAAAAAAAAAACATCACATGCCTCTAAATATCTAAATTTGGTCATGGAAATATTTGAAAACTTAAGTGCTTGGTTGCACTTCAAATTTCATGCCATGCTTCTGTAACTTCTCAATCAAGCTGGTCTTTGCAAAAGCTGCTCCTGGAGGAATCACTCCACCCCTGAAAATATAAACAAGCATCCATCTAAGCTTCAAGTTTTTGGGAAAGAATACCTCGGTGATTATATGAAAGTGAGATAAAAACTGTTAATTAGTACTGAATGACATTTTTTATCACCATGAAGTATAAAAAAAGCAATTTTCATTCACTCCAACTATGTAGCACAGCATTCATATTCCATTAATTAGAAGCGATCTAAAAATATAAGGGAATCATCAACAACTTTATAAACCTTACAAAAGTTGCACTTATTTCCACACTATTTGATAACATGGTTTAATAAAGAAATATCTATTTATTTATTCAAACAGAACAATACTGCTGTATATGTGCTTACCCAGCAGGCAACATATTTTGCTCTCTCAGGATCACCAAGGCAGCATCTACCATACATATGGGTGTGGTCACATAGCCTGCTTCTGTAAAAGAAGTCATACATTATCAGGGGCAAATCCAGAGATATTTTCTGACAGTCTTCCAAACTGTCTTTGATGATCCATCCTCCATTTTTGACCGCCTTCCAACAGGAAAAATAAGATGCCTATCAGTGTAAACTTAAATAATTTTGATCCAGATAACAGCCTCCCTCTGCCACTAATTACGATAAATCTGGTACCTACAAAATATTCTGTAATTGCACAATACCAGTATACTAGGCAAGCTATAAAATATCACTTCTCGGATCATGTAAGCAAGATTCAACCTGAATGGAATGAGCGCTTTTACATTCCTATAAAGGATTACTGTATTATCATTTGTTATAAGCACGTTCACCTTTGTTCATCTTATTTCTTTACTGACACTCTCTCTCCAAGCAACGAAAGTACATTTTATTTCCAATAGCATCAAAATCATTTCAAAATCTCCACAGGTAAAGCTGGGCAAACTTGCCTGGTCCTGTAACACTTGTGACAATGGTCTTGTCTGGAGCTTCATTGTGTTGTTGATCTGCATCAGGAAGGATCTGACTGTAGCCTTTCCCAAAGAATGTCATTGTAAAGGAAGAGCCTTGGATCTATGAAAATGAATTCAGATCAGTCACGATCAATAAACATTTTTAATAATGTGGGCTCAAATTTAATTCAGAACTTGTGAAAGAGAATTCACTGCATTAAAGTTCATGCATTCTATTTCAAAATCAAAATAAAAAGAACATTTAAGTATATCACCATCATCAAATGTTCAAAAACTATAACAAGTAAGGGTAAATAGTTTACAAAGATTGTCTTGGTTTGCTGTAATATTAATTTTAAAATAGTTTCCATTATACAATGGTCTTGATTGTTATATTCACCTCACCTGTGCCAAAGGTGGCCCCTGTTTAGATACCAGTCCACCAGAGAAGATTCCTGGGAACTAATTAAACAAAATCAAAGCCATTATTCAAATTTCAGGGAGCCTTTATTCTGAATATCAATCTTGATAAATAGTTATATGAAAAATACTTTAAGGTTAGGGTTAATATGAAATCTAATAAAGCGGTAAATCTTTTATGCTCATCTTTAACATGTCAAAAAATACATAAATAATAGAAAAATGGTTGTGCCACAAAGTGCTCGCCTTTGACACAATTGCTCAAATTCACTTAATGTTGATCTAACTCAAAAACAAGTTACTTTTACAGGTACCTTTTCTAAAAGCCAACGTCCACATTTGAATTTGGCCAGAATACCAAAGACAATTCCAAAAGACAGCACAGCCAGTGCACTCATCAAAGATGGCAGTTTTGTGTATGGTAGGAATTGAATCTGAAATATTCATAGGTAATACGTATGTAATAAATTTCTAAACAATGCTTGCACATTTATAGCCTGCTGATATTGATCATAACAAAAAGAAAAAATGGTGCTGTTCATTCATTATGAATAAATGGGAGTCAATCCTGAGTACGTATTCTTACAGATATAAGTACAGTATAATACATAAACAGAATACAACAAATAGAAAAAATAAGTAAATAATTAGCAAATAGGTAGTGGTGATGGGGAGAGATGTAAAAATACCATCACATTACTTACAGGAGTACACGTTTGTTACATAATACATAAGAAAATATCACTTCTATATGCAACTATCTTAATCATCTATAATGAAGTTTATTGTAATTATTCAAAAAAAAAAAGTTCATCACATTCACAAATTGTGCAATTGTGGACCATAAATAAACTGTTTTTTTCCTCTCTTCATTAAATATGTTCACTTACTGGTCTTTCTTTTCTGTCTCTGTAGCTAATCACCTGGCTCCTGTACACTATGGATCTATCACTGCCCAGGAATGGTATGCACCAGGACCCCACTTCTTTACTGTAGAATAAAACTCCTCTGGAAAAAAAAACAGCATTTCCACACTCAATGGAAATATAAGCAGCAAACACCTTGCCCTGAAATCCATACAATGTCCTGTGTTAAAATGGCTGCCATATATTTTGAAACACAGCATTTTTGCATGATGTGACTCAAAACCATAGCCTGGATGCTTGAGAGTAGCAGGAACAAATCAAAGATCCCGCAACAGTTTTTGGCACAAATCCCAGGTGATCTGCCAGAGAGATCTAGCTATTAATATTTAAAATATAAACATGCAGCAATTGTAGCTTATTCAACAAACAAACACTCTCCTCAAAACAAAAAACATCTACAGTGTACCTGTTTTTTACCCTGTGGATTGGTTTTGGAAGGGGTTCAGGACAAAGCAACTTTCTCAGTGGTTTCAGCTCCCCTTCATGAGCAAAACCATGAACAGCTGACTGCCAAGTTGCAAAATTGATCTTAGCTCCTTTGACCTAAAAAAAAAATGCATGACATTTTGATTTAAATTGATAGCAATAATTCTAAGCCACCCAAGTGGAAGTGGACTGTCGCTGGACTGTTGACTGTTCCAACCTTGAAATTCCAAGCAAGAGAAATTCTTACTATGTCAAAAGATAAATGTTTGGATCTTTAACAGACAAAATTTGAGCATAATTAAAATAACTCTGCAAATAAAAAAATGCACAAACCTCTGGTACTGCAAACTTAATCTGGATGAAGCTTTCAACAGAATTCAGATCCCCTGTAACAGAGTGAAAACAGTGAAAAGTAGTGAAAAAACTATCACAAGTATAGAGAACCCTGACCAACTTTCGCCTGCACTAAACTTGTCAGGGAATAACTGTTTATAAAATTAACAAAGGCTGTTATATGGAAGCGATCACACATCTTGAGGTTCAAGCCACTGTCTCTGATAATACATGATTTTCATAATCCAAACCATAGATGTTACAAATACACATCTCCATGGTGTCAATTTTGCTTAATATTCATAACAAGGGATTTCAGTCAAGAAAAGTCATTTTCCGGCACATTTTCCTCACAAAATCTCATACCTTCAAATTTGTTCTTGGTGAAAAGCAATCCCATTTCTGCAGGAATACTATCAAATCCACAACTCCCAACTATGTATATGCCTTTCTCTTTTGCCTGGGCATCATACCTTAACTGCATCTCTTCCAAAAACTTGACAAAGATATCATATATCTTATTATTAAACTTATGTGTGTTAATGGAGATTTTTGAGTGTGAATTTATGCTGAGTTAAGTTAAGTACAATAAATTTTGTTACATCTTTGCATCTCTAAGTGCACGTGTATATGAACAGTATGTGTATGCTTGTATGTGTAAATGAGCAAGTTTATCATGTGCATGTATGTACACCTGTGTTTACCTGTGGCTCTCCACATATATCAACATAATTTGTACCAGCTTCAACGCAAGCTTTCACAACTGGCTCTCCACAGAAACGATACTGGAATAATACATTTTATAATTTTTTTTACCACATATACAGTTAGGGGAGCATGTGCCATCATATTATTCATACAGAAAATGATACTTTTCATTTTAAATTACAATAAACATAAATCAAATTACATTAAATTAATGAAAAATAATTTTAGACAAAAATAGCAGTTTAACATTTTTTCACATATACCATAACAGAATTAATTATGCCACAAGCAATACTTTGTATAAAATGTTTTGAGAATAAAGATGATAAAAAAATTCTGCCACTTGACGCACACGAAATTGTACATTTCAGGGGGAAAATATTCAATGGCAAGCAAGACATCAAACACAAGGGTTAGACAAAACAATCAGTATAAAATATGGACTTACAGGTCCTACACAACTGAGTACTACTCTGCCTTTCCCACACAGCTCTATTAGAGAGTCAGGATCTTTGGAATCAGCAAGAAGGCAGTCAATACTAGCAAGGGATGTACCTAGAAATAAAGAAATGGGGTAAAAAGTGTTTATATCCATATAGTATACATTTAAATTTATGTTACCAGTTGACAAGATGTCACATTATTGAGTCGCATATTCCCTGCTTTGTCTGTCACATGAGTCAGACAAGCAGGAGATAAAAATTCCCCACAACACTTTATTTGTGGTCATTCCCTGTCATTCGTCAGTCATTTGTCACTCATCATATCTATAACGTGCATGTACTTCAGTATGTGCGTTAGCACTCCTATTGACGATTCCTATATGTGCTGTCTGTTGTGCTATCTGTTAACATGAATTTTCGTGCCCGTTTCGTGCTAGTATGTGAACATGTACAGTACAGGTACTAGTACATGTACAGGTAAATGTATTTCTACAATGAGAATACAGTATGATCTACGTGTCATTCTATAATCAGCTACATGTAAAAGACACGGAATACAGTGGAAAGCAACTCATTCGATTTCATTTGGAATGACAGCCGTAGATTGCATGTGTGTGTGTGTGTGTGTGTGGGGNTGTCACATAATGTGTGTGTGTGAGGGAGTGTAGCTGCTTGCAACAAACCTGCCCGGCTTCCAGCTTCCTTTAGAGTATTGACAAGTTTTGACATGCTACGTCCACCTACAGCCCACTTCAGCGCTGGCTCTTCATCTCTCAGCTTTGCAAGTTGAGAAACAACAAACTGTCCCGTGAAGCCGCTCGCTCCAAACACTATAAAATCATATTCCCGTGCAGAGTATTCTCGAGCTCCGCGCACACCCTCCATCTTGATGACCTTGACTTAGAATAGGTCTTATTCTTGCCTTCATTTCCTCGAGAAGGCAAAGTTGAAGTCGGGAATTTGAACAAGTGATTCTTTATTCAAGTGATTCTCTTACTCTGAGTTGCAATTAAACAACCAATGTGTAGAATTGTTCCTTATTTCCGTCTGCTTTATTTGCCAATACGCAGGAAAGAGTTACTTTTCGAGCGATTCCAACATTGCAGAGCACTCTTTACCTGTGCTCGACTTCAGGATAAACCGACCCTAACCCTGTTCACGAAATCAAACGAACAATGTTCGCTATGTACAGTAGCAAAAGATGAACTGGAGGAGTATATGGGATTGGTAAGTCATCTCTGTGTGTGTGTGGGGGGGATTATTACATATAATGCTACATTTATAATTATTCTGAAATTTGAGTATCAAAGGATGTGAAGTTTATAACTTGTAGTGCAGGTAATTATGCTCATACTCTCTTTTTGTATGTTTTATAATTATTACGACACTGTTATATATGAAAAATGTCAATTTGTCAAAGGGCAGGAGTATTATTATATAGACAATTAAAAAATTGCAAATTTTATAGTTTTGTTTCACGCTCGGCTGTCACCTTGATTGGATAGTAAATGATTGTCGTAAAATCGCTAAATGATATTAAAACCGGGTTCATAAACTTGAAAACCACCTAGGACAACCAATGTTTAAATTGGTCCTCTCTAACCTACCATTACGAAAAAGAAGCCATGCCATTGGACAATGCGACCTCTGCGGTTATGTCATTTCCTGAATTGGATTGTAGAGAGGACCAATTTAAACATCAGAGGTGCAATTTGGATATACGGTTTGATTGTGCGTATGCCATGCACGGAATTTACAAACGAGCAACGGGATGATGTAGCCTGCAGTATTTGCGGTAAGCGTGCCAAGTTTTAGGCCGCTCCGATCCCCGGCAGTATTTTATTTCGATTATTATGTTTAAGTTGGTTTATTTTTGTTTCACAAGCTGACTCTATTTTATTGTCTCTATGGAGGTATATGGGGACTTTACGACATTTGGTTTGAAGGCTTTAACCACTTGTTATAGTTTGTTTTTGCATTGTGTTGGATTAATGTGGCAGTCTAAGGTTGTCCTAGGTGGTTTTCAAGTTTATGAACCCGGTTTTAATATCATTTAGCGATTTTACGACAATCGTTTACTATCCAATCAAGGTGACAGCCGAGCGTGTTTTGTTTTTATGTATACAAGAAAGATAAAACCTTTCAGTTAAATTATATTAAAGTATTCTCCAATGCTTTATCAAAAAGTGCCAAATATTATTACTCTCTTTTGACTTTTTACAGGTTAATTTTGAAGAAGTTTACATAGATGAACCAGGAAATGAACAATGGAAAAGGAAGTACCAGTATGATATTCCAGTGTTTCATTTTAATGGGGAATATCTTATGAAACACAGTGCTAAGCCAGACTTGTTGGAAAAAGCATTGGAAAATTACAAAAATAAAAAAGCAGTTGACAGTAACACTTGAATTAGTGAACATTTGCCAGGATGTATTTCATGCGAAATGGTATTTCCTTGTCAAATTTGTATTTGTGTGCTGGAGGCAATTGTATATTAACCCACATATGGAGAACTTTATGCAATAGAATGTTTTCAACTGAGACAGCATCAGTTGCTTATCAAAATCAATTTAGACTACAAAATTCCTATAAGCCATTGCCAGTAACAATTCAGAGTGTCAGGGGGAAATCTACCAGTGTTAAGTACCCCAAGAATGCATTTCCTCCATTAGATGAGAGTGAAATTGAAGAACAGATTGGATATGGTACTGGTCCTGGTGGTCAGTCAGTTAATAAAACTATGAATGCTGTAATTGTAAAACACACACCGACTGGGCTGACAGCGAAATGCCATGAAAGTAGATCTCTTGCAGAAAACCAAAAGAAAGCAAGAGAAATGCTTCAGATTAAACTTGATGTTCATGTGAATGGCGAAGATGGTGTTGTTATGAAAACTCAGAGAAAACAGGAAATTAAAAATGAAAGTAGGAAGTTAAAAAACCAAGCTCGCCAAGCATTGAAAAAGTCTTTTAAAGAAAATTTGGATTAAAATTTACTCTGAGCTTCAGATCTTGTGCATCAGCTGTTTTGAAGTCTCCTATATATTGTTCTGTGAAAATCAAGAAACTTGCCATTGTTATATTAAACATTCCACCTGTAAGTGTCCATTTAGTCAATTTATTTAAATGGTGTGAACCGACACACCAAAGTAAACATGGTTTAAGAAGCTAAAATATACATACACCATTTTTGAGAGGTAATTATGTCAGAATATGAACTTAATTTTTGTTGCAAGTTTAAGCAGATTAAAAGAAAATGGGGATTGTGATTCCAGGTGGAAGGTGGTATATGCAAATAAATTTTTAGTACATTCAAAATTACCCAATTTTCACTTTTTTTTTTCCAAAAAGATCTAACTAATGCCTTGTTTACAATAGAAAAAAATAATATGAACGTTCAATAAATAATTTAAGTACTTAATACGCTTCTCTCTCCTGTTGCAAATCAATGGAAACAATTTCCAGATCAAGTTATGAATTTCAGTGGAGTAGCTGGAGATTTCTGCTTCAAATTTCAAATTAAATGCAATTTTCTTTAAAAACAAAACAAAAAAACATTGCTTTGAAAAGAATTTAATAAAACAGGTTGGAAATTACATTGTATTACTGCAGTGTCTGTGTGGTGCAAGTGCACAAAACACCACATCTCAAAAATTAAACAGAACATACAATACTTGTATTTCACTTCATTTCACAATCATTCATAATCTGCTGCTATTTTTGTAATTCACATCTAGTACACATACATAAAAAAGAGCTAATGGTACAACGAAAACAAGAAAAACAAGGTACATGAGAATTTGAGATACCAATGTCAACAATACTTCACTATACGAAGAGTGCATATTCTAAAGAGCACTTATCACTTATTCTAAAATCTTTGCGACGGAAACGAAGGTTGTCTCCAAGAATCAAAGGCAAATGTTTGATTAACTGTACAAACATATGGTATTTACAATGATGTAAAATGAATGTCTCAGTCACGTGTACTGAAATAAAAAAAGACCATCTACTGAAGTTTGCAGTTCTCTGCCTCTGAGCTGCCTGCTGCTGTTTCTGTCTCCTTTCCTCTTCTGACAGCATTCTGAGCTCTAGTCCTCCTTTTAGATTTTTCCTCAGGAGACTTTTTGAGGCTCAAGCACCTCTGAGGGGCCCCAATTAACCTGCTGCGCTTACTGGCTTCCTCACTGAGAGCTGGTTTCTTGGGGCTGTTCGTAATGGTGGCCAGGGGCTTGGAGTCCATCTGAAATGAATGCAAACATTCAAAGTTTAAATTCCAGTATTAAACTGACAAGGTATTTTATCTATTGAGTGCCTTAAAAACCTTATTTGTTGATGCAACCTTACTGTTGAATTGTTATCAGTTCAAAAAACTTGATATTTTTCGTTTGTTTTTCTCAGTAACAGTTACCAAAGCTGAACAAAAGCAGCCATAATGAAATACATGCTGGGATATTATAGACTCTCTTTCTTTGTTATATTTTGAATATGCATTACCTTTGGAATGCCAGATGGCTGTCTCAGTTTACTTTTGCTTTGCTGTGATTGCATTGACCTGGTTTTGGACAATACTGGAATGCTCCTGGTAGTATTTGTTGTACTAGTAGTGGCTGTGTTTCCAGCAGCAAGATTGCTATCTTCATGAGACACTTTAACACTATCACTGCCCTGAGAAGACTGGCTGTTCTGCGAAGAATGACTTCTTGTGTGGGGTCTGCTAGGTAAAATGGAGTCTGGAGCACTATCAGAAAAGGCATCCGAGGATTTACAAGTGGTTGCCAGCGTTGTGCGACGCAAGACAAAGGGACTCTCAGAGGCCTCTGGAATGTTTGCAAAGCCTGAAAAATAAATAAATAAATAAATAAATAAATAAATGCAACACAATTTTGAATTGCAATATCATGTTAAATGTGTTCTTAATAGTTAGGTTCTTAAGCTGACAGGCTTGTATCAAGTTGGTGGAGTGACCAGGTCTTTGCAAAAATTGAAAGTGGACTTAAAACTTTGAGTGTTTTATCCAACGTGAGAACATATGAACCTAATTAACCTACAGTTTCTTTGGAAAGACCTTTTAAACTGACTTAAAACTTAACCGACTCTGATGACACGCAGATTTTTACCTTTCTGAACAACATCCGGGAGTCCTTCAACTGCTGCTTCTGATGATTCCCCATCNTTTTTTTTCGTAAAAAATTTCATTTTTTTGAAAATTTTGGCCCATTTGACCTTGAAGTAAAGGTCAAAGGTCAAATCCAAGGGTATATTTGAAATCTACACATATGACTTTTGGAAAGCCGTCTATAGAAATTTTTCCCATAACTCCTTCCGTAGGGTAGATAATTAGCATTTAATTTTGCCATTTTTAGACAAGGGTGCATTGCAATGAGTGCCACACCCAGACCCCAATACCGACAAAGCCCAAATTTTACGTGGAACGAGTTGAGATTATAGGTGACCTAAATCCATGAGATGGGTATGGGGGGCCTTACCGTCTAGGAGGAGAAGCGGTAACGGTAGCCGTCCGGCGGAGCCGGCGGAACGATCCGGACGAGACCGAAACCATGTGTACCGCCAGCGCTAACGCTGGTGGTACAATAAATAAATGCAACACAATTTTGAATTGCAATATCATGTTAAATGTGTTCTTAATAGTTAGGTTCTTAAGCTGACAGGCTTGTATCAAGTTAGTGGAGTGACCAGGTCTTTGCAAAAATTGAAAGTGGACTTAAAACTTTGAGTGTTTTATCCAACGTGAGAACATATGGACCTAATTAACCTACAGTTTCTTTGGAAAGACCTTTTAAACTGACTTAAAACTTAACCGACTCTGATGACACGCAGATTTTTACCTTTCTGAACAACATCCGGGAGTCCTTCAACTGGTGCTTCTGATGCTTCCCCATCTGCATCAACAGTCACTTTGTCATTACACTTAGCACGTTTGTCTCTATTAGCCAAGACATCCTCAGCAGGACGCTTATTTCCTCCTGTACTGGTATCTTGAACATTGTCTAAACTTGTCTGGCTTCTTCTTTTTAATGATAACCTTGTTCTTCTACCGACAGTTTCAGGAGATGTTACTGCTACTGGGGGAACTTTGGAAGTGTCATTTTTTATTGATTCAGGTGTAGGTTTGCTTGGTGCTATAACGGTTGCTGGTGTAATGTCAACTTTATCATTTTGGTCCCCAGCAGGCACTGTTTCTGTAACAGTGGATTTAGCTTCACCAGCAGAGGCTTTCAACTTCTCTATATCTTTTTTATGTTTAAGAGCTGAAATACAGAAGGCAACGAAATAACTAATGATATTTGATCCACAAAATAATTCCATTTAATTCTTCCAAAATTATCCTGATGATGCAATTATATTAAAAACAGTAGGGTAAAGCTTCCTAAAAATATATTACCAGTTTTAAATAAAAACTTTGACCTTAAATGCCAGGATAAAATGTTATAAAGTTGCCGTCATAAAGTCAAACATTTTACCTATAAGTCTAACTTTGGACTGCAGAGACTCTTTCTCACTTTTGCACTGCTTGAATTCTTTGATGAGGTTGATGTATTTGTCTTCAGTTTCACAAACATCCTTCAGTCTCTGTTGCAGACTACTTATCTCAGCCTCATATTCTTCACTACTTTTAACATTGGAGTCCTTATGAAAGAGGAAAAACATAATAATACATTAACATTCTATTAAACGTGATGTTTGAATTAAGAAGGTAAAATCATTGTTGTAGTTTGAGAAGTAATTTGATGCGTAGTATTCAAGAAGGTGGATGCTTACCTTTTTTCTTACTTGATAAGGTTGAAGTTATCTTCCATTCAAAAGAGGATTTTACAAACTATGAATGTCAAATACACAAATCAATTTCCTTTTCTTGCTAGCAAAGTTACCTTTCTAACATTATTGCTTTCATCGTCTTCAATATTCTGCAGATATTTTTCAAGCGCCTCTTTTTCCTTTTCCTTGGCTTTAAGATTCTGCATAAGAAGTTGGACCTTGCCCTGGAAACCATCTCTCTCCTCCCTGATTACAGCCAATGCCTTCTGCAGATCTGAAACCTTATATACAAACAAGACAACTTATTTATTTCTTATGTCATTATATCTTAATTTTATCCTATTTCAAAAAGGTTTTTACTAAAACTGTTCAAATTATGCAGTCAGTTGTAAGATGTCTTTTGAAAAAGTCAATATTAAACAAAGACATCAAGCAACATGTTACAATAATTTGAATATTGTGTCTTAGAAAAAGCGTCTGTGGAAATTACATACTTTCTATATTGACTACCTGACCATGTTGCTCATATCAGGCTCTTTATACCATCAATTTGTTTCTCTAACTTAGCAGACTGCAACTTAGAAGATTCTGTCTCCTGTTCTGCCAGTTCACCCCCTCAACTGTATAGGTAATACTATATGTCAAAAAATCTCTTTTATTTTTTATATATCACCGACCTGACAAATACAAAAGAACCAGATGCATGTTCAGATCACATCCATTCTTTTTACCTTGGTTTTGAGTGTGTCTAGCTGCTTTTCCTGTTCACTCTCTAGTGACTGAATTTTTTCTTCAAGTTCTTTGGTTTCTCTGTTGTACTGGCATTGTATCCTCTCCAGTTCACACTCAGCAAGCTTTTTGTCTTTTACAACATCATTCTTCTCTGCCTCAAGGGTCTCCAACAGTAACTAAGGTCAATACAAATGGAAGTGGTTTTAAAGCTGATAAATCCATGATCACAAATAAGCAAGTGGTAACTTGTTTATTTTACAATGTCTTCTCATAAGATGTTAAAATATTGCCACTGTTTATGTTTTAAGTTCTCCCCACTTTTTAAATGTAATTCTGTATAAATGATTGACCACCACAGGACTAGTTCATGCACAAAATGTGTTTAAGCCACCTATTTTGAACCTAAATGAATCAATAATAATACAGATGTTTAAGAGGCTTTTTAAAACTTAAATTTTTATTAACCACAATGAACAGTCTTAATCTCTACCAGTGGTTAACATTTGCCTTTAATATCTTACTAAATATCACCAAATTTCAATGCTGAAAAAAAAAAAAAAAAAAAAAAAAAAACACACACACACAAATTACAAAAGCTGGGTTAAAAACTAGCTGCTACATAATATGAATATCTACCTTATAATTTTCAACCTGACTGTGGGCTTCATCCAGTTGGGATACCTTTTCACTCAGCTCACTGTTCAGGCCATCCACTTTCTCCTTGTGCTTGCACTCAGACGTCTGGAGGTCCTCCTTCAGCTGAAGCACTTCATCTTCCAGGTTCTGCTTCTCAGTGAGCAGGGCGCCCAACTGGGACTCCAGATCTGACCGTGTCTCTTCAAGCCCAACGTTCTGACTCTGAAATGCATCATGATCTCTTTGGACACTCTCCATCTTCTCTTTCACCTGTTTCATGTGCAGATTAACTTGATCCAACTCTTCCTCCAGTCTTGCATTCTTCTCTTCTAGACTTGCTTTGGCGTTTTCTAAACCAAGGAACTGGTTCAGAAGTACATGCTTTTCATTTTCCTGAGTTTTAACCTGAGCCTGCAGCGTTTCCCTGCTCTGGGCGAGTTCGGAATGCTCGGTCTTATATTCCCGGATCTGATCTTCCAGGTTGGACTTCTCTATCTGTAGGGTGTTGACCTCTTCCTCCAATTCTTCTACTTTCTGCTTCAATTCCTGGCGCTGCAGCTCAATGGATTTGGATTCCTCTTGGAGTACCTCGTATTTTTCCTCCATTTCAGTTTGCTTCATGATCACAGCATCCAGCTGTTCATTCAGTTCCAGCTTTTCAGTCTCGAGTTTTACAGTTCTGTCGTCAGTTTGCTCACTAAGGTTTTCTGTTTGCTTCTCAAGTCTTTGGACTTCCTCCTGTAAAGTGGAAATCTGGACAGTCAGGGTTTTAATTTCTGAATCTTTTTCTTTCATTTCCTGCTCAAGGTTAAGCTTTTCTGACTGCAGGGCAGATATAAGCATTTCATTTGAGTCTGTATTTTCTTGTAACTTCTTAATGTCCCTCTCCAGGTTATCTCTTTCAGATGATAACTTTTCCAATTGCTGGTTGAGATCGTCAATGATGGTGTGCTGGTTCTTGGCTTGGTCTAAAGCCTCTTGAAGCTCCTGTTGTTTGGATTCTAACAATTTCTGTAGCTCTGATACTTTAGCAGCCTGATTTTTCTTCCCCGATTCCAAGGCTTTGATTTGCTTCTGCAATTCTTCACATCCAGAACGGAAGCCCTTCAATTCAGTCTTGAAATTTTCTAGTTCACTCTCCAGTGTATTCTTTTCCGTTTTCAAAGAATTGATTTGGACCACAAGTGCTTCCTTCTCCTCAAAACTAGTGCCACATTTTGCACTCATTTCTTCAATTTGCTTTTCAACAGAATTTTTCTGCATTTCTGCAATCCTGAGTTTCTCAATTAGTTCTTGTTTTTCTGCTTGCACTTCTTCTAAGGCACTGGCTTCATTCTGATACTGGTCAAATAACAATTCTTTGTCTTCCTTCAGCTCTGCAATCTCTGTACTCGAACTAGTGAGCTGTTTCTGAAGTGTTGAAATTTCAGATTCCAAGGTTTTCAGTTTCTCTTTTAACTCTGCTTTATCTGCTTCAAGTTCTAAAATGGTGTCTCTCTGTGTAGAAGCTTCTTCTGCTAGCTGAGTTTTCAGCTCTTGCTGTGTGCTTGCTTCTGCTGCCCTCAATTTATCAACTTCCACTGTCATTTTGGCGACTTGTTCCGAGATTTCCTCTTTCTCTTTAGCAATCTTCTGGATCTCTTCATGCAATGTAGCTTTCTCTCTAGCCATCACATCCAAAGATTGTTCAGATTCATACCTGAGGTTGCTGAACTGGCTTTCTAAATCAGTCTTTTCTGACTCTGCACTCTTAACTTTTTGTTGTGCCTCACTTAACTGTATCTGAAGAGCCTCATACTTTTCAAACAGCTCTTCAGAATGAGACTGCGTGGCTGCCAATTCATCATGTCCACAGTTGAGTTGATGCTCCAATTCTGCTACAGTCCCCTTCAGCACAGATATCTCTGACTGCAAATCTGTCGTCTTATTTTCTAAAGCCTCCTTTGCAGTTTCCAGTTTGTCAAGCTGTTGAACTAATTCATCATTCTTGGCCTTTTCAGCATCTGTATCCACCTGGCCTTGACAATGGACAGAATGCAGTTGCTCCTCTAGGTCTCTCTTTTCTCGCTGCAAAGTCTGGGCTTTGTCAGAAGCACTTTGAAGATCGACCTCGAGCTGGGCCACTTGCTCTCGTAAAGATGTATTCGTACTCAAAGCCATTTCGACCTCAGCACTGCTAGTGTTAAGTTTTACTGCAAGTTCAGCATTATCACTCTTTAAGCTGGATATTTCCCCATTCAGGCAACTTATCTTATCCATTAACTGTTCTTTCTCTGCCTTTAACTGATCCAAGTTGGACTCCATTTGTGAAATCTCTTGCTGATTACTGCCAACATCTTGGTGGCTATTTTTCAACTGGATGTGCAATTCCTCTACTTGATCCTGAAGCAATTTACTTTCCTTTTCAAAACTGTCCCTGCTGGTAGTTGTTTCTTTCAGTTTTTCATTCAGACTTGAAACTTCTGACTTCAGCTTTTTAATCTGGACTTCTAAGTCTTGCCTGACATCTGTAAACTCCTTTTCTGCCTTGTGCATGCTGTCAAGTGAATCCCTCTGCTGCTCCTGTAGTTGTTCTATCCGTTTTGTGGCACTGTCCAACTTCAACTGTCTTTCCTCCAGCTGCTTCTCCAGTTGTGATATTTGATCTTCTTTGGCTTGACACTGATTGGTCAAACCTTCCACCTCTGCCTGCATTTTGGCCTCAGTGGTCGACTGGTCGGCTGATTTCTGGTTAGCCATGTCGAGGAGTCCAGAAAGCTTGGCATTCAGCTCATCCCTTTCATTCTGAAGTTTTGCTATTTGTTCCTGTGATGTTGTGTGGTAAAATTCGTGCTCAGACTTCAACTCAGCTATAGCATTTATGTGAAGCTGTGCCTCCGTTTCTAGTTTAGTGGTCAGGTCTAGCACAGTCTGTTTCTCAGCCTGTAGTTGGGACATGGCAAGGGAGACTTCGTTATCAGTGTGCTGTTCACTTTGACTTAGCCTTTGCTTAAGACTTTCAATTTCAGTCACTTGTTCCTGGACTAAACCTTCCAGTCTAGATTTTTCAATTTCAAGCTTTTCTTGATCTTGCATAAAATTTTTCCTCTGACTTTCGAAGTTTTTAGCACCACTTTCAATTTCTGCTTCCTTTTCTTCAATGCTTGCTTGCAGTTTCTGAACCTTTTCTTTGTAATCATTGTCCTTCAAATTCACATCTTGCTGCAATTCCACATAACTTTGCTGAAGCGATGCCATACTTTCTTCAGTTAGTCTAACCTTCTCGCTTGCCTCGGATAATTTCTGCTCAAGTGTCAGCAAGGATGATGTTTTCTCTTCATTTATGTTCTGTAGCTGGGAGAGCTCATTTTGCATTCTAGCCAGTTCTTCCGACCTCTGTATGTCAGTCTGGTTGCTCAGGTCTTGTAAATGATGCACCTTTGCCTGCATTTCTTCATTCTGTTTTTGCAACTGCTGAATTTCATCTTGTAAAACACCCTGTGCAAACTCGTGTTCACTCCTGACACCTGAAAGTTTGTTTTCAGCAACTTCTGCACTTTCCTGGTGTCTGGTCTCCATGTCTTTGGTCTTCTGGGTTTCTAGTTCTAGCTTGACTCTCAACTGTGACATCTCACTTTCCATCTCTGCCTGTAATTTCTGCAACTGAGTCTGCAACTGGTCTGCTTGTTCCCTCTCCTGTGACAACTTTTCTTCCAGCTCATTAGTATTTTGCTCCATATTCTTAATTTCAGCAGCATGGAGGGCCGTCTTATCTGTCATATCTTTTTCCATTTTGACCAAGGCTTCCTGGGCATCAACCAACTGCTTTTCTTGGTCTGAGTTCTTTTCACTCAGCGACTGCACTGTCTGATTGAGATCTGTTACAGCATCATTCAGTCCTGCAATTTCCTTGCTGAACTTGAGGACAACTTCTTCTTGGGCACTGGCAGCATTTGACTGCTCTTCGAGTAGGGTATTATACCTAGATTCCCAAGCAGCCACAGCATCCTCCAAGGTGTTTGTTTGCTGCTGTAATTCTACCAGAGTCTGACGAGTCTGCTCCAAGTCTAATTGGATTACTGCCTTCTGACCCTCAAGCTCCTGAAGTCTGGCCTGTGCCTGATTCAACGAGTCCTGTAATTCTTTCTCCCTTTCCTCATGGGTTCTCTTCCCTTCTTCCATTTCTAGTTCTTTACTGTCCAACTCCTGCAGCACATTTTCAATTCTTTCCTGGGCTGTTTGAATCAATTTGTCCTTTTCTTGTAGAGTTTCAAGGTAGGATTTCTGGCTGCTTGACATTACCTCTGCTGAGTTATCTATTTGTGTTGTGAGGTCAGTTACTTTTGATTCAAGCTCCTTCACTACAACTTCCATGTCACAGAGCTGATTATCACGTTCATTCAATAAAGACTGAAGCTTTTCAGCCTTCATGTGTACTGCATTAAGATCATTTGTCTGCCGTGTCAATTGTTCTTGCAATGATTCTTTTTCTTCTGTCGCAGACATCAAATTTGCCTGGCTGTCATTCAACTGTGACTTCAAATTCTCGTTCTGTGACTGAGACTTGTCAAGCTGGTCCTTCATATCTTGGTTGTACTGCTCTAGAATTTGTTTATCATGCTTCAACTGTGCCAGTTGCTGGTTCATCACTGCTTCTGATTCAGTGCTTGCTTCTGCCTGTTTCAGTGCTGCTTCTTTTTCCTCATTTAGCCCATTAATTTTATCCTGAAGTTCGGACACATGGGTCCTGAGGCTTTCACAATTATTTTGCAACTTGTCGTTTTTCTCTGACAGATCTTTGAGTTGTTCACTGTAGGATTCCAGGTCTTCAGAGTTATTTTCCAGCTGGAAGGCAGCCTCGTCTATTTTAGATTGGAGAGCACCTTTCTCTTCAGTAAAGCTGGCAATCTTAGCTTTCAACTCGGCTTCAAGAGCACCAGCCTTGTTCTCACTTTCCTGCAGCTGGGTTTTCAAGAGATCAAAACTGTTCTGCAAATTGCTGTACTCTGTGGCAAGCTTCTCCTTTTCTTGTTTTAAGTCCTCCAGCTGAAGGTTTGCCCTCTCCATGGCAGCCTTGTTTGCCTCCAAACTCTGGGACAGATGCTCCTGTTTAGTCATTGCCTCTTGCAACTGTTGGTTTACAGACTCAAAATCTTCTTTACTGTTTTCTAACATGAAGGCAGTCTCATCTTGTTTTGTCTTCAACTGCTGTTTTTCCTTCTCAGCATTAGACAGCCTCTCTTGCATTTCTTTAATGAGAGATTCAAACTTTTCTTCATTCACCCTACTGGTTTCTTGTAAGGACTTTATATCTTCATCTGCAAGTTCCTTTTCCCCTTTCAAACGCAACAACTCTTGCTCAAAATCCTTGCTGGTCTGTTTCAATGAATCAATTTCCTTTGCAGATTGTTCCTGTGTCTGCTGGAGTTGCTGGTTCTTTTCTGTTAAGTCTCTGACTTGGTCAGTAAGACTCTCCAAGTCTTCATCCTTGTTCTCCAGTGCAAAAGCAGATTCTTCCAGTTGATTCTGTAAGTTTTGTTTCTCTTTTTCAACAAAGTTGAGCTGAGACTGCAACTCTGAAATTGCATTCTTTGACTTCTCCTCCAAGGAGCTGAGCTGACTTTTAACTGATTGCATTTCTTCATCAAGGCTTTGTTTGTCAAGACCTAGCTGTTGAATCTGAGCAGTTAGATCAGTCCTTTCATTTTCCAGAGCTCTGATCTGTGCCTGAGCATTTTCTTTCTGCTGTTCCACAGTGTGAGCCTGCAGATCATGCTCCTTGGCCTTCTTCCTAAGTTCTTCGTTCAGTTCAATAAGTCTCTGCTCTTGTTGATCCAATTTTGTCTGCAAAGCACCCAATTCCGCATTCTTTTCTGAAACTATCGACTGCTGTGCTTCCATTTTATTTGTCAGGTCACTTATAGAACTCTCTAGTTTACACTTGGCTGTTGTGAGGTCATCAACAGTTCCTGTAAGCTCTTCTACTTTGCCCTTGGAAGCCTGTAATTCTTTCAAAATTTCATCATGCATGTGCCTGTTTTGGGTTAGCTGACTCTCTGAATCTCCAATCCTACTAAGTAAATTGTCTTTTTCTATCTGAAGATCACAGCTGACTTGGCGAAATTCTTCACATTCAGTTGCTTTTTCTGCCAGGTTTTGTCCCAACTTCTCTTTCTCCTGCTGCAATGATTCAATGGCCTGTTTCAATAAACCACTCTTAGCTTTCAGGTCCTCTACATTCTGCTTCAGTGAAGCCTCATTCTCTCCCAGAATTTTAACTTGCTCGTTGAGAGATTCCAAATCCTCATCTTTGTTCTCCAAAGAGAAACGTGCCTCTTCAAGCTCTTTAGCTATGCTAGCCTTTTCTGCTTCAACTGCATGGATCTTGGCATTCAATTCAGTAATGGCTGTTGAGGCTTTTGTTTCCTGTGATGACAATGTAATATTCAAATGCGCTACCTGTTCAGTCAGGGTGGCTTTTTCAATTCCAAGCTGTTCTACCTGCTGTGAGTTAAGGTCCATCTGTTCCTTGATAGATTTTTTTTCTTCTGCTAAGCTGCTACATTGTTGCTGTAACTGAGCAAGGCTCTCAGTCATGGCCTTCAACTGCTGAGTGAGTGTTTCTACTTCTTCACACTTCTTTTCAAGTACAGATGTAGCTTCATCCACTTCCTTCTGTAGACCCAACTTCTGTTCTTCCAACTGCTGAACTTTCAACCTGAGGTCTGAGGACATGCTCTGAGATTTTTCCTCCAAAGAAACGAGACTTTCCTTTGCTGTTGTCAGCTGAGACAGTAGGTCCTCCTTCTCACATTTCAGCATTCCATGAGACTCTTCAAAGTCTGCAACCTGCTGCTTGACTTTCTTGTTCTCTTCTTGCAGGTCGTTGCACATTTTCTGTAGCTGTTCCAACTTGTTAGATGAATCTTTAACAAAACTATCATACTGCAACTGGGCATTTTCTAATGCAGTACTCTTTTCGGCCAACTGCCTCTCAAAATCATCAACCTTGCCAGAGCTATTGGCCAACTCTGACTCCAAAGTCTGAATCTTGTTCTGTAGATTGGTCAGGTCACTGTCCATCTTGGTCTTTGCAGCAGCAACATTATCTCTCTCTTCTTCGACTCTTGTCACTGTGGCCTCTGCCTGCTGCAGAGACTTCTTGGTCTCATGGAGCTCGGATTTGGCATCTGAAAGATGAGCCTTCAGTTCCTGCACCTGACTGCATAGGTTCTGGCGTTCCACGAGCATTTCCTCATGAGACTTTTTATGGTGCTGCTCTTTCTCTTCAAGCTCAGCCTTTTCCTCGGCTATGCGGTCCCTTTCACTGCCCATGTGATCCATTTCTTTCTTCAACTCTGCACTTGTGGCCTTAAGAGTGCTGCACATCATTTCAGCTTGATCATATTTAGAACTCATCTCAGTGAATTGTTCCACTGTAATCTTCAGTTGCTGGGACTTCTTTTCCACTTCAGATGTTATTTCCTCAACCTCTCTTTGCAGTTGTGTTTTATGGTTCTCCAACTCTGCTAATTTTAGTTTTAAGTCATGACCCTCGTTATCAGCCTTGTGTTGCAGACTCTTCAATTGTTCTAAAAGATTCTTCACTTGATCTTCAAGCTTTCCAATGACCACTCCCGACTTGTCCTTTTCCTCCAAAACTACTGTGAGCTGCTGCTTTAACTCTGTTAATTCTTTAGCCTGATTGTCATACTGCTGCTGTGCATGTGCCTTCTGGGATTTCAACTCCTCAAGCTGAGACATCATGGCCTGGATCTCTTCATTCTTATTTTCCAGGTCAAATATGGTTTCGTTCATTTTGCACTTGGCTTCATCTCTTTCCCCTTCCATGCTGGCCATTTTCTGCTTCATTTCTTCTATCAAGTCCTTTGACTTTTGATCTTGAGTTTTGATCTGTTCTTCAGTTTCAGATACCTTTTTCTCCATAGACTGGATCTGGTCCTGAACATTAAAACAAAACATTTTTTTTATTTTCAGTTTATCATATTCAGACAAAAATGTGCTACTTGTATCATAGTGAATTTTCAAAAACATTTAGATGATTCCAACACTGTAAATTCTCAGGTTTAACAAAAAATGTTAATAAAATTATAGCTTTTCAAAAGAAAAAGATGTTAATCTTGCTAATAATCAGACACTTTGTATTTATTCAGTAGTCAACATTAATACTAAAAAAAAAAAAACATAAAATTTGGGCATGCCAGAAAAACAACAATTTAAGAGTCTACATTTAGGTGGCACATACTTACTTTTAATTCACCTATCTTCTTTTCCATTTGCTCTCTTACAGATTCCTTTTCCCTTCCAGCCTCCTGTACTTTTCTCTCCAATTCTTGGATCTGAGCTTTGAGAGTGCCCATCTCCTTTTCATGAGCAGACTTGAGGTTTTCTGAGTTGGTGCTAAGTTCACCTGTCATTTTTTCAAGCTTAGCCTAAAAGTAAAGCATAAATTTACTAAAATTAATGTTTAACCAATTACATTTTCAATTCATCAGAAAAACATATTTAGCTATAGGAGTAAATAAGTTTATAATAAGGCAAAAAAAAAGTCAACCACTATTACATGAATCCCTCCAATCAAGCAAACTAATAAGCAGGTACATTGTATTTCAGTATCTTAAGTCTAAGCGGTCACCTTCAAGGCTTCAGTGTCCAAGTCCTTCTCCATCATTTTGGCCCTCAAGTCACTGTTTACAGTATCGGAATTTTGAAGCTTCTCTTTCAGCTGTTTAAGTTCTTTTTCCAAGCTGCCAACTTTTGACTGAGATTCTGAGAGTTGCTTGTTCAGGGACTCCTGGAGTATAACACGTAATACATATTAATATCCTGAGAGGTTGCTTGAGGTACCTATCGCACCTTAATACAAAATCTGCTATTTATATATTAAAGAATAATATGATTTTTTTTCTTATAACTTGAACAAAAAAGTCAACAAATTAAATCAATTGCCAGTTTCAACTGGTTCACCGTTTCCATGCAACTAGCCTATGACCTAAATGAAACAATACCTTCTCCTCTTTAGTGCCATCCATCTTCTTCACTGATTCTGTGAGTTGCTTATTTTTTTGATCAAGCAGGGTCACCTTAACAGAAAAACAAAACACTTAAATTTTTTTTACAAGTTCCAAAAAATAATGGCCAATATCATGGTTTAGCATTAAATAATCACATAAGTGATTTCATCTCAAAACAATGAATCACCAGCGTCTCACCTTGTGATTAGCCTCATCAAGCTGAATCTTCAGTTTGGCCATTTCATCTTTGCACTGCGCCACCATTTTCTCCTTCTCCATCAGTGCCGTCAGGCTGGCATCCTGTTCGGACTGCAACTCTCTCATCTTGCCATTAAGACTGGAAATCTCCTTGGCCTTCGCCTGGATCTGCATCTCCAGATTGGCATTTCCAGTCTTCACAGCTGAAAGAGCAGCCAAGAGCAATTTCCCATTACAGCCATGTCCATACACATGGGCAGATGCATTTTTAAGGGAATAGGCCTGCAGAAGTCACTTTCTTATCACTCCAAATTAAAGCAATAATAACTCTTTGTTTCGGCCAAAAAATGAATTTTCCTGGAGTAAACAACAATTTTCCCATACTTACCAATGGTTAATGAATCCATTTTTACATTCAAAGTTAGTCCCTGGTTTTTTTCTAAAAAGTTTGGTTTTTTGTTAAAATCTCTTAAGAGATTTTAACAGAGTATAGACATCAATGGAGGTCACGTGGTCTAAAGACAAGTTCAAATATCAGAACAAAAGCTATAACTGCTGTTTTCTTGGTAAAACAGAATATATTATATTTCTATGAGTTATTCACAAGGTTTTTATTGTGAAATATAGATCTCATACAAAGAGTTATTATCCCTTTAAGTTATCAAGTTGAGTAAAACAAATAATTATTGATACACCAATTGCAAGAAATGCTTTAAAAAATTTGCGAATCGAAATACAAACCTTCATTTTCTTTCTTCAAGCGATCGATCATTTTCTCCATCTTATCCAGCTGCACATCACTAATACCAGTCTGCTCTTTCAACATGGACTCCATCTGCCTAGTAGCATTCTTGCTTGCCTCCTGCTGATTCTCTACACGCACACTGAGGAGATCCTTTTCACTTCTTACCTTCTGCAGCTCATCTGAATCTTTCTGAACCTTGAAACAGAATGTTAATCTTTTCAATGAATTAAGCTTAATATACTTAATCAATCACATTTAAGATACAGAGATATATCAATGCCTTAAAAAGGAATATTTTTTAAGTTTAAATCTAGAACAAAAATGTTCTAGAGTATCAAAAATCATTAAAAATGATGACATAAAATTGGATAATAATGCACATATAATTCTTTGCTTTGTCTATATCAATAAAGGGAACTCTGTTTACCTTATCTTGTAGAACTTTGAATTCTACAACCATTTTGTTGTGTTCCTCCAACTCCTTGGCTCTAAGGCTCTCAACTTCACTTAGTTTTCTTTTCAGCTCACTGGTTTCATCCTGGGTACCTAATAGTAGCAGTTGTAATTTTAAATATCAACCATTTTTAAACTCGACTTGATTTTAAGATAACCCTAGATTGAACACATACTTCATTACAATTAACTACAAGTCTATCGCTAAGCACATAAATGTACTCACAACTGGCACAAATGTTAACATAGACTATATATCAGCGTGTGCACATTTTTGCAGAGTTTTAGTTTAAAGTAAACTTATTCAAACGAGTGTTTCTTAAAAAGTGTACCTGGTGTTCCAGAAGGCTGTCTTGACTTCTGTTCATGTCCCTTTCTATCTAAATTTCCTTGCAATTGTTTCACTTCTTGCTGCAGACCCTTGATCTTCTCACTCTGTCCTTCAATTTGCCTGGATTGGTGAGTGCCATTCTCCTGCAGCCTGTTGTAATCCCCTGTTAATTTCTCAAGTTTTTTCACGGCTTCCAAGTGCTCAGCCTGTGCTTTTTCCAGTTCTGTTTTCAGCTGACCAGCCTATAGAAATTCACACGATGATATCTCAATTTATCATGAAAAAAAACTCAAAAGTTACATTTTGTCAGTAAAAAAATTTCAAATTTCATTTATCTAGCCATGTTTGAAATCCTAAATAATATTCTGAAAATTTTATGAAGCCATACAGTACATGAAATATATGGAAATATTTGTTACTTGTCAATTTTTATTTTTAGCAAATATACATTAACTTGGCAAAATGAACTGCAATTTGATCAAATAAGTATATACAGATTTCCCTTACTCATGCAAGACACCATTGTAAGATTTTTTTTCTTTTTTTTTTTTGAAAAAGTACACAAAAACACAATAAAATTGCAAATCAATATTTCGGTCTTTGAAGTCCAGTGGACTTTTATGGATAAATTCTAACATAATACCTTGTTTGTTTCTTGTTCTAAAGACTGCTTTGCATGGGCTAACTGTCCTTCCAAACAGGAAATGTGAGTGTCCTTGTTCTGCAATTCATGTTGCAACTTCTCACGCTTTTTCTCAAGTTCTTCACAAGTCTCTGCCAAGCTCTGGTTTTCACGTTTCAGAGAACCACACAGAGACTTCTCCTCTTCTGCTTTGCGCTTTTGTTTTTCAAGTGCCTATGCAAGAGAACCAAAAGAATATTATTATAATTCCAATACAATTATATTTTAAATGTGTACAACAAACGAAAAATGATGTATTAGAAAAGTATTAATTGAACTTTGGAAAATAACCCCAGTGCAGCAATAAGCTCAAGATTTTAGTTCTTTTAGTATAGGAATGGATTACCTGTTCCAAGCTGTCAAGCTGAAACTGCCTTTGTTGACGTTCCTTCTTAAGTCTTTCTAACTGATTTTCTAACTCCTCAACCTTTAGCAGTGCCTTGTGAGGCAAATCTGCCTTCCATTCATTGGCTGCCCAGCTCATGCTTGAAGTGTCCACCTAGAAATATGTTATACAATCAGAGATAACAGTACGGCTTTTTTCATAAACTAAAAATGTCTATGTCATGCGAAACACAAATAGATGCAAATGCTGAAATAGGTAAAATATCAAAAAAAAAAAAAAATCTGACCTATTCCATATTTTCATTTGCAAGAACATTAGAATCATGTACTTCTGACCAAATTAGAACCAATCTCTAGATATGCACTGTAATTCAAAGCATGAAAATCCATAGACTATATTAGAACTCCCATTAATGTTTCTTTTTTATATATGCAATAATGATATTCTATAATGATTAAGGCCTCAAATATTTTTATCTGCATCTGTGGGGATGGTAGATGAATACAATTTTGCAGTTATCAAAACCCCTATATAGTACATGTGTAAACACAGCTGGCATATATAAGAAAAGAACAAGAAGGTGTCTTTTTGCATGAATTTTCCTGCTACTTGCTATGTTATACAGTACAGAGACAGTCCTTATTAAGGTGCAGTGATATTCCCCTCACCCTGTAACTACAAAATCTTTAATGTTTATTAAGATTAAGCTATGTGGTGACTTTTACCAAAGCCTTTCAGAGACTGATATTGAATAAATAGTTTGAAATTTTACTTTGTAATTCTTTATATTTTTTATTTGACTCTCAATTATATGAATTCCAAAATTTATTTATTGATAGGAACAACATGAACAAAGTCACCTCTACATTCGATTTAGCAAAGATATTGAAAATAAGAGTTATACAAAAGGGGAAAAACTCTACACATGTGCTAAAAATCCCCAAAATGCATCTTTAAGTCTTATGCTCTTTAATTATCTTAGCAGGCCTTGAACTACTAAAGACTTACTTTTCGGGTAGACCTATTTGGGAAACATTGAATCAATGATTGATCTATTCTAGCTATGTATTTCAATAAAATGATTTTACATTTGGTGAGATGTTTCGATAGTTCCGTCAAAATAAAATTTCCGTTAATTAGCACATGTGTACATATACATGAAGATTATCTAACCTTTTAACCTGTACTTACATGGTAAACATCAATCAAACAGTAGTTTCACCAAGTCGAATTTCGCACCGAGACGGTTTAAAGAGCACGCATGCGTATGTGGACATGGCGGTAACATTTCATTGGATGTTTTGATGCAGTAGAAAATAAAGAATAAGGTAGAAAATGTATGAGACTTTAAATAACGATGATATATGTTACTGTTCTCTTAAGAAATATCACATGAATATTAAAAAGCTTTTTGCTATTGAGATATCAACTCAATGTAGATAAATCTTTTAAACACGATGACTAATTGCTAACTTTACGACAGTCATTGAAGAGTACTTGCTATCAACGACCATTTCGATAGGTCAGCATTCTTGACCTACATACGTCATCGAATACTGGAATCCCCTCCTAATTTTCGGTGAGTAAATCCAACATTTATTGTACTTTATAACAACCGGAAGCACGTGAGTTATTCAATAGATGACTGAGTAAGTAAATAGAACATATTTGTCATATCTAGATTGGAATCCCGACAAGTGGTTGAACTTAGAGGTGAAGGATTTTACAGCTCGCAAGAACCAAGTACCACTAAACCGTCGAGTATTGTTCAGCAAGCCAAGCACTGCAGCTGTGGTTTTCCAAATTCTAATTCTGCTTGACAGTCTGCCTGGTAATCGTTTTAATATTTAAAGTTAATTTCGATAAGGTTAACATTTCTAATACATTTGCTGATGGCTGCTTCTAAGTTTTAACACAATAAGCATTATTATTATTATGAAATATTGAAGCATCGATTTATAAACGACTCCAAACTGAAGTTTAAGCCAAGCCCACACTGACCACGGGCACATTCATCTGTAACTGTGTCACCTTAATCAGTTGATATGAACAAATCCAGCCCATACAACCTGGAGAGTCAAAATGGAGTGAAATCATCAGTAAGATGTTGCTCAGACCAAGTCTGTCTTTACTAGAAGATCCAGGTTACAGCAATGTTTTCATTTGTTCAGATGCGAGCCAATAGTTCATTACAGCAGGCAAAATTAATTGCTCTTGCCTTGGGAACATGGCAACAGCTTGAAGAAGGGTTGTGCTGTAGAGATCATTAAAACATACCAATTCGATGTAAAAAAGAATGTTCCTGTGGCATTTCAGAAAGCCTAGTTTATGATTGCAAATCCAGTTGGGTCAAGTAATTGTCAAGTTTTCAGGACAGAAGCAGGTTATAGTCTGTGGTGTAAAACCCAGAGTCCCAGGATTAAATGAAAAACCAGAAGAGTGTTAATAAACTATATAGGAATATTTTGTGTATTTTATCAAAATTCAGAAATATTGCTTATGATATATATATACTGGCAAAGATACAGTATTTCTGAAATATGCTGTAATTAGTATGTTTAAATTATTAAGTACTGAAATATTGCATGAACTGCCAAGTTCATGTGCCTGATCACTGCTTTCAGTGCTAGATATGCATGACAAATTATCAGATTATTAGAAATCACTGTTTTGAGTTGAAATATTGTGATGATTCCTAAAAATTCTTGGATATGATAGTCTTTACTGGTAGTTTAGCTAAAATGCATACAGATCAAAAGCATAAACATCATTATTATATAATTTCTGTTTTGATACCTTCTGATTTTAAGTATCAGAGGTACACGGATTATATTTCTTATCATCAGTATGGTTATATTTCAGTGGTTTTGCTATATTAGGTTAAATTCATAAATACTCAAGTGATAAATTATCATTTTGATAAATAGAGATATCACAATATGAAGGCCAATGCTTTGAACACAAATGAGGAAATACATGAGGAAATCCCCTGTTAGCCGGGCTCATCAATTTTCTGACTTAGGCTGAATAGTGGTAATTTACTAGTAAGAGACTTGTGCAGTGCAGACTAGTGAAAAATTGCTTGGGTTTCTATTCCTGAAGTGTCTGAGTTACAGGAACACCCTGGTAAATGTGTTCTGTCTGGTCTAGTCCTTGGTACAGGTGAAGCACAGTGAATGTCTAGACATTTAAACTGCTGACAAGTCATACTCTTCAACTCATTCAGAATTATGCTGAAGACTTCCTTGCAGAAAGAAAAAAAAAGACCCTCTGCTCTTTGCTGAATATTCCAAAATTCTAAACCTCTTCTGGTTTAACATTGCTATTACAGATGAAATCACTTAACCCTTTCCTCTGTATTCATGTTATTATATGCTAATCCAGAATAACAACTTCCTAATTAACACATCTGATTGATAATTGAGGAACTGCATGATATAATTACCCTGTGTTATTGTTGTGTTGTTTGGACTGAGTTAGGAAAGATATTTTGGTTGGTAATTGAATCTTAACTGTTGCTGAACATGTCATGTTATTGCCATTTTATTCCAAAATGTTATATATATTAACTTTTCTTTAAACTGAGTTTGTTGTGGGATATTGAGTAGCAAAATTGTTTTACATTTACTTCAAGTTACTTTTTTGTAAGGAGTTCTTCTAATGGATCAGGTGGACTGATGAGTGATTTCAGTGACGTAGGTATTATAATTTGATCATTTTTATGGTAAGGGACGAAATATATAAACCTTGTTCTTTTATTTTCAGACTGCAGTGAAATATCTTTGCTTCTACATATTTTAGAGCAATCAACACAGCACTGGATCAGGAACATACCAATCCTAACAATGTGGGATTGACCTAAGTGCTTGTAAGAATTCCCTCTACAGAGGTCACCTCCCATAACTGCTGTTTTTAATCATAAGATGTCATTTTATATGATGGGAACTCCATTGTTCAACAACTGAAATGGTTTTTGGCTGGCTTCTCATTAAAACTCTGAGTTCAAGAAATCAGGATGCCATTTAAATGGACGTTAAAGAAGACTAAGAGATACAACGTCTCTTCCAAAAACCAATTTGTGGTCAGCGTACAATTGCTGGACAACACGCTGATTGAATGTACTCTCACTCCGGAGAGCCTGGCCCAAGAATGTCTGCAGAGCATTGCACAGAGGATCGAACTTACAGAAGGAGTAAGTAAACATATAGTTTATTCTTTGTAACATATCCATCCACCTGGGTGGATGAAAATGACACTGTAAATGTAATATTAAATGAGTGTGCTATTAACAAATTACAATGTGTATGACTACTAACTTACTAAAGACAATGGTTTAAGCCAAGTTACTATTACTATGTACTACTCAATTGTGGATAGGTGCAGCACTGTCTTCTAGATCCCTTCTAGCAAAAGCAGAGTATGAGTTGTTTTCCCACCAGCTTTATTACTTCAACTGGGGAGATATCATAACAACTGTTTTCTGAACAAACTTTGATCTGTGCTGTGCAGGGTTCTTTCATTCCCTCAGTGCTTATGATGGCATTGGCAAACTCTACCCAAGCATACCTTTATAAAGAGAGGCTTATTTTTGTTGAAGGCAACTTTTGATTTCAGTGATATTTTTGAGTCATCATTTTCTGACTGGGGGAAAAATAAGAAAATGCAATGATTTATGAATGCTTTTTAAGTTCACCACGGTTTTGGCCTGTGAAGAAGCCATGACTTTGAAAACAATTTCCTTTTTGCTAACCCAGTCTGATTTATTTCAATTATTTTTAGCTTTAGACTAATATTCTGTATTTTCATATGTTTATGCTTGTAATACCTTTCGGGGAAAGATTTAAATTCATTCAAACAAAATAATGATATTAATAATTAAATATTTACTTTTATCAAACTTTTTAGTATTAAACAATATGTATGTATTTTCACATTTCTTGACCAAAAATATGACATTCATATATTGTACACTCTTCTATTAATCATGTTTATTTTCACACAATTTACTTGGTTTTCAAATAAGACTGATAACATATTTGCTGTAACCTTAGTTCACTTTATCAGATAGCAGGTGATTATATAGATATATAAAAATGTGATAAGTACAGCTGCTATGCTTTTGGTATTTGGTTTCACTGACACTAGCAGTAAACTAAGAGCACACCCATCTAGATTCAGTTGGAATTTGATTTCCCAAGTAATACTAATGTGATTAGGGAAAAGGGGCATGGGTAGGGTTTCTTGGAAATGATTTAATTAGTCACTTGTATTCTTCTGAGTGCATTTAATTTATACAATATTGCTAGGTAGATTTGAAATGTATTGTGGGTAATGGAATTATAGCAGATGAATGCATTATAAGCCAAATGCATTGTCCATGAAAATAAGGCTATTAATTAATACAGATTATTGTAGTCAGTTTGATGAGATTATTGGGAACTTTAAAGAAAAAATTTCATACATTTTGAAGATTTGTCTTTAGACGTATTGCCTGTCAGTTATATGTCATCTTTGGACTAGTAAAAAGACACAGTAAGCCTAGAAATAGTTTTAAAATTTGCCATATATACATTAGCATTTTTGTGTTTGGAACTGAATTATAACCTCTCAGCACTGTCTTGCTACAGTGCAGGATTATTTTCCAAACCATGTCATATGAGACCAGTATTTATAACATCCCCAGCTAATGCTGTGTTAGAAAATAATACCTGCATTGCACATGTCTAAACAACCCAGACAATTTTTTTGTAACTAATGAAACCAATAAACTTGCCAAAGCTTTCACATTTATCACTGTGCATTTAAATAGTGGCACTGTCTTCATTATTATGTCACTCTCCTGTCTGGAAATATGGTTTTCTTTGTAAATTAAAGGAAAATGATTCAGAACACCACTTCAAACTAACTATCACCTTTATCACTGGACAATAAAATTTGTAAGGACAACAGTATTATTTATGGGCTTTACTCAGGTGTAAAATGTGTTACCTCATTTAGGCCATTAAATTTCATGATCATATGAAAATGGATTAGGCTTGTACATGGGTATCATGTGGCATTTGCTGTGATGCTAAAGTTAGTTATATAATATCTTATCTGATAATATCTTTATTATTTGAAATATTTCTCCAAACTAATCGGAGTATCCTATTGTAGGCTACTTGCTGTACAAAATGTGTTGTCAGCCTAGCCAAACTGGTATCAAAAGTAGGTGGAAAGCATCAACCAGGGCCCCAAAAAATCATCAGCCACATATCTTGTTTGCATATTAACGCCTACTAGAACATTTTTCCTCTGCCTCTCTAGCTCCGGCTTATAATTGATTAAATCAACCGTAGGGGAGCTTGTACTACTGAATGGTTTGCAGCAATAACTGACATTCTGTTGAACCACTGTTGGTTTTATATTAGGGCATGTAAAGACAACTTTCTATAACATGTAGCTGATAGACTGTGTTAACTGTCTGGGTGTATTTAAAAACCAAGTCATTACTATCTCCATATATCTGACCAGGCACACTTTGGCTGCTGGGTGTGCTGATCTCCTCTACAATGGGGTCAATGTTTCAAAGTGGTCTTTTGTCCTGTGAATCACTGATGATAATGCAGGGAAAGGTGTTCCCTGCTAATGATAATATGCTCGGACATATATCAGGAGATGAATTATTGCTAGTAGATGCATCAAGGCATTGAATAACACACCAAAAATGTGTAGAAATCTACTGTATATGATTGAATTAAAATCTAGTTATTCATAAGTTCATTATATTAATCAATGAACCTATGAAAAATCAGTGTGTTGAGAAATTTGATATAAAATAAAGTTAAATATCATTGCAATTTTCTAGTGAAACAACATATTACACATGATTAACAGTAATGAACCAGATCCTCTGATATCCTCTTCATTTTCTAATCACCATTTTTAACAGTAATTAAACATGCTCTTTCAACTTTTCTTTTATATATCCAGATGCAGTATTTTGGGTTGAAGTATTTGAACAAGCAGCACCAGTTTCGGTGGGTGGAGCTGGAAAGACCGCTGAAGAAACAGCTGGACAAAACTGCCCTGCACCCACTGCTGTACTTCGGTGTGGTTTTCTATGTGAACAATTCGCACAAGATTCAAGATGAGATGACCAGGTATGTATACGTATATGTGCATTTTTTCGCAAGACATAATGATAATCATTCACAATCAAAAGCAAAAGAAAACTTTTGGTTGATAAACATTGGAAATGGTAAAAATCTAAAGGAGAGAAGAACATGAATTTATGGTAAATTTTCCTGTTTTCCCATTTATGCCAAGTGGGCACTGAAACTGGTATACAAATTAAAAAAATAAACACGAAATTCATGGATGCATGTATCTTGTTACAATTAAATTGCAGTGTTGAGTAAGGGGGGGGGGGGAGTTTACAGAACCCTGAAGATGACGGACAGTAAATACAAAGGGCTTTTTGATCCACAGCTTTGACTGTTCATTTATCTAGTTTCTTCTACAGCGCAAACATATTTTGCACTGCTCAACTGATTGGAAATTTAGGGTATTTGAGGACTTAATAAATAAACATAGAATAAAAAGAGTAAATAGTATTTTTCTTGCCAAACTGCAAATAATCCGCATTCTTTCCACATTCTGACTCTTTTTTACTGAGAGTTCAGGTGTCTGGTTTAGTCACCAGACCATGAGGTTGGAATAATTATGCGCTCGTGCTCGAGTTTTATCTTGTCTCAGAATCTACCACTTTTCACAGTTGAAATGAGTGCTTGCTGACAAGAGGGCAGACATCTAGGGGCTTGAATGTTGATAGATGGTTGTACTCCTACCTGCTGCAGGCTATACATGTACAGAAGTCTAGCTGTACATTGCAGTTAAACTCCCAAGTTCATTAATGTCACTGCAAAAAGATATGAAGGTCGTTGAAATGATGTAGAATGCTGGTTGTATTTAATGATCTACATGTGGCTAAATGTGCTGTGTTTGAGGCCTTGTGCTGCATTTTTTAAAATTAATTTATTATTATTATTTTATTTATTTATTTATTTATTTTTTTTTTTGAAAGCAGATGTTGTTGCTTAAATAGATTAAATCTCACTTTTGATGCAGTTGCATCTGTAAAAATATATCCTCAATGTCATCATTTGAATTTGTTAAGACAACTCTTACTGACCTAACTAAATAAAAATTGAGAAGCAGTAGCAATGTCAACTTAGATTTGTGCATGTTTTTAGTCATCTTTTTCTGACAAAAAATAAACATTAGGGTTAATGATGAACTCACTGGATTGCTGTTTTTTTTCCAGGTACCAGTTCTTCCTACAGATTAAAAATGATGTAATAGAAGGTCGCATAGCCTGTGCCCCTGAGCAAGCAGTGCTTCTGGCAAGTTACAGTCTACAAGGTATGAAATAGCTGAACAACTGAAACTTCTCTTTAGACAAACCACAGCTTCTAGTCATGTTCCTTGGATTTTACTGTGGCAGTGGCAAATGCAGGGAGATTTTTTTCAACTATTGGCAGATTTCTGACTTTTTGGGAGCCAAAAATATCATTGGTCTAGTCAACCCCTCTGGACCCCATGCCATATTTTTTCTAATTTTTGCACAAAATGGCAATCTCATCCCAATAAACAGTAGTCATCAAGCAGGCTACTGAAAACTTAAAAGTCAATAGATCCCATTAATTCTGTTGATATGAATTATTATAGATATATTGCTGTGTGTATTGATTTCATAATTTATCTTTCTCTTTAAGCTGAGTTTGGTGACCATGACTGTGACAGACATAGCCAGGAGTACTTAAAAGAGTATGTCTTACTACCAAAGGCAAGTATTTGAATTTCTTGGGTCAGCTGTGCTACCATGTGATATTACCTTGTATGCCAGGACTCTTTTTATGTACTTAACTATTGGATAGATAATGTTCCAACTATTTTTATAAATTATTGAAAATTTTCTTTTTCTTGGCATGTTTGTGTTGCATAAACTTACAACTTGATGTAGATTAATGTCACACTAGTACAACATTCAGGATAATGATCCAAAAATGAATGATTACACTGGTGACTTGAAGTAATTGATACAAAGCCCTGATTCCTGTATTGCTTAATGATTTTCTGAACCTGTAATGTCAGGATTCCTGCTGTGGCATAAAGTAATCAGATCTATGACAAATTCAGCGTTCATTGTGATTGAGAGAACGTGATCTTTCTCAGGGTTTACAACAGCTTTGAGGATATCTTACTCATCCCATTAATTTAGTATTTCATTTTCCATTTGACATCCACCCTTTCTTGTACTGTGAAAGGATTCACTTAAGAGAACAAAGTAACCAATAGCCTTCTTGGATGTGGCCTGTGACTTTCCTGCTGGGAGAACCAAAATTGAATTTTGGCCACTAATATTTTGAATCAGTATAACATTTCCATGACTTATATCAGCAAGAAATGACCAAAGTTAGCAAAGCATGAACTTTCTAGCAATTTGTTTTACCATCAGAAGAAGTTGAAATGGTTTCTGTGCAAAAAGTATTGTTTCTATGCGAAATAATAGTATATTGATGATTCTGGAACCAGTAAATTTTGAAGACCTGATAACTCCTGATAACTATTGGCAGGCCTGGCCCGAGCGAAAGAAGCACATCTGGAATAATGGAACTACAATTCTTGCCACATGCTTACAAATAAAATGTTTTGTCATGATGAAATCTTTGAAAGATTTTAATCTTTAAAAAGATTAATTTTTCATGTACTAATTATACTTGTGTAATATGCTATGGACAACAAAAAAGATGTAAGCAAAATTATTTGCTGCAAAATTAGGGATTTTTTTACATGTTTTACTACTGAGGCCTTCTGAGCACATAAACATGAAAATTGAAATAGTTATCTAAGACATTTTACAAATTGGCTGCAAGAAGAGGTGTGCCATTGGAACCTCCCTAACAGTTTGCAGATACATTGTTCTAGTTGTCACATGTGATGTACGAAGATGTTGATAAGCAAACTTTCATGCCTGATGCCTTGTTTTACAGCATATGACCACGGATGAGCATGTTTTGGTGGGTCTCACACAGGAGGTCACCAACGCCCATCGCAGTCAGCAGGGCTTCCCACCAGTCATGGCAGAAATGGAATACATTAAATTTGCCCAACAGTTAGATGGCTTTGGACAAGAATATTACACTGCCAAGGTAATTTTTATTGTGTTTGTAAGGTCATGTGCTGAAAAAAAGAGAAAAAAATTAGCTTGTTTGAAAGCTGATTTCCTGGAATTGGCATTTTTAATTGCAATGTTTTTTCACAAAAGTGATAAATGTATTATCATCCAATTACAACATTTTTTTAAACAAAATGTCTTGTATTTGTACTGTTACATAACATGAGGATTTATAAGTAGATATTTGACAGCTTCAGTGTGCCAGCTTTAATTTGTTTTTTTATGAGAAATGTGATATTGTCTTTTCCAAGGATGACAGTGGCAAAGAACTTCTTTTAGGAACATCTATCCATGGCATCTATGTCAGACACAAGAGTGGAGAGCTGATCACAACTTATAGGTATTGATTAGATTGATCAAAAAATCATTTTATGTGTTAAAATAATACATTCTTTAAATTACGAGCTGATTACTTCTTATAGGTATTGGCTAGATTAATAGAAAAATTATTTTATGTCTTACTATGAGGTGAAAACATTCTTCAAATAACAGTTAAAACTCAAAGTTATAACCACTCCAATATTTTTATCACTCTTAAGTTTTAAAATCAATGTTTTTAATATTCTTTACTATGGAATATCTTTATTGTCTGATGGTGAAGGCAAACCTGTTACCATGCTAAATGGCAGAAATATCATGAAAGATAGGCTGTTGTCATAAGAAACCATTCAGTTTCCTTAAGGTCAAATGTCTAACATTTATTATGTTCAAGCTTGGATTTAGGCTTCATTCACATGCAATGTCTATTTTCTAAATTCTATTTTCTATTCGCGGTATGTCTTATGATCACGGTCTGTGCTCTTAATATCCCGCGGCGTAATTACTGGCAGCGCGAGCCAGTTACTATAAGTTACTATAAGTAACTGGCTCGCGCTGTCAGTAATTACGCGGCGGGATATTCAGGGCACAGACCGTGATCATAAGATAGCGCGAATAGAAAATAGATTTTTAGAAAATAGACATTCCATGTGAACGAAGCCTAAGTTGGTAGATTTTAAAAAGTGTGTTCTCATTTCTATTTCAGTTGGGAAGATGTTAAACAGATGTCTTACAACAAAAATTTCTTTCTTATACATCCTGAGAAAGGCACAAAGGCTCTCAAATATATAATGGTGCGTAAAAACAAATGGTCCTTGGAGATAAATGGATTTGTTTTGTAGTCTCATTTTCTTTAATGTCACTTTCAATATCTGTATAAACCAAGATATGAGCCAAATGTCAAAGAATTAATGGCGAGGTAAGCTTTTTCATTTTTGTCAAATTAAGATAGGAGACAAGTCTGTGTTTCTATGGTAATATTGATATTTGTCTTAAATTTGATAAAGCAACATTCCCCAGTTAGGGTGAGGTCACAAAGCATATCTGGAGTTGGATCTAGCTACTACAGTAATCTTACATTGGCCAAGGAAGTTCAATTTTTTATTATTGAATTATCATCCTAATTGTTCATTATTCATTTTGGTTTTTTATTTATCTTTTCATTTGCCTTTTTGTTTTTTTTTTTTTTTTTTTTTGTCTTCCTCCAAAACTAAAGCCCCGTACCACATATTCCTATCATATATTTTAAAACAAAAACAGCATCTTAATCTTTAATTATTAAAAAATTTGTTGCCTAAAAATATTTTAGGAGGATCAGGACACTGCCAAATACACTTGGAACATGTGTGTGCAGCTACATCAGTTCTACAAGGTGGTAGGACCAGAGGTCAAGTAAGTTGACGTACTGATTAATGATCTATATAGTAATCAATTGGCAAATATTTCCTTGGCCTGATTTTGCTCTAAGATTGGTATTTTATATCCGTGCAAGTAGGTTATGAGGTGTAACAGCATGATATCTCTATCTCTGTGATTTAAGAAGTGAGGATACTGTGTCCGGGTTGATTCATGTTGTTCTTCTCTGATTCTTTATTTTAGCTGAAAACTTGGAACAATCTATAGTGTAATGACCTTTTTTTGTTGACTTGCATTTATGTGTGACATATTTCTAGAATCAGTGAAGCCACTGAAGAGAAAGACCTATTCAGAAGAGAAATCCAGTCTATTCCGTAAGTATTTAAAGAACAGTAACCATGAATAAGCACTACTTAAAAGAGCTTGTACCAATTTTTCATATGTAGGAGGCAACTGATATTTCATGCACTGCAAGCACAGTTTAAGGCATAGAAGATGCCTTTCAATGGGAGAATTATTGCATTGCTCAAATTTTGTGTAATCATGTAATTATGCAAGTATTTCATAAATGAATCAATAAGTAAAATCAAGGTTCTTTTTAGCAGAATGTTTGGTTTTCGTACTGTTACACAACAGGAGAACATATTAGCAGTTATTTTTCCCTTCATGAGGACAAATCTTAAAGCTGAAAATATCAGGAAAAGTTCTTTATTTTTCTGAGAATGGGTCAGCTTTAATATGATTTAATATGATTTTGATGAGACGTGATATTGTATTTACCAAGTTTTCTCGAGATTTGCAATTATTATTGATGGTATTCAGTGATAGCTCTAGTTGTCTCTAACATAAGGTATGGTTAATTAACTGTAATTATATTTTCACTCAGGTAATCACAAAGGGTGGGATAATAAAATGTAATCAATCATTCTGGTTGACAGAGCATTAGTATGAAGCAATTTCATTTTCTTTTTTATCTTTCTTTCAGTGACATACAACAGAGTGTTCAACAACACGGGAAAATTCAAGACATGGTAATTTGTTTTGTTTGTTTGTATATATACATGATGTTTGATATAACTCATTAATGACATATAATTATGACCTAGATTTTATACAGGTGCTTGAGATCTGCTTTTAATCACATAGGCCAGTGCAAAAACCAGTCACTTTTGTTAATATTATTTACTGTCTTTGGCGAAGTAATCCCTGTAAATGCTGACCAAAAGCACCCACTTCTAGCTAGACTTTCATCCAATTAGTGTTTTCACCAAACTATGGTGAAAGATCTTGAAAACATGGATTCTAATGGATCAATAAACTAGGTCAAAACGAAACTGGTCAGAGGTAACTTGAAACGATAAGGGCATGCTATAGTGAGGAGGTTTGTTTCAAGTTATTTCTGAAGCTGAGGGTGACCAAAGGACATTTTAAATGCAAATTTATCAGCTGCTCTGTCATATAAATATGTTAGAATTTGCTGTTGAGCATCTAATTCTCACACCATCTGGACCAATTATACTTGATTGTCCACAGCTGTGCTACAACAAGAGATCTTTCATAGTTCATACCAGTATTTTAAAGTTTTTGCAGTTTACACCATTGATCATATACATCCGTGAAAGCCTTTGAATGACTGCACTTAATTAATTAATTAGTTTGGCTTGGATTGATTGAAAAGATATCAAAATGAAAATTTTAAAATGCGTTTGGGTGAGTGATATTTACATATTATTAGGGTGTTATCTTCAGATAAGAATGGTATTACAGAAGTTTGCAGTGATATCTGATATAAGAAGAAATTCCATCCTTAATGTTTTTTCTACGATTTCAGGGAAATTCAACCCAGAAAGTTGTGATTTCTGAAGAACTTTATCAACACCAAGGTAAATACTACTAGAATCTTTAGCATTTCAATTGTTTGACATGTGCAATTTGTATAGTTTTAAATACTCTTTAAAGTAGTATTTATTCTTTAAACAATAGTGACAATTTGAAAGTTGTTTTTTTTTTAAAAAAAAGGTCTTTCAAGAAAAGGTATTGTAATGTATATGCAAGTTTATTTTTGCTATTCCTGTTCATTCTAAGATAGAAAGATTTCAGAGTTATATGTGGAATTATCTTAATATAAAAGTGATAATGATAATAATTAGCCTTAAATTTAAAGTTTTAAATACGTTAGATGTTGGGTAGACTTACCAACATAAAGAGATGCCTTAAGACAAAAGTTATAAATGATTTATAAATGGGCTACGAAAAAAAAGGATAAAGGAATATATCTTTATTGACAACAATTAATCATCTTTTCTTTTTCAAAATGATTTAATAGTAATATCATTTTTAAAAATTTGAAGTTTCCTGAAAGTTCAAATTTCCTCATTTCCACTCTATTTCAGATTCCACACAGAGTGATCCCATGTCTCAGATGGAATACTTCAGCCACTCCCAGCACAGCCTGGATCAGAACACGGAACCTCCCACGCAGGCCAACGGCCACGTCATGGCGGGCAATAACCCATACCAAATCCCTCTCACACAGACTTCCCAATCCCACCTGGGAGTATCACAGACTAGCCTGCAGGATCCCAGGCAGATGCTGCTCCCTGCCTACAGGCCCAGTCCTAGCTATGATCAGGTGATGCAGCAAAGGATGCTAGGCGGAAATATTGGAGACTCCTTGGTGTATTCTCACCCCGAGACCATGGCTTACAGTCAGCCTGAAATCCGAACTGAATCCATATACAACATGCAGGAGCAGTATGTGAACTTGGTCCGGGGGCAAGGGCACAGGAATGGACACGTGGTTATAAATAATGGTGGTGGTGGAGGTGGGGGCAGTGGGGAAAGGGGGAGCGTTGTTGATAGGGTAAATAGCATGAACATGTACCCTGCAGTCAGCACGCCCGAACTGAACACCCAGGGGACACAGCCCCCTCCCTACTGCCCTCCACACTTAGTGACAACAGACTCCAGTTACTGTTTCAAACCTCCCCCACCCTACCCCCGCCCCAGTCGGAGCACCCCCGATCTGGCCTCTCAGACCAATGCAAGGACTATCAGTGACAGCCCAGACCTGGTGTCTAGAAGGAATATCAATCCCAATGCTGTGCCCGCTCACCCTCCTCCAAGCTATGCTCAGTATCACAGCTTTGATGACCTGGCAACACAGGTAAGGGCAGGACAGACTTGTGAAGTCAGTGCCCTGGAACAGCACACGCTAGATCAGAATTTTGAAGATCAGCAGAACATGATTAATATTCATCATGGAGCAGCATTAGTGTCACAGACTGACCCACAGGTGGCAGCACCTGTGGTGACCACAGAGCCTGTGGCAGTGAATCACAAAATGTATAAAAGTTTTGAAAATCTGGCAGATCTTAAATTTGATGAGGTCCCTATTGAATTCGAGGATGATGACGATGGTGAAGGGGGTGGAGAGAGGGAGCCACCTCCTCCTGATCTTCTGGAAGAAGAAAGGAAAAGCAACGCCTCAGATGCAACTTTTCACGAACATTTTTCGGAACCTGAGGAGGAAACCCGACCTCATGTGAGAGAAAGAAAGTCTCGGTCTAAGTCGGATCCTTCAGCTGTTGCCGTTCCTGCCCCTGCCCCCGCCACAGCCATACGCCATAGTTACCACTACAGTGACTCCAGTCAGGATAGCACGAGTGCTATCACAAAGAGCATTAAGCCACCAGTCTTTGATGAAAGTATTGTGCAGCAGAGGAGCAGGGCTGCCTCAGTTGGGACAGGGGCTGTGAAATCTTCAGCACAGCAGACACCTGAGGAAGCTGGTGCTAAGGGACAGGACAGTAAAGCGGAGTTCACAGTTGGCTCTGCTAATACAGCATATGACAGTGACAAAGAGAGTATACAGTGTTTGGATGTAACGGCACTGGATAAAGATGACGCCGGTGGTAGATCTCATTCCAAGTCCAGTTCTATTGATACTACGTCCTCTGGTCATGGGGTTCTGCAAGGGGGGCCTGGGCCTCTTGGGGATGTGAAGAGGAGGAGTAAGAAGAAAACTGAAATGGACAGTTCTGAAGATGAGGTAGGTTTTGTTTTGGTCTCTTTTTTGTGCTTTGAAGAACTCTTAGAGATTAAGTTTGATTTTGGGTTATTGTTTGATAGTACAATAGGTATCAAGTTCTCAAGCTGTTTTCAGCATATTTGTATTAGATGTGTGGTATTTGCATTGATGTTGTTTTTAACAATTTTTTTGTCCTTTCACTTTTATTATGTACTGCTCCAACAAAACCACTTTTTCTCTCAAATTTCTTACCCTATTTATCTATATCAGTTACGTACTACAGTAGCACAACCTAATTATGTGCAGTTTTTAGTAATGCAATCTCAACTGATTACTTTTTCAAGTGTTAAACATAATTAGGAAAGCTTAAGGAGCATAATATAATGGATGGTATAAGTTCCTGTTTGTGCTGTTGGCTTACACATATTGTTATAACAATCACTGTTGATTACATATGTGGAAGGGCAGTTCTCTTGGATGTCACAGCTGGTGATAAAAGTTGACATGACTTGGGTATAACATTTTGATACTTCTAATCCCAATTTTTTCTGTGTGTTTGAAATCATGCCAAGTGGTGTGTGAGATCACAATTAGAAAAATCATTTTTATATTTAATTGCAAAAATACTTTGGCAATGATGGTAGAGGTTAAATTCTGTCAAAGCTATTTGTCATGAATCAGATGATCAATTATTTATAGTTAAAGTCTGTGATCACAGCTGGATTGGAAATCTGTTTGCTGTCATATTGAGAGAAGTATAGTTTGTCTGGTGAGGATTTGTACATGAGTGCTGGTCTCTCTATTACCTCAGCTTGGGACACGATGGAAAGAATTTCCTTCTGGCTTTCTTGAAGCAGACATCGAGTTACTATGTGTAAGACTTATCATATAGTTTTGACAGTTTTTTTTGGGGGGGGGGGGCATGAAATAATAACTTAAAAAGCAAAATGATTCTGTTGGTTTTCTGTGATAGTAGGGGGTTGCAGTGCATAATTTGACTGTCTGATGTGAGGAGAAAATTGATGTTAACCAGCAGTCTACAAGGGTAATAGTTGTAGTGCATTGTTGTTTGGCATGCCAGTGTGCTGCAGACTTCATGGTTGTGATATTTGATATCCTTCGCCCAGCTCCCTGTGTGAAATAAGTCTGAAATTGTTTGCAGATTCTTTTAAGCTGGCCCAGTTAGCGAACAAGTCATGCACGCGTGTCTGCAACAAAATAGTAGGCCAACACTAGGTGCTGCTCTAAATCAGCTGTTTCTATTTTTTTATCGGGACTGGAGCTATTAGTGGGTAGGTTGAATATACTTTAAGTCACACTTAGCTTACTATTGTCTCAGCACAGTCAGGTTATGAACTCTTGTTGAAATATATCTTAATGTGGATGTCCTTGGTGAAGCAAAAGAGGTCAAGTGAGATAAAGGTATGTTGAGGCACTTTAGATTATCTACTGGTTGTAAATATTAGATCATGCTCCTACGCAGTTGACATTGATGTTTTGGTCGGTTTACTTGTTAAGGTTTAAGAATATAGAAAGTTATTTGGAGAGAAAGACATTTGGACTTTTTAAAGCACATTAGCTAGGGCAAGGATCATTTTATAATGGCAGTTTGGGATTACTTATATATGTATCAACTGCTGTAGAAGAAAAGTGATTTAAACATGTAAGGTGATGTTGTCTTGTCACATTTCAATTGGACAGCTTCAATTATTGACAGGTAGGTTGAAAAGACTTCTTTTGAATGTGGGTCAAAATTCAAAAGCCTTATTGCTGATCTGTTTGTTATTTTTTCCCTCTTCTCATCTGAGATCTATATTAGTAAAATGCTGTGGGAAAGAAAAGTTGATCAATATAGGACTGAAGTGTGCAGTGTGATGTAATGGGGGATTTGTTGACCCAGACAAATCAAGTTACAGAATAATATTAAAATTCAGACAGCGCTGCTATTTTTCAGACTTCTTACAGTTTACAAGGGTCCTAGGCACTCCTTCTTTTAAACAATCAAAGGCCTCATAACAAATTCCAAGAAGTCTCCTTTTTCACAGTAATTTAGTTTACTAGCAGTATTTTGGGCACTAATGTTATTTCCATCAGGAACAAATGCTCAGAGTAGCCTGGCTGTGATTGGATTAACTTTCAACACTTTTTCCATGACAAGTATGTGTATACACTTACTTAAGGGTCAGCCATATTTGTACACTGTAATATCACTGCAAACAGAAGCCACAGCTTGGCAAATGGCTCATTTTCACCAAAAGTCATTTCTATCGAGGTATTACTATGGATTTGGTTTACCAAAGTAATTTGACAGACTTCTGTTTTGTATTTAATGGGTAAAAAAGTGATTGTATTGGACAAGAAAAGACTTGGGCTAGCTAGCATGAGCATAAACCTTCCACTGGAGATAGAATTTCAGACTGTTATGGTGTTGACTTTAGTAAATTAGATGTGGTGGTTATCACTATGAGTGGACTGAAATGGTAACATTAAGTTATTTTAGTAACACTTAATATATATATTTTTCAGGACTCTGAGTTGAAGCACAGAAGTATTGGCCCCCTTCGCCTGGCTGCGATGAATGGGCTTACAGTGTCAAGGCCAACACTAAAAGCACAGCAGAATGATGAAGCCAGGGCTCCCAAGGATGAAAGAGTAAGTGAACTGTTTTTTTTAATTCAAACAAAAAGTATGTCTCTTTATATACCCCCCCCCCCCCCCCCAAATGATGCACTGAACCTTTTTTTTTTTTTTTTTCAGTCTTGTGTGTGCAAACAGTACTGCACAAATGTGACTGTATTTTCAGATTCAGATAACATCTGCCTTGCTTTTTAACATGGCCCACTTTCACCAACTTGAAAAATCAAAGTATGTGTAAAAAGTATTCAGAAATGTGTTACTTCACTCAAGATGATGTCACAGACGAACTTGTTTTTCAGAAATAAACAAGGCCCGTTTTGCATGTCGATATTTACTTGACCTGAAATGAGCTCCAGTTATGCACCACGAAACAAAAAAAGCTGACAGGCATTCCCCTCCCCCCCCAAAAAAATCCACACACCCAAAATTGCTCATTAGGAAATTTGAAAACCACAAAATGTTTAATACCGTTAAATATTTAGCAAAGTTTCACTGAGACTGGCAGTGCATTTGATGCTGTAATGTGAAACAATTCCCTTCCTTGACAGGTCTTTTCGCAACTTATGACGGGGCAAATTTTCACTGACATATCATTTATTATAGTTGATGAGTCAGAAGGAACAGAATGTTTGTCTGTTGTGAGAGCAGCATGGTGTTGCTATAGCCAGATAGTTATATAATAAATCATTTTTACAATGTGTAAACCTTCCTATACTGCTTATGGCTTTATATAATTTCTTCACACCAAAAAGTTAGATTGAAGTCAATGCCATGTGAAAGTTTTTAAAAAGTACCATTAAACGTCTATTTTCAGAGAAAAATTTTAGAGAACAAGTTAGAAGAGGGTCAAGTTTTTGTTGAGTACGAAAAACTGCCAAAGAGAAAGGCTAAAAGCGATTGCAGCACTGCGCTTAAAGAGGAAAATACTGACAGAAACAGATTCAAGGATGTGGTCCCATATGAAGAGAACAGAGTGAAGTTAAAACCCACCAAGGAGAACAAGACTGGATATATCAATGCATCACATATAAAGGTGACATTTTGTACAATTTGTTGAATTGTGTAGGGGGAAAGCAAAAAGAGATTAAATTAATTAATTAAATGTGTGGATTTAAGTTATTAAAATATATATACCAGTTATGGAATTTATGTACTGTAGCTGAAGATGAAAACATTGCATTTGCTTTAGCATTGAGAGTTACACAATTTGATATCTAATACGTTGTCGTTTTTTCTATACTGTAGCTGAAGATTAGGAAGACTTCATGCTTTTTAATATTTGTAAAATGAATAAGTTGCATGGAATTTATGTACTGTAGCTGAAGATGAAAACATTGCATTTGCTTTAGCATTGAGAGTTACACAATTTGATATCTAATACGTAGTCGTTTTCTCTAAACTGTAGCTGAAGATTAGGAAGACTTCATGCTTTTTAATATTTGTAAAATGAATAAGTTGCATTTGCGCTAGCATAGGGAGTTGCACAATGTGATATCTAATAGCTGTGTTCTCCATACTATAGCTGAAGATTAGGAAGGAAGACTTCTGGTACATTGCCACCCAAGCTCCAATGGCTAAAACTGCAGGTGACTTCTGGCAGCTTGTATGGGAGTGGGACGTCCAAGTGATATCCATGTTGACTGAACTGATGGTACGTTGGTAGATTTTATATACATAAAAGATTTTCCTCTTTTTAACAGTTTATCCCCAAACTGTCATTATATTTGATTGTTTGTTCTAACTGATTTTTTTTAATAAATTCAAAATATCAGAATTACTATAATTTATTTTGATTTCTTTTTATTTTATTTATATTTATTATTGCTAATTTTGCGATGAAATCAAATACCTTTATCCTGCACTTATTGTTGAAAGTGTAACAATATGAGCAATCCTTAACAGGTGAAATATGTTTGAAATGATTATATAGCTTTAAAAGTCTTAATAATCTTTCTCTTACAGGAAGCTGGAAAAGAAAAATGTTTTCCATACTGGCCAGATAAGCCAAATGAAGTACAGAAGTATGGAGAGGTGAGATTTGTGGGGTTGCATTCTTTGAGTTTTGGAATTCAAAGTTTTTTTCCAAAAATTGAACTAAAAATTGAATCAGTTTATGTCCTTTCAGCATGGAAGGAGTCACTTAGAAAACACTTTTTCAGGAAGCTGTTCCTTTGGATGAGAAATTAAATGTTCCAGTACTGTAACCGTTTAATTGCTTTCTTTAGTATGCCTCATTGTTGAACAAATCAATTCCCTCATTCAGTGTTGTATATTGATTTATGAATTGTACACATTTTAAATATTTGCATGTTGTTAATGAGGGGTACAACCCATGGAGGCCAGTCTTTTAAGAATATTATTTGATCTGCATCAGATTGTTCTCATTTTTTTAATCTCATCTCTTGTGCAGTCTTGTCATTATTGACCCATTACCCTTGTGTTTCTTTTCAGTATGAGGTGAAGTTTAAGTTTGCCAATGATTCCTTGTGTTATGTGACCAGTAATTTAGAAGTAAGGCATGTTAAGTCCAAACAGACCAAGACTGTCTGGCACTTACAATACACAGACTGGCCTGACCATGGATGCCCAGATGACATATATGGGTTTTTATGTAAGTACATATGTTTATAGCATGAAATTTTGATTTCAGAGTTGAGCCCAATTTTCAGTTGTGATTTTTTTGTAGAACCAGCCCCAGTTGTTATTCTAGTTCTGCCAATAAATTAATATGCACAATCTGTGTTTTTAATGTGAAAAGAAACAACCTAAGGTTTAACATTTTCTGTTATCCTTATGAGTTATGAGCTTTAAGAAAAAATCCCAATAATTTTTTCTCTATGCTCAGAATCACAAAATTCAGCAATGGACATTTGCACAAACTGGAGCAAACATGATTATATCAAGATATTGTTTTGCTTGATCTTATACAGTGGTGGATGTAAAAAAAAAATGTCCGAATGTGGTGTATATGGCAAACATGCATGTTATGCAAAATACCCCTTACCTGGGTCTTTTCTCTACATTCCCTATAGCAGAAGTCAGAAACACCACTCTTCAGTATATCACAGGTCCGTTAAATGACATTTACATAATAAAAGACCAATGTCACAGTATGGTTTTAACAGAAGAAAACATGCCAACATAAAAACCAAGGGACCACCCCAAATATCATATGTATGTTCTCCAAACCTGGTCAAAATGAAGTCTAAATTATAGTTATGAAGTTTTTCGTTGTGCTTTGTTGAAATAATAAATGTCTCTCTTTTTCTTCGTTGCAGCATATCTTGATGAAATTGAGTCTGTACATAGACATGCCCTGGGAGAGAGGACGGACAGCTACAGGACACCAATCCTTGTCCACTGTAGTGCTGGGGTTGGCCGGACAGGAGTGGTCATCCTCACAGAGGTCATGAAGGCTTGTTTGGAATTCAATGAGGTAATACATTCAAGTAGAAAAAAAATAGTTGTGTTATGCAGGTTTCCCATGTGAAGAAGACGTATTTCTCAAGTAAATTGCTGATATTTATCTTGTAATGAATTACAAAATATGTATATATAGTAATTTTAATAGTATTTTTAGCACTGTCAACTTTTGTCCATTTCTGCATGTTACAGCAGCGAAAGTTATAATTGTTTATAGCCACTTGTAGTGAGCAGCTGTTCAGTAATTGAATTTTTTACATATATCATTCTGAAGCAATTCAGATATCATGAAATAAGTAATTGGGGGGGGGGGGGATTATGACACATAAGAGCAGTTACATGATCTATAATTATTATTGTCAATAATTTATGAGAAAAAATGATAAAAGATTTTGAAGAAAGAATTGTTTTTGTTATCTGTTACAGCCAGTGGATATTCCTGGGGTTCTGACCAAGATCCGTGAACAAAGAATGCACATGGTGCAGACTGTAGGGCAGTATGGCTTTGTCTACAAGACCCTGATACAGTATTTGAAAAATTCAAGACTTATTTAATACCATTTTGCCATGGAGGTCAATGTTTTTGATCTGATTTAAAAAAGAAAGAAAATGATGAACACAAAGATTATGACGGGCACTACAAATCGGTGATTCAGTTCCTTATGAAGAACAAACTGTATATATTTTTATTAGGAGATGCATAAAACTTGGATTGCTCTATATACAGAATGTTGGGATTCTTATCAAGCCATCAAGAAATATATTTATGTGACAATTAGTAAGTAGATTGGAGAATCCACAGTTTATGGACAACCAAAATATTTTTATAACGCAGTTCTGAAGATGCCAAGCTTGAGGCAATGGTGCAATATTTTAACTGTATGTCTGTGAACTGTTCACTATAGGAAAAATGCGGAGGAACTTTCCAGTCTTAAGAAACTTTTTTTAACAAATAAAATTATATTTTGCATGCTTTGGTTTAAAAGCATTGAGGTGATATGGAATGAGAAATGGATTGTGAAATAAGTTTGAAGCGGAGTTAAATGTTATCCTCCTTGATATTTCAGCAAGTTTTCTTTGTACACTGTGCTCTTGGTTTGAATAATACAAGGACCATGTGCTGAATGCTGTAGATAAATATTTTAGCTATTATTATTAAGAATTGATGCAATTTCTGTGTCATATTCAAGTATTTATTTGTCTCAAAGTCATAAGATAGTTTGTTTTGATGTACATTTTGCAGGCTCTTTTGTGTAGTTTAACCAAATTGGGGTTTTCTCTTTGACAAGAAATTGTTTAAAAACTAGCTTTGTCCAAGTCGGGTCATGAGAAGTATTCATAGAATATATATGGTGTTATCTTATTTTGTGATTCAGAATCTGTATACTGTGGTTTGTTCCAGCCCTGGTTTTGGTTTACTATTTGCATAGAGGGATTTAAGTGATTTTCCAGCTATGTGGACTACTGTATTGTCTTCAATGAGGGCCTGTTTTTATCCAACCAATATCTGGTGTGACAAAATGCTTGTTTACTTCAGTGCTTGGATATTTTATGCACTTATTTGTCAACAATCATAAATTATATCTATAAAGAGTCGAAGAAAGATCACAAAGAAAACGGGTGTTGAACATTTGCTTTATGGTGACCCCCTTCCCATTGTTTTCCTTATCCCAATTTTTTACTTGCATGCTCAAACACAAATTCCCTTTTTTTTTTTTTTCTGAAATATTTTATTTTATGATCCTCACATGGACATTCACTTAACCAGCACAACAAAGTTGTTTACTGTTGAAAACATCACAGGATGGGGGGAAACTGACAAGAAAGCAAAGCCAATCAAATCAATGCAAATTGATCACGTGCAAAAGCTGCCATATTAAATGGTGTGGTAATAAAGATAGAATTCTAAGTTTACTGCTAAAGCAAATTTCATGTTCAATAATCAAATAATATTACACCTCATTACAACTGCCTCAGATGGACATCTCTGATTAAATAAAGTAGAAATTAGCCACCAGACTGGGTAATGTTGATACAACATTCCTATACATTATATGTTTATGCTTTTTATCACGGGACTCTAACATTAATCTGAAACTGGCATTTTGTTCCATACACTATACAACATGAGAGGCACGCTGAAGAAAATTGCACAAAATTGGTGGACAGGTAAGATATTCACCTTGTCTTCACATTTTTATATTAAATAAAGAAAAAAATGTCCTACTAATTGGCTACTTGATTGCATAAATATTGGATTTTCATAATGAAATTGTGCACAATAGTTTTTCTTAATGCTGAGACTTCAACTTGGAACTATGTAAAGGAAACAATCCTGAATTCCTTAATAAGCACCAGCCTATTTCTTACTGAATTTTATGAAAAATGGCATCGTATTACAGAAATGAATTCAAACACGAGGCACAATGAAATAACCTCAAATAATCCTCGCAAAGAATGAGGGTTAATATTGTCTACAGAAAATGATGCTAGCAAAATGGTTATGCCATTAAAAACTTGTTACTGAACAACATTCAATAAAAAGAAATAGCCTTCCATTTTCTGAGAATATCTCATTCTAGTTTGCATCAGCATTATGATTCAACTACAAAAATTGCTATAATTCTACAATACTTTCTATTTAAGTTAATGCAAAGGAAAGTAGCATCATGCCCAAAAACTCAACCATGATTTTTAAAACATGGCATTTAAGTTGTAAACTTTTATTCCCTTCACCTCCCCCCTCTTGTTTAAAGTAGTACAAAATCATACTTTTCCACTTGATAGTGCTTCCAGTACTTCACAACAACTGTTATATCTTCAGTTCAAAAACTTCACCATCTACAAAAACTTCTTGTGCTTCACAGCATAAACAATTCTATACTGTAGCCAAAAAATGTCACATAGAAATCCTGTCCACTGGAGTTCCGTCTTGAAAACATTTCATCAAAATTGATGTCATAAAATCACTAATAAAAGTTGAATAAGCTTGAAATTATTTCAGTACTTTTTAGAACATCAATCACCGGTGGCTTCAAAAAATTCTTTTTAGCTGTCAAAAAAAAAAAAAAAAAAAAAAAAAACTAGACATAAAATGACAACAAATATTTTGTATTATGAAATACTTTTAAAAAACTGTACTAGTAACAATTTACTGATGTCAAATGTTTACTGGAATCATTTTTAACTCTTTGTAAGATTCAAAACAATTTTCGGAGTGGAAACTACAAGTTTGTGTCTTCCATGTACTATTTCCACTTTGTCTAGAGAGAGAGACTATTTATAATAGTAAAAATAATACTTATATAAATAAAGCTGCTGATTTTTTAAAAGGAAACAAAAAATAAAAGCCTAAAAATAAAATCACTAGTTGCAAAAAATTTCATACTGGATTTTTGAGAATTCTTTTCTGTCTAAAGTCATAGACATAACGACAAATGAAGACAGTTTCTGGATCCGCTCCTACTGGAGTTCGTCTGCACTTGACCAGGGGAATATCTTCAGGTTCTGGTACTATTGAAGGTTTCACATATAACTGCTCTTGTTCCATGCGCAGTCTGCCCTGATACCTGAAATACACAGCTGAACATTATTGAACAATTTCAGTGACCTATTTGTATTAAGTACATTTTTCTGTTGGTTATTTTCCAACTTTCAAAAGCAACACTTTGGGACAAGAGGATCTAAAAGCTGACAAATGATAAAATGTTACGTCTTTTATTAAATAAATTATTTCACATAATCTCAATTTATTTTGCATCTACCAACCAATCCATGATGGAGTCAAAACTTGTACGTTGCCAGTGTAAATGTCAACCAGACTGCTTTATGTATACCGGTATCTCCACACTATTCATTCAGGCATACTACATAATACTTGTAACTGTCCGCGATATTTTTATCTTTTTCTATATTTGAGTTTATTCTTTGTTTACTTATTATTCATGCAAAGTGCATTTTCCGTTCTTTCTCTTTTTTTCCTTCCTTGTTTTCTCTCACTCTCTTTCTCTCTCTCTCTCTCTATTAATTATAATGTTACAGGCCACTGCACTTACATAACCACACCGTCACATGCCTGTACCACAGCCTTGCACTGAACAGTTTTCATTTCACAGCTTATATAAGGCTTTCTCCCTATTTCTTTTTGCTCACTTCACTTTCGTACACAGAACGACACAGGGAATCTAACGACACTATCTTAGCTCACCCAGTCGGAGGAAAAGGTAATTATTTCAACGATAACGTAAACTTCTCTGGCTTTTGGGTCTTTCAACGTTTTCTATCTATCCTTTTATAACGATATTAGCACACTTGGTCCGGGATAAGGCAAATTATTTCAACGCTAACGTAAATTTCTCCGGCTTTGGGTCTTTGCAACGTTTCCGTCTATCCTTTTTCTTACACTTTCGTATGTACTTCGTGTAAATTGTTTCTGTCTATCCTTTTTCTTACACTTTCGTATGTACTTCGTGTAAATTGTTATCAATTTTTAGGTTTTTTTGTATTTTAATTTGTTTTCAGTATTTCTTAACATTTTGCTACATTTTTTCTTCTGTTATTTATTTTATTTTGTTTTATTTTATTTTTCTTTCAGTTTTACGTTTGAATTAAATAAAATTCAATCAGTATTTGGAGACTTCCTTTTTTGACTGAGTGCAGCTACAATACTGATGACTCTACTTGCTCTGCTGCCAATTAATTTAAACTGAATTTAAGCTGAACTTTTCAGGTGAGTCCAAACAAACAATCAGATTTCACAGAAGAGAAAAAGACTAGTAAAAAATGAGTGCTTAAAGGGATAATAACTCTTAGTTTTGGCCAAAAAATTAATTTTCCTGGAGTAAAGAACAATTTTCCCATACTGACCAATGGTTAATGAATACATTTTTACATTCAAAGTTAGTCCCTGTTTTTTTTCTAAACAGTTTGGTTTTTTGTTAAAATCTCTTAACAAGGTATCTGCTCGAGGATCTGCCCAAAGGTTAATGACATTAATTCCCCTTCAGAACACTGGTTTTATCAATTGCAACAATGGATAGTGGCTGCACTACATTATAAGTCCAACCTTAGGTATCTTTTTCCCTTCTGTGATATCACACTACTGGATGAATCGGAACATTCACTCACTGAAATAACCTGACAGCTTCCACTACCAATTTGAAAGTGAAAATATGTCTGTAAAACCTGTATTTCTTTTACCTGCAGTACTCGGCAAACGTCAGAACGTAACACTTGTCATCAATGCATGCCACACTGTTTTCATCTCTGTGCTTCGAAGCAAAGATCTCGTTGGGGACAGTCTTGGGTAGTGAGCAGGTCTCGGTGTGCTCAGGGCGATAATACCATAACACACTCATCATCATCTCCTCTAGAACAAAAACCAACGATTTCCCAATTCAGTTTTTTCTTTTTTCAAATTACACAAATTGTCTACTATATCATGAATATGTGTGAAAGTGCTACAAGAAAAAACTAAATGCACATGGTACAGTCTCTAACATAGCCATCCCCTGTATCAGTCATCACCTGAAAATGAGATTTCAAAACTGGCAAATTGGTTAAAATGTGGTAATCAAGGTTTTGTATACCAGTTGTAGTAATTACAAATTTCATATGAAATTTTAAAAAATGAAAACAAAACAGAAATGCATCAATATTCCACTATAAAATATGTTTATCAAATAGTATCCTTACTGTCCTCAGGCATCTCCCAGAAGGCAGCAATTTTGGCTACATATGGCAAGTCTGTCTTCCTTGGTCCAGATTTCAGTAGAACACAGTCTCGAACACGTATTATGTCTCCATCATCGTGTTTGATGGCAGGATAGCACATCCTACGAACTGGAGGATTGTCATCCTAACATAAAGAGAAAAATATCAGTAATCTTGCTGTAACATTTTAGCCAATGCTGGGTTACCCAATATGTTTGGCAGTATCTTAAAATTTGCACATTTTAAACTTTAGTATTGTGCAAACGTAAAGACTGGGATCAAAATACCAACAGCAAACTGTATCTATATATAGAGTCCTCTTTAAAAGCAAATTATTGTAAATAAGATTTCTTGTACATTTGAGAAAAACTGGTTTAATAGTCTGTTAAATGTTCTTAAGGCAAGGTTTATTTTCACTTACTATGCTTATAACACATTTCTCTTCTGGTGGCCCTTCGAACTTCCAGCCACTGTAACTTGGTTTGCGTTCCTGCTTTTTGTTCTTTTCCAGATTGTCATTTTCATCCTTTGACTTTCTTTTCTTTTCCACCCTTTTTCCATCTTTGTCATTCTTCTTCCCATCTTTGTTCTCAGACTTCTTCCCATCTTTTTTCTCTTCTTTCTTTTTGTCTTTCTTCTCTTCTATCTTCACATCCTTCTTCTTTGCTGGTCTTGCTGTCTTGTCATTATTTTTGCAGTTCAAATCACTTTTTTCGTCTTTTTTCAAATTCCCTTTCACTTTCTCTTTTTCTTTCTCCTTTGGTTTTTCCTTTTTACCTTTGGATTTTGTCTCAGTCTTTTCTTTTCGTTTATTCTCCGGCAGTGCCCAGGTGTTGCCTTCCCTCGGCACTTCTGTGGGGTTATTTCCGACCTGCTGGTTGGATGATCCTGTCATTAAGGTGGGTTGTGGACTTGCCATGGACTTAACATTAGGTGGGATGTGTGGAATGGGGACTGGTATCCCGTGGGACAACACACAGGAATCCGGGACTGCTTGTATTAATGGACCAGCTGGCTGGTAGTAACCTTAATAAATAAAATTACATTGTAAAAAAAATGAATGAAAAAAAATGAAAAATGAATATAAATGAATAAAAAAAATTGCTAAGCTACTATAGAAACTTCAGTTTAACCTACAGGAAAAACAAGCTGTATTCAAAAGATAATTGATACAGAGGGTAACACAACTTCATCCATAAACTACAATTATGTACTTTTAGTGTATAAAATCCGTACTTTATACTTACATGCATTTGGATACAGTGGCGGTGGGGCGTGAGCAGCATAGTGGGGTGGCACACGGAAAGCACTTCCCATCTGCCGAGGCGAGTACATCATCAGTGTACTGATACTCCCCAGGCCCCCCAGGGTGAAGGACTGGCACTGTGTGGTGCTAGGGATGATGGGAACCCCAGGGTACCCACAACCAGATGGCAAACACTGGGCGTGGCTTGGCGACCCCTGGCTGGCAGAGCCTGGATGGCCAAAGTAGCCTCCTAGTAAATGGTGACTATTGTGAGTGCTGCCACCTATAGGCTGAGGCTGAATGACTGCAGTTCGATTGACTCTGTGAAATGCTGTGTTTTTTACAGGTGAGCATCCCCTGTCGTCTGTTGTCTGCTGCACCATTGCCTTGTTGGTCCAGTGGATTGACCCATCTCCGGATGAGAGCCCCACTTGGGAGTGAGCACAAACAGGGAAGTCACCACTGGGAGATTTGGAAAGAGGTTCAAGTTTGACCACTGGCTCCAACTTGACGTCTTTCACAATCTGTGAAAACAGAAGATGGTAATAAAAACTGATGATAAACAGTAATGCCAGTTATGAAATCTTTTACATTTGTCCCGTGTCCCATCTCCAATATTTTTTTTCTCTGTCAAGAAAAATTTATCAATAAAAATTAAATGTGCCTTTTCCAGTTTTGAAATATTCAGCAAATCTGGTCACAAAACTAGAATATGAAATCTATAGCTACCAATAAGCATTTTCAATACATTATAGAAACTTCAGTATCATTTTAGCTAATGATGTGGGTGTCACAGGGATACCAACTCTGAGCATTTCATCATATTCTGCAGGCCCGTAGCCAGCAATTTCAAAAGGGGGGTTCGTTTTCTGAAAAAGTGGACCTTTTTCCATAAAAACATCATGTACCTAGAGCAAATTTTACCCAGAGTGGACCTTTTTCCAGCAAAAGGGGTGGTTCTTTCGAACCCCCCATACCCCCCCTGGCTACGGGCCTGTTCTGTGTACACATTTATAGATTTCCATTGTTGTTATTGTTATTCTCTATTTGATAAGGTATTAACTGACAACTCAAATGATGGCAATTATGTTTAATTTTTTTTTTTTTTTTTTTTTTTTTTTTTTTGCTAGGGAAGCTGCTACAAAACGTATGTCCTGCATCCTAGTTAATGGTGCTATCTATATAATAACCCTACATGTGACACAAAAATATTCGAACAATCGACAGGAATTCCAGTACCATTCTCACTTTCATCTTTAAGACTGGGCTGTAAGTAGGTTCAATATTGTACTTTCACATTTTGAAAAGAAAAGGCTATAGAATTGCAAGTTCAGAAAATATTAAAATCATGATGAGTTTTGCAATGAATAAAATTCTCTTCCTTTCACCATCCCCTTTTCTACTCAGCAACATCAGACAATAGGTTTCAGTTGAATAAAATATATATCTTACCACATGCTACAAAAATTTAGCTTTAAAGATCTGTGAAAATGCTTAAGTGAATCACTGATCAATGCTAAATTGTTATACCATTTATCAATTCTAGAATGAAATTCAGATCTGGCATAAAATTTCTTGGCAGACAAATTTGATAAGAGAAATTTAACCCAAATCAGTAATTACCTCTTTTATTTTTTCCTTCACAATCCCTTTATCCAAACTATTTTTAGAGTTTTCCGATCTCCTTCTTCCTTGTTTTTCCTCTGCTGCGGATGACAGGTCTTTTTGATTGTCTTCAATCTTTTTCTTCCTTTTAGGTGACTGTTCTTTCTTAGGACTACGAGGTTCAGATTCGCAACTGGCAGCTAAAATTGCCTGAGCATTCAAACTAGCCAGACGTCTTGAATGCCGCCAGCTTTCCCAGTCACCTTTGGAAATTATTTTTTTCTTTCCCAACTTAGAGGGAGAGACACTGCCATCTTCTATTTCAGAGTCACTTCTCCGTGAGTCATCACCATCTGTGAAATTTTTGTGAGACTCCTTTTGATTTGCCGAGACACCTTTGCTGGGGGGGTTCCTTGCTTTTGAACTGTTTTTGGAATTTTTTTGCACTTTGGATCCTTTTTTCACAGGGGAGTTGACTCTCCTTGCACAATATTTTTTCCTTGCTGAAATCAGTTCACTGTCTGTCACATCACTGTCACTATCACTCCCAACTGTGTCTGATCCCGTTGAATGTAAGTTTATTCTACCTTTCCTTCTGGAACCATCTCCCGTTTGTCTCTTCTTCCTGTCTTTTGACCTCAACGTCACAACCTGCAGGAGCTGGCTTCTTGATTCCTTTGCTTTTGATTTTGCATCTTTTCCCTTTTGTGGCAACTTATCTCCGTCTATCACAGAAGAATGCCTTTTTCCTGCTTTGTTTTTTGTCTGGATAAGAACACTTCCTGGTTCAGTGTCCAGTTTCAGTCTTTTCACTGGCACCAGCTCCTTCTCAAACAAAACATTGATTGTAGCTTGGGCATTTAAAGAAGCCTCCCTCCTGAAGTGAAAGGGGCGTGACTGAATGGCTTTCCTCTTCTTTGTCGCCATGATTGTCAAAATGTTCTGAAAGAAATTATAAAGATAAAAGAAGACAGTGACACAGCAGGATATCTTTCATGTGTTTTAAATGGTACCTTAAAGACATATATAGCTTGTTTTTGAGACAGGCATCAAATCTGACATAAATTTTATAGATAAAGACCACTTCCACATGTCAATAACTTTGTTACATCAAAAAGAAAAAATGCTCTTGCCTCTTTCTGATCATAGCCATTTTTCTAAATACTAATTCATTGAGAAACAATTTAATCAATAAAGGTCAGTATGACCAAAAGTTATTTTTTCTAATAACATGTTTGGATATCATGTTATGAATGACTATTAAAGGTGAATTCGATTATAATAGAACATAAGGGGACAAGACTGTAACCACAATCAATAGGGCTTTGCACACTGAAAATTTGAAGTACTTTTTATCTTTTTATCTCATAGCATCATGCAAAATAAAATAAAATAGATAATTTAGTTTGTAAACTGTTCATTTTCATTTCACATTGCTAACTAGTAAGGGTACATGTACAATCAGGGTTGGACTAAACTCCTATATGACTGTCTTTACGTACATGTTTTGGATAATACTCAAGTAGATGAATCTTCAGTGTTCACTGACTAAATTTGTTTGCACAAATGTCTAATTGGGGTAAAAACTGCAAAATCAGTTTCTCAAATTTTTGCTTTACCTGATCACCCACATACAGCATTTTAACGCCAATTTATTAATACCATTGAGTACTTAAAAACCTTACCAGCAATTTTTGAAGCCTTAGTTCAGATTTCCAAGTTAAAAAGGAAAAACAATACTTTTGTTCAATGAATCATTGTACTTAGAGGCTCATAACTCCCATGATAATAGCATTTAAACCAAAACGATGGCAGGGAATTGAAGCCTATACATTTGTTCTCACCTATGCCAATTTTCATGATAAGATCTTGTTTGGGGATGAAGTAACACTCCAAGGTGCTTATGATCATTAACAAATTATTGAACACCAATTATTTAAATTTTGGAGGTAATTTTTTATTCTTTTTAATTCAGCAAAATGGCAGATGCGTTACTGAATAATAAGTTACTATAAAAAACTCATTTTTATATTTTGATGATAATAAGCCCTGTCAGAAACCTTAACAATCCAATTTTTTCTAACATGATAACAAGTGCTATGGGACAAATTATAAGTGCTAAATTCCATAAACTCAAATATGCAGTTGCAAAGGTCTGAGCAAATAAAGCACAAACAAACTATGCTTTCAATATAATCTAATATTTTTCAACTTAACCTAATGCCACAAATAAATCTTTCATCTTGTGGTTTCAGGCAACTTTTTGTTCTTTTCCATAAAAATAAAGAGAAACATTCATACTCTGTCGGATATTGAATAATATTATTGCCACAGTGATACATGTACTTTATGAAACAAAATTACCTTCTTATTGTCAAGTAAAATGTCATTTGGTGTGAGCAGGCATATCAGGTTATCTTAGGAAGTTGATAATATGCACATATGGCATTGGTTCACCATTGAGAAATGAACTTCCTCGTGCACTAGTCTGCCAATGTATTAATCCATGCACTAGTCTGCAAATGTATTAATCCGGGTGCTTTTGTGTGCAAACTCATAACACATTGAAGTGCAAACACTGCTGTAAGGCTGTCCCATTCTAAAGAATTCTAATGAAACATTTATATCCTACAATTAGTCTTAGGTACTCCAGAACTTCTGTCAAATAATCACTGAATTACCAATATAACAGTCACTCTTTTACTTGGATCTTATGTCATCTTTCATAAAGTTAAACATAAACTTTTAAGACCAGCGAGTTCATGCCAACCATTGTTTCGAGTATTGACTTGAATACAGTCAGGTTAACCATCCAAGGACTAAATTCTAAAACCTTTAGCTTAGGCCCAGCTAATGAATTTTACCTTTTTTATACAACTGTGTCGGCAAAAAGAGAGACTGCTTTACCACAGGTATTCATCTATGAATGTCCAATGTGTTAAGCGCAGTACTGATACAACTGTTAAGCATGCGACGCTATATAGTGCACTGCACTTCCACTACAAAGGCCTTTGTGTCACCATAATTAATAGTAACACCATAAGTTTACAAGGGCCCCCTCTTTTTTCCTACAACAGCAGGACCTCTTACTATTAGGTTTCCAGAAACTTGAACTGTTGACATTAAAACATCCATATCCTGCTGAAAACATTTAACAAATTTAATAATTAGCCAACAAAATGGACACACATTAAGAAAATATTTGGGTAAATTCTGTAGAGCAATAAGGCAAACATAATAATAACTCTGTGTTTTTAATAAAGGGCGAGTCCTTGAAATCTTACGTGTAGAAAGAGGCTACCCAGAACAAATATACTGTGAGTCATTTCAAAGTGTGAAATCCTGATGTTAAATTTCAATGAGAGATTTTACAAAATGATACTGGGTTACATAAATGACCATATTGTATCATGGGCATATAAAATACTTTTAAATCAATAAATTGGAAAAAAGAATCTTTATCCACATCCTTACTAGCAAAATTATTAATTAAGTGCCTTGTGACTTTTTAAATTTTACCATGGACAAAATGTTTATTTGGGTGCTTAAAATGAGTCTTGATACACAACTCTTTGTTGGGACCATCTGCTAAAAGTGAATAAAAGGTAAAGGTATCCACAACTTTGACAAAGTATATTTCACTCACAGAAGGCTAAAAAAGGTTGATTTCAAAGTGAAGGATTATACTACCTACAGACTGTTATGCCTAACCACAAAAGCATCCTCCTACCCTTCATTCCCTTTCTCACAATTACCTCTCTAGTAAAAGTCATTTTTATTTTTAAACAAATGAACCCAGTTCAAAAGTAATACCTGGCCTAGTCTGATTCAGTACATACTCTCACACATTGTGTGTACATTGTAGGTCGCATATAACTTATTACTCATCAGTGGGGATCCTGCACGGACAGATCAATACAAAATAGTTTGTTGTTCTCGTACTTCTTTGGACGGTTTCACAAAATAACTTAAAACCAATAATTAATTCAAAACTTTAAAACCAAAAGAGAAGAATGCATTTTCATGCTGAGGTTCTTGTGTAAATCTAACCCAGATTGTCAGTATCTTTTGGCTGCTTGAGTAGCATTCTCTTTTATGTGCTGTAATCTATTTTCAAAAAACAATAATATTCTTCAGTTTTGTACAAAAAATAAAAACTTAAACATAATGACACTTGGTAAAAGGTAACTTGAAAATGCCTCACTTTGGAAGGCACTACATAATTAGGTTAATATGCATAAAGATATTTCAAAGAGGCATCCTTATGAAGTATTGAAATGCAAGTGTTCAAACTTTTCCTTGTTTATCTCTTTTTAATTTTCACCATACCAATTTGCAACCATCTGTACATTGCATCTCACTTTTGAAATATATGTATAGTCTCTATAGCAAAGAATTTCATGATTATTTCAGTGACTGCCAAGACACCTTCATCAGGGAATCAACTGCAAGTGTTATAGTAGCCTCTACCTAAGATGTGCAGTCTCGATAGTCTTGCAGGCGTCTCGATAGTCCAAAGGTTCATTGGTTCGAAGGTTCATTGGTCCGAAAAATGGTAACATTTTCATCGTTTTTTTAATCAAGGGTTCATTGGTCTGAAGATTCTATAGTGAACATTCCGATCAATGAACCTTCAGACTGTTGAATCTTCGAACTATTGCTACAGCCCCACAGCCACAGTCCCAACAACCACACCCTACACAACTTCAACAGCAATGAAAGGAACATCTCAAATAAAAGTATCTGTTGCTGCTATTTTCTTCCGAAATATCAGGAAGACTACATGAGAGCCCCACTTTCTGGCCAGCCATGTAGAACTTAATTAATTTTAAGGGACATTCCATGGAATTTTCTTGCCAAGATGAATATTCCTGGAGAAAAGAGCAATTTTCTCCTATTCATGAATAATCGCTTGAAACTCGCACTTGGATTCGATGTTTTAATCCATTTTTTATTCATTACTTCAGTTTAAATGAATGACCAGTCATTATAAACAATATCTACAATATTGCAGATTGTCTTGTTTTCACACAAGAAAATGGCAGAATGTTTTGTATCGCGGTCCTGTGCCCTATATAATACTGATGTTGCAAGCTGACAATGGCTATCTGAGAAATCTGGGAAGATAAAAATGACTCAAAGCACACTTCATGTAACTTTTTATTTCAGACATACTGAAAACTTTTCAAAATGGCTGGACATTTGGACCGGCAGTAATGAAAAATTTGCCGGACTGAATGGATTTTTGTTGGACCGAAAATCACTCTATTCGTTTGAGACAGATACTACCAGGGTAGCTTACTTTGTTTGTGAATGTGATAGTTTTGAAATGGAAGGGAAATAACGCTTTGGGTTTTATATAATTTTATGAGTATAGTATGTCGAAAGATGACTGTAAATTCAAAATTGTAGTTCTTAAAACTCTTGTCGGTCCTTTGGACCGACTAAGTCCAATTTTCTACCAGTCCAGACAAATTTTCCCGGTCATGACCGACAGTTTCAGCATGTCTGTTATTTTAAGGATTCTATTGTCTTTAGGGTCTGAATTTGAAAATATAAAAAGTTTTACATAATATACATATGACAATGGGGGATTTTCAAGTGTGTAAAGAGAACCTCTAACAATTCATTTTGGCAGGAAAAACACATGGAGTTGCCCTTTTAATTAGAAATGGTATATAACACCTATTTTAAGTATGGGGATAGGTAAAAGAGGGGAGGATGGCACTGAAATCCTGCAGGTACCTGTACCTACAGTAACAAATATATCAGATATACATATCTATTGCATTCCTTGTTTCAAGTTTAAAATGATACCAATAATTTCATTAGCATCTATACCATTGATGATATTAAATTCTTCCAAACATTGACTTAGAGGGAAAAAAAGACGAGACAAATCAGAGATGAAATTTATAAAAAGTATTAAAACAGGGCTTTTAAATTAACTAATGCTGAAAAAGTTGGAATATAAGTTTCTGATTTGCTTGTCTTTTAAAACTTGATATTTCATTGCATCGAAAGTGAATATGTGACTCGTTTTACATGCAGACATATTCAAAAGTACATTTTCATTGGAAAATCCAAATATTTATTTTTCACTTTGAACTAGAAAATACTATATGTAATATATTAATATTTTTCACTCAAATAACACTTTCTATCTGGATTGAAAAATTAACATCAATTTTGGAGTAGCCTTGGTCATCGTCTTTCTTCTTTTACTGGGGAAAATGAACTTTTAACACTTCCAACTTCAATATCTCCACTCTTTTATTCAGAATGTATGGTTTTGTCATTGATATTAATGTTATGAAGATATTAAGTAATTAGTAATATTGTTATAAAGAACAAATACATCACTACCACCGCTTCACCATTAAAAATTGTATATATACAATATATATATATATATATTGTAAATGTTAAAAAAAAAACATAATTCTGAAAAATGCTGAATGCACACACGCAGACACACCAAGGCATCATGTTATTTAAATAGGGTACTAGTTGAGACATATGTCACCATAAAACGTGACTTTGAAAACGGACAAATTTCGCATCAAGCTCTAAATTCCCCCTAAAATCAATACACCTTAGCGAACACTATCGTACGTCACATGGAGTTGCGGTGAATCGAAAAGTAGGTCACACATTTACAGCTCGCTTTGCACTTGGCGTTGTGAGACTTTTAGCCAGGTCGGTTTGACAACTTAACATATACGCTTTGAAAGCACTAAAATTACTCACATCGCTCCGATCTGGTGCCAACAGCCTGTTCAGTCCCGCTGGGCGAACACTTCGTTGCCATTTTCCCTCGTAACAGCGCAAATGACGTCAAAGGTCATCGGGTCATATGATTTAGCATCCGGGCACCTGCTTGATATCATACGCAGTTTGGGAAGAAAGAGTAAATTGTTACTGGAAAACTGAACATATAAAATATCTTAGACCTAAATTTATTTTAATAGTCTATGTTTATATATTTATATCAACTTTGAGCTAAAATACAAGAATTGTTTTTGAGCAAACACAACAGATATTTAACAAGACCAAATGAGAAAGACCCAGTGGCAGGACTCCCATCTCTAAACTCCTACATTTAGGCCTATCTTGTCGTATCAAAACGTTCGCCTTCAACAAAAAGAAATAATATTTCCAATTGCTGCTAAATCAGTGCCAAACACATGCCGCGGATAACTTCATTCGCTTCCTTTCCTCCACAATTCTCCTGATATGGTCTTATAGGCCTATCTTAGGGGATATCGTGAAGTTGATTGCAAAATTGTGGAATCCGCCCCGTATGTCTCTCTCTTCAGCATTCGGAGACGACAGATCCAAAGAGAAACATCTCGTCGACAAAGACTGACCAATAAAAAATTGGTGTTTACCCTGTGTTTATAGGCCATCTAGCTGTGATTTAGGCACTGTTTATATATAGGCCTATATAGGCCTATGCTAAATATTCATATACTTTCTGCACCAGACTGAGCTGGTGAAAATGTAGGCTACAGAGATAAAGTAGGCCTAATAGCAACAATAAAAATGATGATAATAATAATAAAATACATAGATGAATAGCACCAAAGTCTATGACCCCATTTCCATATATTTTGGATCGATCTATCCCTGTGGGGAGTCTCACTAGATTACTGTCAGCTTAGCCGGCTTAAGCGTCTGTCCCGCCTCCTGAAAGCTGTAAGGGGGTAATTAACTATGGTGCGCGCTCGGCTGACTGCAATTTAGCGTGAACCCCCAGGGAGTTAGATCGATCTAAATCTTAATCTCTGGATCTATCTAAAGCTCTGGGAATACACCCTATGTATAAGACTTACTAAACATCAGGGATTTGCAGGTTTTCATGTAGGCCTACCCAGTACGATATGCGCATCAGTGGCGGATTTATGGGGTTGACAGGGGGGTGGGAGGTCCTGACACCCCCCCCCCCCTTTCGATTTCTGATTTAAAAACTCACCAAAAAAAACCTCTAGTTGAATCATAGTTCTAAACCGTGCCAAATGGCGCCATTTGTCTCCAAAACACCAATTATTTTCGGTGCCCTCGAGTGTGCCCCGAACCTGACGCCTAGGGGGTGAGGGTCGGCCTCGCAATCCAAGGCCTGTCAATCCCTAAAAAACCGGACGCCCCTCCCCCCCCTTCAAAAAATTCTAGATATACGCCCCTGCGCATCAAGAGAACTTCTAATGACTATCCTTTGGTTCCAGATGAATCCGGACTTCCTTCTCCTTGAAATTAATTTGAAATGGAGATAGGAAGCTCTTTATATCAATTAAACAACATCGAAATTACGTAGCCTACATGCATGTAGATCCTGCAACTCTCCACAGAACGGCTTCTTGTTTTGACGGAGATACTTTTTTGTTGGGCAGAACTTGAGCTGTTTTCATTATACCTGTCACTCCATAAGCGTTGTTAAGGACACTTTATGGAGTGAAAACGTTTAATTCGCTCAAGATTGCATTTCATGAAATATCCTTAGATTCTTTGCCTAGAGACGGATACGTAGACAATTCGCATAATGCTATTTATATAGGCCTACATCAATCTAGGTTATTACATCTCACTCGATATCGATGTAAGCCGTCGTTTATTAGACTTAAAAATGTATTTGAAGACCATTTCTACCCATGGGGATATACATGTAGGCCCATATAGGTCTATCTACCAGAAGGAATGCGTACGTTCCATGTCGATGACATTCACAAGTGACATTGTTACTGGTTATTTTAAAACTTTATTTTAAAATGATATCATTTCTAGTTTTAATGTGTAGACAGCGTTTCCTGGGCGGTTGATTACAGCACGCCCGTTTGGTTTTAATTAGGACTGGTGGATCACAGGTTTTAATCACCCTGTCACTGCCATTTCCTATCGTACGAAGCCTGTGGAGGGGGCCGTTTTACTTACATACAGATATAAACAGTGTGGTTTTAATGGGATGATCCCTATTATTTGTTTAAAAGTTTTTTTATTATTTTGGACGAGAAAATATTAAACGTGCGTTTAACANTGCATATATGCTGAAAAAAGTGAAAAAACAGCATAAATTCCCTAGAAATGACCCGATCATGCTGATTTTCGAACTTGACCTGCGTATTATGAATATTCATCAGTTCTGCAGGTTTCAAGCCAAAAGATAAAACGGTTCTTCAGTTATCGTGTTATCGGTGAAAGTGCACGGCGACGACGACAGACGCAGATGATGGCTATATGTACAGACACATCTGTGTCTGTACATAAAAACAATAATATTCTTCAGTTTTGTACAAAAAAAATTAAAACATAATGACACTTGGTAAAAAATAACTTGAAAATGCCTCACTTTGGAAGGCACTGCATAATCAGGATGATATGTACAAAGATATTTCAAAGAGGCATCCTTATGAAGTATTGGAATGCAAGTGTTCAACCTTTTCCTTATCTCTTTTCAATTTTCACCATACTAATTTGCAACCATCTATAAACTGCATCTCACAAAGAATTTCACAAAGAATTTCATGACTATTTCAGTGACTGCCTAGACACCTTCATGAGGGAATCGGTCTGCAAGAGTTATTTATAGTAGCCTCTACCTAAGATGTACAGTCACAGTCCCGACAACCACACCCTACTCAACAGAAATGAAAGGAACCTCTCAAATAAGAGTTTCCCTCCGAAATATCAGGAGAGTCCCACTGTCTGGCCAGCCATGTAGAACTTAATTACTTTTAAGGGACATTCCATGGAATTTTCTTGCCAAGATGAATATTCCTGGAGAAAAGAGCAATTTTCTCCTATTCATGAATAAATCGCTTGAAACTTGCACTTGGATTCTATGTTTTAATCCATTTTTGATTTATTACTTCAGTTTAAATGAATGACCAGTCATTATAAACAATATCTACAATACTGCAGATTGTCTCGTTTTCACACAAGAAAATGGCAGAATGTTTTGTATCGTGGTCCTGTGCCTTATGTAATACTGATGTTGCAAGCTGACAATGGCTATCTGAGAAGTCTGGGAAGATAAAAATGACTCAAAGCACACTTCATGTAACTTTTTATTTTAAGGATTCTATTGTCTTTAGGGTCTGAATTTGGAAATATAAAAAGTTTTACATAATATACATATGACAATGGGGGATTTTCAAGTGTGTGAAGAGAACCTCTAACAATTCATTTTGGCAGGAAAAACGCATGGAGTTGCCCTTTTAATTAGAAATGGTATATAACACCTATTTTAAGTATGGGGATAGGTAAAAGAGGGGAGGATGGCACTGAAATCCTGCAGGTACCTGTAACTACAGTAACAAATATATCAGATATACATATCTATTGCATTCCTTGTTTCAAATTTAAAATGATACCAATAATTTCATTAGCATCTATACCATTGATGATATTAAATTCTTCCAAACATTGATTTAGAGGGGAAAAAAGACAAGACAAATCAGAGATAAAATTCATAAAAAGTGTTAAAACAGGGCTTTTAAATTAATTAGTACGGAAAAAGTTGGAATATAAGATTTAATTTGCTTGTCTTTTAAAACTTGGTATTTCATTGCATCGAAAGTGAATATCTGACTCGTTTTATATGCACATATATTCAAAAGTACATTTTCATTGGAAAATCCAAATATTTATTTTTCACTTAAATCTAGAAAATACTATTCGTAATTTATTAATATTTTTCACTCAAATAACACTTTCTATCTGGATTGCAAAATTAACATCAATTTTGGAGTAGCCTTGGTCATTTTCTTTCTTCTTTTACTGGGGAAAATGAACTTTTACAACTTCCAACTTCTGCTAATTATCAATAATCTCCACTCCTTTATTCAAAATGTATGGTTTGTCATTGATATTAATGTTATGAAGATATTAAGTAATTAGTAATATAGTTATAAAGAACAAATACATCAATACCACCGTTTCACCATTAAAAATTGTATATATTGTAATGTTTTTGTTTTTTTTTAACAATTCTGAAAAATGCTGAATGCACACACACAGACACACCAAGGTATCATGTTATTTAAATAGGGTACTAGTTGAGACATATGTCACCATAAAATGTGACTTTGAAAACGGACAAATTTCGCATCAAGCTCTAAATTCCCCCTAAAATCAATACACCTTAGCGAACACTATCGTACGTCACATGGAGTTGCGGTGAATCGAAAAGTAGGTCACACATTTACAGCTTGCTTTGCACTTGGCGTTGTGAGACTTTTCGCCAGGTCGGTTTGACAACTTAACATATACGCTTTGAAAGCACTAAAATTACTCACATCGCTCCGATCTGGTGCCAACAGCCTGTTCAGTCCCGCTGGGCGAACACTTCGTTGCCATTTTCCCTCGTAACAGCGCAAATGACGTCAAAGGTCATCGGGTCATATGATTTAGCATCCGGGCACCTGCTTGATATCATACGCAGTTTGGGAAGAAAGAGTAAATTGTTACTGGAAAACTGAACATATAAAATATCTTAGACCTAAATTTATTTTAATAGTCTATGTTTATATATTTATATCAACTTTGAGCTAAAATACAAGAATTGTTTTTGAGCAAACACAACAAATATTTAACAAGACCAAATGAGAAAGACCCAGTGGCAGGACTCCCATCTCTAAACTCCTACATTTAGGCCTATCTTGTCGTATCAAAACGTTCGCCTTCAACAAAAAGAAATAATATTTCCAATTGCTGCTAAATCAGTGCCAAACACATGCCGCGGATAACTTCATTCGCTTCCTTTCCTCCACAACTCTCCTAATATGGTCTTATAGGCCTATCTTAGGGATATCGTGAAGTTGATTGCAAAATTGTGGAATCCGCCCCGTATCTCTCTCTCTCTCTCTCTCTTCAGCATTCGGAGACGACAGATCCAAAGAGAAACATCTCGTCGACAAAGACTGACCAATAAAAAATTGGTGTTTACGCTATGTTTATAGGCCATCTAGCTGTGATTTAGGCACTGTTTATATATATAGGCCTATATATGCTAAATATTCATACTTTCTGCACCAGACTGAGCTGGTGAAAATGTACAGAGATAAAGTAAAAGCAACAATAATAATAATGATGATAATAATAAAAAAATACATAGATGAATAGCACCAAAGTCTATGTATAAGGTTTACTAAACATCCGTGGTTTTGCAGGTTTTCATGTGCCCATGCAGTACGATATGCGCATCAGTGGCGCATTAGCCTATGGCTTTGACAGGGGGGTGCGGGGGGTCCTGATTTCTGATTTAAAAACTCACCAAAAAACGCTGAATCATAGTTCTAAACCGTGCCCAATGGCGCCATTTGCCCTCCAAAACACCAATTATTTTCGGTGCCCTCGAGCTTGCCCCGAACCGGACGCCTAGGGGGTGAGGGTCGGCCTCGCAATCCAAGGCCTGTCAATCCCTAAAAAACCGGCCCCCCCCCCCCCTCCCTTCAAAAAATTCTGGATCCGCCCCTGCGCATCAACTTCTAATGACTATCCTTTGGTTCCAGATGAATCCGGACTTCCTTCTCCTTGAAATTAATTTGAAATGGAGATAGGAAACTCTTTATATCAATTAAACAACATCGAAATTACGTAGCCTACATGCATGTAGATCCTGCAACTCTCAACAGAACGGCTTCTTGTTTTGACGGAGATACTTTTTTGTTGGGCAGAACTTGAGCTGTTTTCATTATACCTGTCACTCCATAAGCGTTGCTAAGGACACTTTATGGAGTGAAAACGTTTAATTCGCTCAAGATTGCATTTCATGAAATATCCTTAGATTCTTTGCCTAGAGACGGATACGTAGACAATTCGCAAAATGCTATTTATATACATCAATATAGGTTATTACATCTCACTCGATATCGATGTAAGCCGTCGTTTATTAGACTTAAAAATGTATTTGAAGACCATTTCTACCCATGGGGATATACATGTAGGCCCATATAGGTCTATCTACCAGAAGGAATGCGTACGTTCCATGTCGATGACATTCACAAGTGACATTGTTACTGGTTATTTTAAAACTTTATTTTAAAATGATATCATTTCTAGTTTTAATGTGTAGACAGCGTTTCCTGGGCGGTTGATTACAACACGCCCGTTTGGTTTTAATTAGGACTGGTGGATCACAGGTTTTAATCACCCTGTCACTGCCATTTCCTATCGTACGAAGCCTGTGGAGGGAGCCGTTTTACTTACATACAGATATAAACAGTGTGGTTTTAATGGGATGATCCCTATTATTTGTTTAAAAGTTTTTTTATTATTTTGGACGAGAAAATATTAAACGTGCGTTTAAAATTTTAATACATTCACACAAGAATAGCTAGTTTAGGGGAGACCGGGGCTAGTTGGCCCAGTTAGACACTTTTGGTTTTGTAGAGCCAACTAGGAATGAGTTAGAGTAACAAAACCGGTTTCAAAGTAAGCCCCATGAACTAAGCTACGTATGCAACGTCATTATTTTTCAAATATAATGCCAGATGGCTCACAATTTGACAAAAAACGCAGTTGACGTCGGGGGGG